>CM069137.1:50706687-50807988 GCA_035221665.1 Okamejei kenojei
TGGGAAGAAGGTATTATATTTATTAATTAAAAAGGTAAGGGGGGGTTTTTGATTATAGGAATAGAAACAGGCCTTTATGGAATTCCCAGTGCTAAACAGTTTTATCTCCTTCCCTATTGCCCAGACGTAAATTCCCAGTTCTTTGTATGAGGATAGCTATTGTTTTCCACACGTTCCAAGAAAGGAGCGAAGAGAAAAAGGAATACAGACCTTTAGCCTGAATTCGTGGTGAAATATGGCTGAGTCAATTATATAAATAGGTAATAATGCATTGGGATAAAAGTATATTTTATCCAATCATCATTTTTATGATAAATCATGCTTGACTAATCTCTGGACTTTTTAGAGATGTTAACAATTAAAATGATGAAGTCCTGATCCGACAACTTGCAGTAACCTTTGAGAAGTCCCGAACAGACTGTAGTAAAATAGACATATTTTTTATATAGAAAATTGGCAGCCGAAGCAAAATAAGTATTGGTCCTTTCAAAAGGCACAGTGCGAGTATGCCCAACAGCCGTGTTGGGCCGCAACAGTTTACCATTATATTAATGAATTGGAAAAGGAATTAGACAACACTACAAGTTTGTGATGACACAAACTTGGCATGTAACTGTGAAGAGAGTTAATTGCATGGTGACCTGACAGGTTGATTGAGTGCAGAGCGCGTGGCAATGCAATATAATATATATAAATGTGCTAATCCATTTGCATGTTGCGTACAGTTTTGTCTCCTAAATTGAGAAGACATCCTTGTGAATGAGGCATTAAGATCCAACGAATTGAATCCCTATGGCGGGTTCTGTCATATGAGGAAAATTGAAAAGACTAAGGCTTGTATTCCGAAGTTTTACAGGAATGAGGGGAATCTAACAGAAACATATAAAATTATAAAAGACTGCAAAGCTAATCAGAAAAATTTCCCATGTGGGATGTTGGCAATCCAAAACGGCCACATCTTAAAATAATAGATGAAAAAAACGTTTTTCACCCGAAGTTGTGAATATATGGAATTCCTGCCACATAGGCATGAGCCAGTCACTGATGATTTCCAAGCGTTAGATAAGCTTCTAGGGTCTATGAGTCAAGGGATATTGGTGAGAAGGGAGGCACGGTTATTGATTACAGGGGACGATTCAGTCCATGATCACAATGAATGGCGGTGCTGGCTCAAAGGGCCGAATGGCCTCCTCCTGCAACACTATTTCTATGTTTCTATGACCTTTCTGTCCTGGCTTTCTCCAATTGCCAGAGTGAGGCCACATGCTTTCTCTTCTTCTTTCGTGCGCATGCACACCTAAAGTTCTAGACAACTTGTTCTATTGATCTCTGTTTGTGCACGTCGAGTTGAGTGCATTAGTCGAAACAGGCGAACCACTGAAATAGTTGCACATCTTCCCCCCCAGGTCACATCAACCGAGGAGGACCAGCACCTCATACTCCACTTTGGTAGCTTACAAACCTAACAGTATGCAAATTTAAAGTAGACATAAAATGCGGAGTAAACTCAGAGGAAAGGCAAGCATCTCTAGAGATACCCTCCTTCAGACGATGTCAGGGAGAGGGCTGACAAAGAACTGAAAAGGGTCTCGACCCGAAAAGTCACCCCTACCTTCTCTCCAAATGCTGCCTGTCCCCCCCTGGAGGGGGTTTACTCCAGCATTTACATTGAGTTACATTTTGTGTCTAACTCAATATAAAAAACCACATCTGCAGTTCTTTCCTACACAGTATGAAAAAATGAATTCTCCAACTTTAAGTAACAAATACAAAACAGCCCATCTCCATCTTTATCCCCATAACATCACCCCTCCCTTGTCTCTGTCCCCCCTACCCCGCCCTAGCCTGGCCCTGCTGCCATGGCATCCATCCTACCCCCCCCTCCCTCTCACTTTTTCTTTCCTGAACAATTTGCACCTCGTCCAATTCTCTGCCCTACTGTATAACGGTACACACCTCTCTAATCCTTTGGACACAAACACATCCTTGTGTGTATATAATCTCCGACTTTGTCCAACCAATTGCCTACCAAACCTCCTCCATGACTAGTTTCACCTATAGCCACATGCTTTGTCCATTCCCTCCACTCGTCTATCTTTGTATTAACTACTCCCTGCAGTCATTCAGAAAAGGGTTCCAATCGAAATGTCACCTATCATGTTCTCCATGGAAGCTACCTGACCAGCTGAGCTACTGTTACTATATGGACATATAATAGATCCTGATGTAAAGAGGATTACTTGGTGATTACGGTGAAAGAACCTCCGTCCAGGCCAACATGTGCGTCCCATCTTGAAAGCACAGATGAAATCACAAGAACAATCACCGAAGGTGACATAGTAAAGATGTGTGACTCAGAACTACCAGGAGAGATGTACTTTATGATTATCGGCTGGGGCGTGAGGCACGTAATCACCCAATGTAACTCAACATAAAAATCAAGAATCCAAATTCAAACTGGTAAGTTCTCGTTTAATCTTACTATTTTTTACAATCAGTCACGTGAGTGATTCAGTGAAAGAGTTTCGAAGCTTTGTGATTTTATGCGCAGATCCAAATCTCGGCATCTCACTGCATCGATTGACTCCCAGGATGAGTGAATAATCAAAAATTGCTTTAAGCAATGATATTGATTAAAATGTATTTAATAGTTTACTTAATAAAAAAAAAATCGATAGCAATCCCATGTAACTCCATGGAGTCTAAAGTGGACGCAAAACGAATGACAAAAACCCAGGTCAGTAACCGCCAATGGAATTTAAAAAAAAAAAAACAATTTAGTTGACCATCCTGCGGTCGCGAAGATATGGTTGATGGGCATGTTCCATCTGTCCTGGCCGCCGACGTTGAAGCTGACAACTGGTTGAATAGATATACAATCGTCCGTGTTAATACCTGTATAACCCAGAACCTGCTGCAGCCACCTTGAAATAGTCTGAACCGACCTTCCTTGTGTAGATGTTTGTTGATTAATAACAATGCTGATTCCAACACTTCTTAGGATTCTTTCCAGAGGCCTGATATATTAAGCAGCCTGCCCCTCCCACATAGATGTAGACCGTGGGTAACTCAAATGATCTAAATCCTACCACCCCTGTCTGTTCGCTTGTGCCAGATCAGAATGTAAAAGTATATGCACCTGCACCATATTCCATCGTATCTAGCACAGCGTTTGACAATGTTTTGCCGTCGTTGTTCTGATATTAGTGTCATAACTAAGGAGTAAGCTGGAACCCCTTGTGAAGTATGTTAACACATTTCAATAACCAACTGCATATTCCTTGTAGTGGGATCACTTGTGTCAAGATCTCTTTAACAACTCAAATCCGGGTTGAATCCGACAGAGTGGTTCATGTTTGTTGCAGCTGTAGTGTCCTCTATAACTGAATATGTCAAATACCATTTAAGAATAAGAGTAAAAAATATTACAAGATATGCTATTACGAAAACTAGACTGAATAAAATATTTCAAATGTTTTCCCCATCTTGTGATAAATTGTCAATCTCAAAATGCCACTATTGCACAATTCCTTGTCCTCTTGTACAAAACTGCGATAAATATTGGAATGAAATTTTTGAGAATTATTACAAAACTATTTAACACCAAAATTGAACCCCAATAAGAACCTGATTAGCTTGGATCAATGGAAAGAGGGAAGTAAACTAACTATATGCCAAAAGCTTTTAGTAATTACAGTTTAATAACAGCAAAAAAACTTATACACAAATTTTGGAAAACGGTAACCAGCCAACATTCAAATGTGGAATTTTCAAATATGTCGGAAACCGTACATCTTGAAGAAATGAGATTCCTCCTACTAGTCAAATAGACCAATTCCTTAAAGACTTGGTCTCCTTTATCAACTTTTTTACAAGTAGATGGTGCAACATCACATAACCTTAGAAAATTAAATGTTTTAGAACCGGTGACGGATGGGCAAAAATGCGAAAGAGGTATATTTCTCCTAATCTCTCTTTTCTCTAACTATTCTCCATTTTTTCAATCTTTTTAGCTTCTCATCTCTTTCCTTTTATTCTTTGCTATCTGTTCTATTCGCTTGGTCTATCTATTCCGAAACTCTTTTATTTATTTTTCTCTCACTGTTATTTGTATGTTATTAAATTAAAAATACGAAGTTGTACAAGAATGGAAATATGTATTTATGTATTAGGTACTCAAGTACCACACTATTGTACTTACTTCTAACAAAAAAAACAAAAACAAAAACAAAACAAAATTTAAAAAAAAGAATAAACTGGAAGATGTCAGTAATCTGTACCGTATTAAATGTAACATTAACATTTAATCAAAATCACTTCCAATCCCCTCAATAGGAATGTACTGCTTTTTTGCTGCTATCCCTGCACTCTGCAGTGAGCACATGCATGGCTTGATGTGACAACCTGAGCCATAAGTCAAACCATTCAAAATGTGTAAGTCAATAATTGTTTTATTATGCAAAGGCCGGTCTCCTGAACCACATTTTGAACCATAATTTTCGTTTTTTGAATAAACAGTAACTTGAATTATTATGCCCGATGAAACAGGCAACATACTGATATAGCCAGTCCGACAGTACAAACCCAAGCAGGTCTTGATGACTGTTTTAAGACCCCCTATTGAGCAAAAATGGTGGAAGACATAAAAAGATACATCCACCTTTGTAGCGAGAATGTATTTCTCTGCATTGTTGTTGCCCAACATTGTTTTTGCAATCATTGAATAAAACATGAACCAACATGTCGATATTCGATGTAACATGAACCATTACTTTTCATAATACTTTGAAATCCAATACCTATTCTGAGTTGTCAACGCTCAATAGCCCCTTAACCCATGATGCATCTATTGTATATATGTTAGTTGATACCAACAATTGAAGAACTGTAACTTCATGCAAATCTCTTCAATACCTCCAACAGAGATGATATTCGGAACTTCTCACCAGGGAAAGATGCTGCCTGGGCTGCCCATGTGACATCTAGAAGCTAGCCAATAAGAACACACACCCAGTACGATTCAACCTGTGGTGCCTCCTTGACTGATGTGTCTTGTTGATAAAAGGCCGAAACACCCAGTGACATGAGGTACACAACTGAAAGATGTGTCTGATGTTGCAAAATTCACCTGGTGTCATAACCAAGAATGTCAATTGTAGTGAAATCTTAGGGATTGTAACATCCATCCTAATAATCAATCAGTTTGGAAAAATGAATTTTGTACCCGACCAAACTACTGGAGCAATTTCAAGTCAAGTGAATTTTTATATTGTCATGTTCACATGCTGAATACTGTTTTTTCATCATTGTGACTGAGTAGCTTCAATCTGATAATAGCATAAGGTTGTTAACAATGGTTCTACAAGGTCCTTTGAGAGGTCCTACTTTCACGATATCAATTCCTTGATTTGCTCAGCTGAAACACAGCTACTACATTGCCAATTACTCTTGATGAAATAAAAGTCAGTTTATAACAGGTTGCTATTAACTCCACAGGGTGGAGTCATAGACTAATTAATAGTTAAAGGTAAATCCCAATGACCAACGAACAGTTTATCCCATTCCGCAATGTTTTACTGTTATTAGTACAGTTATATTGTCTTTGATTAGCAATGTTACAAAATTTTGAGATTTTAAAAATCAAGTCAATTTATCCCATCAGATAAAGCATAAGAAGAAGTTTAATTTGACACCTAATTCACTTTCATATCTTCAGTATTAAAAAAAGTTATGGCCATTTTCATACACATAAATTAGCATCTTGTTCCCTATTGCTTTTATTGACTTAACACAAAGGCTGTGATCAAGGACAGTCAAAAGCCCATAACTTTCCTAAAAATTAAGAGAACAGAATGCATTTTTCAGTTATTATAGATTGAAGCATTCTGAAACAAATATGAAACAATCTTACTTGGATGACTTGAAATTAAAGCATATAATTAGTTAGTTACCTAATTGTAGCTAATTACAAAAAATCAATTACTAGATCTAAACATCTATCCATTTCTTAAGAAAAGGTTAACTAACATTAAAAAAAAAAAACCTGAGTGTCCAATAACATTCACCACAATAATTTCGCAAATAACATTTTTTTAATCTCATGTGTCATGAATTTATGGGCTCATCTCTCTCTCATCATCCTACTACTCTCTCTCTCTCATCTCATCTCTCTACAAGTTGAAGGAATTGTTTTTATATAATATTATTGGATATTTATGTATTTTAATATAAGTTGATAATAGGAAATTTGTTGGAATATTGATAATAATCGAATGAGGAATGAGGGGGACGGGAAAGGCCCTATATCCCCCACAATTAAAATTGGAGTATGGAATGTCGGAAGACCCTACACCTGGAAAGAATCCATATTTTGCCTTAATGGACAAACAAGAAGTTTTTGTTAGAACATGGTCTTCTTTCATTGATTACTTAAAGGGTAAATGGTTCGTCAGGGAACCCAAACTGAAAACTTGGATTTTAGGAATAAGATGAAAAGTTTAATATCTTATAATTCATTGATCTTTCTCCTACGATGTAATTTAATAGTAAATTATTCCCTTTCTTATGGATTTTCTTCTTTGATATAGATTATTATTCTATTTTTCTTACTGTTCTCCTCTATAAAAAAAAACTATTAGAGTCAAAATGATACAACTGATAATATTAATAATGTATGCTTGTTGAACATGAAATATTTCTATCATAATATGTTTGCTAATCCACTGTCTAAATACTCTAATAAAAAAATATATATTCAACTTTCCTAAAAATTAAGAGAACTGAATGCATTTTTCAGTTATTATAGATTGAAGCATTCTAAAACAAATATGAAACAATCTTACTTGGATGACTTGAAATTAAAGCATATAATTAGTTAGTTACTTAATTGTAGCTAATTACAAAAAATCAATTACTAGATCTAAACATCTATCCATTTCTTAAGAAAAGGTTAACATTTTAAAAAAAAACTAAGTGTCCAAATAACATTCACACAATAATTCGCAATATAACATTTTTTTAATCTCATTGTCATGAAGTTATGGGGCCAATTTGAAAGGAATTTAGTGTTTAATTTCCGTCAAGATTGATGGCCATTTAAATCTACTTGTGAGTGGGTTTTTGTGGAACGCGATCATTTGGAGCATTGTGGTTTGCGGTGAATTTAACCCCCATAACGGCAGTAAAAATACTGCCGTTCATATATTGTTTTTTAAGTCACCTTTTCGCAAAATGAAATTTTGATTAAAGCTTCCTAAGAAAACACGTTTTTATGTAAAACAAAAAAAAAATAAACAGTGTACCTTTTTTTGTCCCCATACGTAAGATCCGTCCCGTTGTCGGCGTTCACGGCTTTAGAAGATGATTTTTAAATTACTCATGCTAATAGATTATTCAGCGTAGTTTAAAAATAACTTCATAAAACAAATGTCGGAGCGATTTCTCTTCAGCAACTAAATCCCCTGAGATTAATCGATTTGAATGGTCTGGAGAAAAATGGCATTTTAAACCCGCCCCCCTCTCAAAGGCACCAAAGTCGCGCACACGGGCAGTGGCAGAACTGCAGCGCCGCTAAAGGTAAGTTTTGTAACATACCTACTTTGATAACTTCTGTAATGGGAAATTGCATAGCATGGATCTTTGAGACTCTTATGAATCTGTTGTTAGTCAGGAAAATAAGTTTTCATATTCGGGAAGTTCATATGCCCGACACTCTCCATTTTTCATAATAAACATGCCACTCCTGCCTTATTCCCCTCAACCAGCTGTTTTTATCCTTTGTGTGTTGTATAACAATTGTAAATTTTACAACTTGTGAACGGTGCACTTACCCATGTTTTGGAAGTGCTAGACCCACATTGTTGAGTAGGGTTGGTAAGGTGCATGGAATTTCTGAGCTATCATGCTGCCCCCAGCTCCAGTGAACTGCCTACTGCTGATGAGCACATGGGGTGCATTCTGAAATGATGACCTTTGCCCGCCGTTGGCCTTAATTGATTCGTCTACCAGGTTTTCTTCCCCTGTTGAATAGGCCTACCTGAATAACAGATCTGGCGGCTGGCTCTCACATCCTCCTGTTGGCGCTGTTCACTGCCGGCACATATGTGCTTCAGTATGTTTAGAACCTAGAGTCAGTTATATCTTAACCTTTTACTCTCCCCTCCTCAGAGAGGGCGATTCATAGGTAGCCCTGAACAGGCACTGCCGCAGGCTGCAGGATTCCTATACTGATATGAACTCCATTGGAACCTTGGAACCCGAATAGAACATTCTGGGGGGGGTGGGATGGCAACTTGTGCGGGGTGATTGTCAGGATGCTGAATTTGGGGTGTATGGTGTCCTTGGGGGTGATGTGTGGCACATGCCCTTCATCCCTTGGGGTATGCCCCACGGCCATACCTTGAGACTCAGTGTCAGCAGGATACTGACCCGTCTTGGTCTCTGCCTCCAAGAGGGAGACCTGTAGCAGCTCTGTCAACTGGAGCTGCTGGTGCAGCCTGCAGAGGTGGAACTTCGGTCAACCTTACCATCAGAGTCGGAGTCAGAATTAAAATGACCCATGGCTTGCGCTTCCTCATCTATGAAGGTGCATTCAAACAGTTCTCTACTAGATGCTGCTGGCGCCTTTTTGTTCAGGGTGGTGCTGACACTCCTCCTGCTGGCGTGTGCCCTGCTGAAATCACACTGTATCAACAGTTGCTGCATTTGGGATAGTCGTTTCAAACGCAAACTATTCAGCCCCGGTGAGGAATCATCCCCGACTCCGTGGGCCTTGCTAACCAGTCCCGGTGGGGAATCATCCCCCGACTCCGTGGGCGTAGCAGATTTATGGGTGAATTTGAGCAACCCTGTTCCAGGCGTTGCTGGCGCCACCTTTCGTAGAGGCCGGCGCTTTTTGACATGAAACAGCCCTGTACCAGGCGCTGCTGGTGCGGCTCTCCCATAGGCCGGCGATGTCACAAATGAAACAGACCTGTATCAGGTGTTGCTGGTGTCTCTCTCCTGTAGGCTGGCGCTTTCATACATGAAGCAGCCCTGTCAGGCGCTGCTGGCGCGGCCTGTCCCATAGGCCCGCACTATTACACATGAAGCTGCCCTATCCCAGGCGCTGCTGGCGCGGCCTGTCCCATAGGCCGGCGCTATTACAGTGTAGACTCACTAAATCAAAAATTGTTAGTGTACAGCTTCACCTGTGAAGGGTTAAAGCAATTTTTAACCCTTCACAGCAACTTGTGCTAAACACGAAGAATTTCATTCTGAAGAATGAAGAAGGGTTTCGGCCCGAAACGTTGCCCATCTCCTTCGCTCCATAGATGCCGCTGCACCCGCTGATTTTTCTCCAGCATTTTGTGTACCCTCGATTTTCCAGCATCTGCAGTTCCTTCTTAACAAGAGAATTTCATTGTCAATGAAATGAAATGAAGAATTTTATTATCTAACTGGAAATCTAAATTCTCCTGTCGAGGAGTTTAATTTAATTAAATTTCATATTTGAAGAAGAGTAGCTGACTTTCCTTCTTTCCCTCAGTTAACATCAAAAAATCAAATGATTAAGTAATTTCCTGCTTCAGTCTTGTTGCATGCAAATTAGATTATATCTTTCCACAGTGAACACACTTCAACAATTAGCTATTGTGTATGGTGTGTCCTATGATTACAAAAGGTACCATGTAAATGCAAGCATTTCTTGCACAAATATGTGAAGCAGTGTGCTATGAGAGGAATTGAACACCTTCAAATTATCTACATTTTCTTAGACATATTTACTTACTGTTATAAGATGTGCACTAATATTAAAGGTCTACACCATTTATTGTAATAATATTTTTATTAGAAGTAATCCATCATAACAACGGTATAACAACTTTTCAAATACACAACCAACTTATTTCAATAAGTATACGAATGTTGCAAGTAATTCTTATGAACTTCTATTTTTTTAGAAAGTAGAAAAAGAAAATAATAGATTTTAATCAATAAGAATAGTGCTTCCCCCAAATAATAATTTTGGATTATATAGAAGAGAAGGGAGGAGAGAGGGGAAAAAAAGAAAAAAAAAAAAAAAAAAATATGTATATATTCTTGTATATGTATTTAATTAAAACAAAGTATTATATATATATTAAAAAAATAGAGATTATAGTATACATCTTAATAGTGAATAACACAATTTCAAATAGCGATATCAATAGAGACATGTATGCAAATCAAAAAGAAAAACAGAAAGTTATTTTCATCTGATCCTGCCGGGTACCCATTGAGTTGTGATGCCAAGAACAGCTACCCCTTCAAATATTCTGTATATGGAGACCATATCTGTTCAAAGAGTTTGTATTTGTCCATTAGGACAAATCTGATTCTTTCCAAATGCAACGTCTCCAACATTTCCACTGTCCACATTTTAATTGTGGGGGATAATGTTCCCTTCCAAAATTTCAATATTAATTTTTCCCTATTATCAAACAGTAATCCAAGAAATTTCTTTGGTTTGCTGTTAATATTAGATTTGAATCCGGAACTCCTAATATAATTAATTTTGGATCTGGGTCCAGTTTAATTTTAAGAACTTCAGAGATAACTCTAAAGATTTCTGTCCAATAATAATTAAGTTTTATACATGTTACAAAACTATGCGTTAAATTAGCTTCCAAGTTCTGACATTTATCACAAATAGGAGAAATGTTAGAATAAATTCTATTTAATTTCGTTTTTGAATAATGTAATCTGTGTAATACCTTAAATTGTATCAATATATGTATAGCATTTAATGAGCAGCTATGTATACATTGTAGGCTTTCTTCCCAAGTTTCCTTCGTTATAGATAAACCTATTTCATTTTCCCATGTTTGTCGATATATTTCCGAAGTTGGGATTTTCATATCCAAAATAGTATTATATAAATACGCTATTAATTTTTCTGTATTTGGGTGTTTATTAAACAATTCATCTAATAATCCTGGTCTACACCATTTAACCCTGTGTTAGGTGAGTTCAATATTCCAGTGGATCTTATCTTCTCTATGCCAGTTCGATTTTGTGGTGGAAAATGGGTGATCCAAAAAGACATTAAGATTAGCAAGGCGACCCAAAGAAAGTTGCAATACATTGTTCAAGAACTGAAAATGGTGAGTTGTCGAGAGCAACAGAAAATTATTTTGAATCAGCCAAAAAGGGCATTGATGTTTGCGAAGAGGGCGATTTTGCTACAACAAAGGCCGTAAAGAAAGTTTCCACGGGAAGTCTGATATCTCCATCCTTAGTTATACGATCAAACTAAAGTTACTTTCCAAGAACATACAGAGCTTGCAGTAACCCAGTGGGTCAGGCAGCTTCTCTAGAGGTGATAGATAGATAATGTTTTGAAGAAGGGACCCTTCTTCAGACATTTCTTGAGTGTGTTCTACACACAATTCCAGCATCTGCAGTTCCTTGTTCCATAAAGTTATTTTCTACGTGGTATTGTAAGGAATATATTCTCAAATTTAAACATTTTCAATGTAGCTAACCTCTCCTGCTGTTTTAAATATTAAAAAATGCAAATTAAACAAAGAAATGGAAGAACTGAATCATACTGGAGGTATAATTTCATATTGATGGCTGAAATTTATCTTCAAGGGTATCTCAGTGCTGGGTGGTATCTATTTCACATCTCTGTTAAAGTCTGTTATCTAGAATGGTTCCAACTCCTTCTATAATGAATGTTATGGGAATTAAGTGAATCAGAGAATATAGGGTGAGTGCAGAAAAGTGGTACTGAGGTAAAAGATCAGCTGTAATCTTATTGAAAAGCAATGCAAGCATGTGGGTTGAATAACTTGCTGTTGCTTATATATATTTTATTTTTATGTTCAAATGTTTTTACTTTCTGGATTGGCACATCCTGAAAACAGGCAAGGCTAAATAACAATGTAATAAACAAAAAATTGCAGATGATGATTTAAATAGACAACAACGTGCTGCAGCAACTCAGCAGATCAGGCAGCATCTCTGGAGAAAATAGGTAGGTGATATTTTGGGACCCTTCTTCAGCCTGATTGTAGTAGGGAGAGTGGGGAAAAAACAGCAAGCAAATAAGAAACAGCACAAATCGGGCTGGCAACAGATTACCTCAGGTGAGGTTCCCTGATAGTGTAACTGATGGCTAGAGACGAGTGTGGGCCTAAGAGGAATATATAATTACGAACTGTGGAATTAGTTAACCGACTTTCAGTGAAGGAAAGTAGGGGAGGGGGTGGGGAATTGGGAGGATAAAAGGAAGGGAAAGGTGTGGGAGCTGATTGTAGAAGTTACTAAAATTGGGCACTTCAGTGTTCTTACCACTGGGTTGTAAGCTACCCAAGTGTTCATTGTTCATACCGCTGGGTTGTAAGCTACCCAAGCTTACATATGAAGGTGGATGAAAATGCTGGAGAAACTCAGTGGGTAAGGTAGTATCTATGGACAGAAGGAATAGATGACGTTTCGGGTCAAGACCCTTCTTCAGACTGATGTTGGGGTGGGGCGGGTAAAAGAAAGGAAGAGATGGAGACAGTAGGCTGTGGGAGAGCTGGAAAGGGGGAGAGGAAGGAGTGAGAAAGCAAGGACTATCTGAAATTAGAGATGCTATTCATCCAATTTATGGGTGGCCTCACTCTGGCAACGGTGGCCTAGAACAGAAAGTTCAGTATGGGGAGTTAAAGTTTTTTCGTAACCTGAATATCTAGTAGGCCTTGGCAGACTGAGCGCAAATGTTCAGCAAAACCGTTGCCGAGTCTGCGCTTGGTCTGATCGATGCACAGGGACCCACATTGGGCACACCGGATGCAGTAGATGAGTTAGAGGAGGTGCATCTGGAAGGGCTGCTGCATCCCTGGATGTAGAGGAGGAAGGAAGTATAAGAGCAGTTGTTACCTCCTGCGGTTGTTGGGGAAGGAACCTGGAGAGGGGGGTGGTTTGAGTGAGAAGGGATGAGTGAACCAAGGAATTGCGGAGGAAACTGTCCTCTAAGGAAGGTGGAAAGGGGTGGAGATGAGAAGATGTAATTAGTGGTGGGATCACATTGGAGGTTACGGAAATCCCAGAGGATAATGTGTTGGACACGGAGGCTGATGGGGTGAAAGGTCAGGACCAGGGGAACTCATTCATTGTGGTGTCTGGGGGAAGGGAAAGCGAGAGCAGAACTAAGGGACACAGAGGAGACGTGTACAACAGTTAGACATTTGAGCAAGAGGAGGATAAGGATGACAAAATAATAACAACACTGAAAGTTTGGTTTTAAATTTTCCCACCACAAGTAGGGAATTAATTTTTGGCAAATTGTAATCTAGCACCAGAAAAACACCAGGAATATACATGACCACCAAAAGAGGCTGCAAGAACAGGGTGAAAAACAGGGATGAGAATTATATGCAAAAGCAAGAAACAAAATTATGGAGGATGAAACCATGAGTGATTTGAAAAACAGGGACGACAATTTTTAGATATAAATCTTTAATATCCAAACAGTGATGAAGAAAATGAAAATTATCTTTATTTTACCAATATCTAAAATAATATAACAAGGACGTAAGAAATGAAACAAGTCAGCCACCACTCTCACACATTATCTTAGTTTTTTAATTTCTTTCAACAGGAGGAAAGTTTTGATTTCTCTCCCATAACTGAAATGCACATGGGATCCAATCTCTCGTCTGTTGACGGAATAGTTCAGCAGGAAGATAAAGCCTAAGAAAAATAACGATCGACAATATTGGTGTTCATCACCTTTTTAGCTGCACCGATTATGTTTGACGAATTTCTGGTTGTTTAAGTGAGCATTTTATGATATCCCTGTTGGAGAAGGGACGTTTTACCTTAGGCATACAAATAACTTTTGCTTACATTTATTTTTTAGGGATTTGGAAAAGGAGGCAGTTATTGCCCATTCCTTATTGCTACTGATCAGCATCATCTGCTAGGCCTTGTCAGGACATTTAAGTCACCCAATTGCTATATACATGGATTTAAATTATAAACAATAATGCGGATGGCAGATTTCCACCCCTG
This sequence comes from Okamejei kenojei, assembly GCA_035221665.1. Lineage (NCBI taxonomy): Eukaryota > Metazoa > Chordata > Chondrichthyes > Rajiformes > Rajidae > Okamejei > Okamejei kenojei. Next base: position 50,720,710 of record CM069137.1, read on the forward strand.
CAGGACATTAGTGAACTAGATGGGATTTAATGACAGTCTAGTAATATTGTGAGGTAGCTGAGCTCGTAGAATAGATTCTAATTTAAAGGCAATAGATTTGGGTTCTCTCATAGTTAATATATAATGGTACTAATCAACCAAAATATGATGCAACGTAAAATGTTTAAGGAAGAAAAATTTAGATAGTTACTTTCCCTCATTCTGTTACGATTTATTTCCAAATTTCTGTTACTACAAAGAAATGTAAGCAGAACATGTTATGTCATCCCCATCGTGTTAAGATGCATTCTGTTTTATTTATATCAGCTCATGGGACTATTTGTCATCGTATCCCAACTATATTGATCTCTGGCCCCCAAAAGTTCTTTTATAGAAAGACAATAGAAATGGTTTTATTCATCAAAAGGCTAAATATTGCATTCTATTTAACCAATTAATAAGTGGATCACCACCGGGTTAACTTTAAAATCCTTTTTTTAATGTTTATTTGGGTTTTCTTGAATTTGTTTTTGATGAAACAGTGAATATTAGTGATATCGTCAGGATGTTTACATGGGGGAGTTATAGAGTATGAAGAATCAAGGCATCCATGTTTATGAAAGAACTGTAAATGATTAGTGATTGCATTATTTCAGTGACTTACAATGACTCATCTAATTTGCAGCATTTTGGTTAGTTTGTGTCCAATGGAATAGGGGATACCATGAATACATAAGGGGTTGAGGAAAAGGATAGAAAGACTGCATGATTCACAACATCACAATTATCACCATTTTTAATTGTAAAAAAAACAATATCCACTTCCCTCAGGAAGTATTGCGTCCTGCAACCCTCTGTGCCAAGCAACCAAGCACACACTCACATACCCATTCTTTCTGATGCTTTTGGTACTGCTTTTAAACACTTCACTCATATCTAAAACTTACAAACTTTTTTCAAATTATCTTAAACCCCTTAATAATGTTTATCCCCTCCCACCATGTTTTCAACACTACATTTCTGAAAAATCGAACTCTGTAAGTCCATCTAAAAACAAAATTTGGTACTATCCATGTTCCATGTACAGCCTTTATCCAGCACATTCAATATCAGACCAGAATTAGGCTCAATACTCCCAAATAATTGTACAGATCTGTTTACTAGTTAATCAATATTACCTTACAATAAACAAAAAAAACTTATCATTATTCATAAGGGCTGAATTTTAAAGGGAAATCTGAATAAGAATCTTGGAAATGACATATGGAAACCAATTTATATTCATGTTCACTGTCTGATTGTAACCATCAAATTATATTCTATTATACTGTTGCTATATAATAAAATCATTCTCCCAATTATTTGTTAATAGAGTTGTTACTGTTTGTGTGAATGGAAATAAAAATATATCTGACAGAGGTTTTGATGCAGCTGAATGAAGTATTTTATTTTTGGCTGTTTCAGAGAAACAATGAAAGTCCATGTGAGACTGCTTTTGAATTTAGACCAGACAGGATATGGTTGACACAGTTACTTAAATGCTGCAGACATTAGGAATAGGAGTGGGCAACTTTCTCTTTGAAACCTTTGCTCATTATATTAAGGTCATGGTTGATCAAACTTCACATTACTATCTATTGTTGGTAACCATTCATCCCTTTGCTTATCAATTATTTCTTTATGACACAAAGTGCTGGAGTAACTCAGCATGTCAGACAGCATCTCTAGATAGGTGACATTATGGATCGAGACCCTTCTTCAAACAAGTCTGCCTTGATAAATATTCAGACCTGCTGTAAGACCCAACTACTGAACTCCAACATTTGGTATAGGACCATTCATATTTGTACCTCAGGCCTCTGAATCTGGAGGCGTATTTATGGTTTGCATAATTCCTTTTGGTTAGCTGAGGCTGTACTGGTGATTTGTGGGGACAGTTTGTGACACTTGGGCTCAGGCTACTAGGCTGAATATACGTTTTTACGTTTGTTGTGAGCTTTCAGACTAAATTTTACTTAGGAGTTACGTGAGTGACTACGTGAAGAAGACCCCGTCAGGCCGCATGCACGTCATTAATGTCAGACGCACTGGCACAGCGACCAGTTAGAAGGAGCAGAGCTCCTCCAGCAGTAAGTTTAAAAACCCCAAGGTAAGTGAAACGCTTGGTTGGAGGTCACTTTTTCTTGCAGGCTTCTGTATGAGGAGCAAGTTTACTTTAAAAAAGAAAATGCAGAAAGCGACAGCGGTGAAGGCGAGGCGCGCCGCCAGTAAAATGACAGACCACGGGAATGCGGGGAGTGGGCGCCCACTGAGTTCACCTAGTCAGTCGGTGGCAGGGAGGACACCGACTGCAGACTCAGTGCCTTTAAGCACCATGGCCACGTCGTTGGGGCGTAAGGCTACCAAAAAGTCTGCAAGGCCCATTGACTCTGAGGAGTCGGGTCAGGAGGGTACCCCTCTGGAAAAGGATGCTGTTTTGACACGGTTATCCAAAGTGGAGCTCTTGTCGGAGAGGACGCTCCATCAGGATACACACCCGGAGGAGGGGTGGTATCCGCGCCGGCCTACGGGAGAGCCCGCGCCAGCAGCGCCTGGAATAGGGCTGAGCCATAGCTCCCTCTTGGAGGAGGGGAGCTTGACAGGTCAGGATTATCCTGACGCCGAATCTGTGGGGGAACAAATCCCACATGATGAAGGCATGAGCCATGTCGTGCAGCAAGATTTGCTGTCCCCAGAGAGGCTGGGGAGCCATTGCACGACGAGTTGGCAACAACAATAAATTATTTGCTCTCCCATCAGCTGCAAGAGCTGACGATGGACGAGACGGCAAAGAAATACAAAACCCCTGTGAATTTCCAACTCTTGAAGGTGCCGGCGGTTAACCATGTCATATGGGGCCATACGGGCATTGGTATCAGGGCACAAGAAATGAAGCTGCAGCGGGTGCTGAAGTTGCTCGCTGCAGGCATCACGGCGTTCGCCAGAGCAGTGGACCAAGGGCCGTCTGTATTGCAAAGGATGCCTTAGCCCTTCTATGCAGTGCCCACATTAAGATAAACTGTTTGCGCAAAAGCGCGATACGCCCGACGATACACCCTAAATTTGCAGCGCTCTGCAAGCCAAGCAACGTCCAACTGCTAAATTTGTTATTTGGGGACGACCTCGCCAAGCGAGTGAAAGACAATGTTATGTGGCAAGCATCAACCTTAAAGATGCATATTACTCAGTGTCTGTTCACTTCTATGATAGGAGATATTTGAAATTTAGCTGGATGAATCATTGTGATAGATAGGCAAATCCGATCTGGGACTGGTGTATTTCCAGAGACATTTGGCTTTCAGCTATCTACCTACCAGGTAGATTCAACATCGTGGCAGACACACGGTCTCGCAAATTCAATGACAACACAAAATGGATGTTGAATCATGATATATTTAACAATGTTGGTGCTCGGTATGGGATGCCAGATATCGATTTGTTTGCATCCAGACTAAACCACCGGTTACCTAAATATGTTTCATGGGAACCAGATCCTGGGGCAGCAGTGGTAGAGGCATTCTCGCTGCATAGGGGTGGAATGTTTGTCTATGCATTTCCTCCTTTCTGCCTCATCAGTCGGTGTCTGCAAAAAATGAAGCAGGACTCCGCCTCGTGAGTATTGGTGGTACCCGATTGGCCTACTCATGGTTCCCTCTTGTGTTACAGATAAACATTCAGCCCCTTATGACTGTTCCCAAACATAAAAACCTACTGGTACACCCTGCAACTGGTGCTCAACATCCTTTATATGATCGTATCAATCTGTTGGTTTGCAGAATCTAAGGAGGCCATACCTGGGAGAGGACTATCAGATCGCACTGTGGATGTTCTTACTGCGGCCTGGAGGGATAGTATCCAGAGGCAGTCCTCTTATATAAGGAAATGGGAGGTGTTCTGCTTCCGGCAAAAATATTTCATACTGTTCCGGTGGCGCTATGGAGACCTAGAGGATAGCGCCAGCCAGCTCCGCAAAAAAATCGGAAAAAAACGGGGGTTTTAAAAGGACTTACCGGCTGTCTGCTGCATACTGCCTGCCGTTTCTGCACCGACTGTGCCGAGTGACGTCATCAGGCGCGCGACTAACTATGTCAACAGCACGGAGCCCTACCGACAAGGCGAAAGGTCGACAAACCCGGCAGAGACCGGCAGAAGGCCGGACTGAAGCCTCGGACTCGAGTAGGACCAGCTCCCTGGAAGATGTATCCAAAAAAAACAGGGACAAAAGCGGAAGGTGAGGAATTGAAAACTTTCATTTCTCAACAGATGGCTGGCTTAAAGGAAGAAATAAAGGAAGAAATGAAAGATATAAAGGAAGAAATAAAGGAAGAAATAAACCAAATGAACAGCCAGATGGATCAGATGAAAAATCAACTGAAAGAATTCCAACAAGAAACAACGTTAAATATTGAAAAAAAGGTCAAGAAAGTATCGGAAGATTTGAAGAAGGAATTCATTGAAATGTTTAATGAAATGGAAAATAAGATGGACAAAAAACTTGAAAAGGTTAAAAAAGACTTTCAAAATAGGATTATTCCTATCGAGAAAGTACTGGAACAACAGGCGGCTGGCATAAAGAACCTTGAACAAATAGCGGAGGCAAGTACTATGTCTACAGCAAAGCTGATTACAGAACATGAACGTCTAATGAATTTGCTGACTAAAACAACAGAGAAATGTACTGAGCTAGAAGGACATCAGAGAAGACAGAATCTGAGGATTGCAGGGATTCCTGAAGGTCGAGAGAAAAACGAAGATCCTTGAGAATTCACTGCTAAATTACTCCAAGCTGTTTTATCTCTGGAAGAAATGCCTTTATTAGCTCGTGCTCATAGAGTCAGCAGACGTCAGACCAGAATAAACGCCCCTCCAAGACAAATGATTATAAAGCTACAATATGACTTTGTTCTGGATGAGATTATGCGAAAAGCTTCGAGAATCAAAAACCTGACATTTGAAGGACAAAGGATTAGTATCTACCGAGATTACCCACCAGAGGTCGCTAGGAAACGGAAAGCATTTAATGAAGCCAAAAGTCTTATGAGGGGAGTAGAAAACCTGAGATACGGTTTGAATTACCCAGCCATTTTAAGAGTTACTTTTAACAACGCGGAACATTTCTTTAATACCCCAGCAGCAGCCTTGGATTTCGCAAATACAGTTCAAGACCTGAAAAGTATCTACAAGCAAACATACTGACTTTTACTACTTTTAGAGATCCCAACACAGACTCTCAACACCCTGTGAGATTTCATAAGATAATATTGGACTAGATGGAATGGACAATGTCGTATGGAATGGAAGGAAAAAAACTGGATCGGAAAGTGTTATCTGGATATTGATAATTAGTCTTAACATATAACTAACATAAATAAATAACACATATATTAAAATCACAACGCGGTTTTATTATTAGTATTATTTTTATCAATTAAGATTGCTCACTATTGCTAATCACTATTACTAATAATTAACAACTAATGTTCCTTTAATGAATAGAGTTAAATATAGCGATGGATCTCATTTGGAGATCTTTCTTTATAATAACAATTCTCACTTTGTACTTTAGTTTTTACTTGTTGTTCTATAGTATTTTTGTATCCCTTTTTTCTTTCTTATATAGCCTTTATATTTTTTATGTTTAATATTGCTTAGATTTCTAAGTTAATTTTAGATATAGATACCTTTATATGATGAATCCTACCCCTTTTCCTTTTTTTTTCGATTGCCTCCCCTTTTTTTTCTCTCCCTTAATATTATACCCCCGCTAAAATATTATTATGGAATAATAATTCCCTAAATCTAGGAGCTGGCCAAGTTAATAACATCAATGACGGAAGTCGTTAGATGGATAGCCATGTTAGTATGGCTAGCACAAACTACAACTACTCTAGTTGTAGTTCTTTCTACCTTTACACATATTACTAGTTTCTTTAACTATTCTTTATTCTTCTTTTATATCTATTGTATTTTTCAGTTTGAATGGAGTTACACATTGGACCAATGGAGATATATTCGTGAGGTTACATAAACGAGATTTAAAATTCATCTATTCAGTGTTCGGGTGTAAGGTTGGGTCTGCCGCGCTGATCCTTAGACTCTATTGTAGATTTCTACAAACTTAAAATGCAAGACTTAAAAAGAAATACGGGAATGATGGATTAACGTTTTGTAGTTGGAATGTTAAAGGTATTAATGAACCAATAAAGAGAGGAAAAGTATTGACACATTTAAAGGCAAGTAAAGCTGACGTAATATACATTCAAGAAACTCACTTAAAAAAAGACGCTGAAAACAGGTTGAAAGCTAAATGGATAGATAAAATATATCATTCTTCTTTTACGCATAAATCAAGAGGTGTAGCAATATTATTTCGTAAAGGTACTTTATTTAAGCATACATCAACCAAACTTTGATAGCCCATTGTTTTTTTAAGAAAGTACTTAACAATATTCCGGAATTAACACAATATAATTTGATAATTGGAGGAGATTTTTAATTGTACATTAGACCCTTACCTAGACAGATCTACAAAAACAAAGAAAAACTAAATCACATTCCAGTGATTTACTAAATGCATATATCCAAACGACTAACATTAAAGATGTTTGGAGAACAGAAAACCCTACGGGACGAGAATACTCTTTTTACTCGCCAGTACATAAAACTTACTCAAGAATAGATTATTTTTTTTGTGGATGCAAAACTTATCTCACTTATTTATGAACCCAAATATCATAATATTATAATCTCAGATCATGCGCCATTAACATTTAAAATTAAAATAAATGGCAAAACAGAAAATTCAGGACAGTGGAAACTTAATCCACAAATTTAAAAAAATAAAACCACTCAGGAATATATTATAACTCAAATTAAGATTTTCTTTGAAATAAATGATCAACCAGAAATATCTCGCTCTTTATTATGGGAAACATTTAAAGCATATCTCCGGGGAATTATGATTTCTTCACAAGCATTCCATAATAAAAAGATTCGGAAGGAACAACAGGATTTGGAAAGGGAGATTAAACAATTAGATATACAGAATGCAACAAAGCCAGATATAATATTACATAATAAAATTGTAGCATTGAAATATAAATTAAATAAGATATATACAGATCAAGTTTTAAAATTTTATCAACATACTAAACAATTACAGTTTGAATTTGGAGACAAACCCCAAAAATTATTGGCTCGACAATTAAGGAAAATTGAAGCTGAAAAAAATTATACATAGGATTAAATCACAAAATGGTAAATTATTAATACAACCTAAAGATATTAATGAAAGATTTATGCAATATTATAAAAATCTATACACTGCTAAAGCGACAGTAAATAAAACAGAAATAGATGCATTTAAAAAAAAAATGTAATCTGAAAGGATTGCATTTACAAAATAGAGAATTATTAAATGCTGATATTTCAATAAAAGAAATCCAAGAATCTATTAGATTATTAAAAAATGGTAAAACACCGGGACCTGATGGTATAGGTTCGGAATTTTATAAAATATTTTCAGGATCATATGGTTCCATGTTTGAAATCATTATATGAACAGATATATACACAACAGAAAATTACCAGATACGTTGAATGAATCTATTGTAACACTTATACCCAAAATAAATAAAGACTTGGATGAACCAGGATCATATAGAGCAATAGCTCTATTAAATACGGATCAAAAGATACTAACAAAAATATTAGCACAAAGACTAAGTTCAGTTGTTAACGAATTAATCCACCCCGATCAAACAGGATTTATACCAAAAAGATATTCCTCATACAATCTAAGACGGTTATTCAATATTATATATTCGAAAAGAAGTGATAAAAAAGATTTAGTAGTTATTTCGCTTGATGCAGAAAAAGCTTTTGACCAAGTGGAATGGCCTTATTTATTTTCGGTGATGGAAGCTTTCAAACTCGGAGAGAAGTTTACTACTTGGATTAAATTGTTATATGCAAACCCAACAGCTAGAATAACAACAAACCGTATGCTATCAACTAAATTTAGTTTATCTCGAGGTTGTAGACAAGGTTGTCCTCTATCACCTTTATTGTTTGCGCTAGCAATAGAACCTCTCGCCCAGAGGGTGAGATTACACCCGGAAATACATGGATATGATACTAAAGATACTAAGAATAAAATCTCCTTATATGCGGATGATGTATTACTTTACATCACTGAACCGGAAACAAGTATCCGAAATTTGTTAAAACTAATAACGGAATTTGGATCAATTTCAGGATACAGTATCAATTGGAATAAAAGTGAACTTATGCCAATAACAATGAATAATTTACATATATTACAACAATTTCCTTTCAAGATAACAAAATGAAAATATTAAATATCTTGGGATTTTCGTTACAAAAAGATTTGATTCTTTATTTAAATTTAATTTCCCTTCATTACTGAATAAATTAAATAAGAATATTTTATACTGGAAAAGCTTACCTATTTCAATGTTAGGTAAAATCAATGCAATAAAAATGATTTTTCTCCCACAATTATTATATTTTATTTCAATTAATTCCGATATATCTCCCTAAAAATTTTTTTTAAAAAGTAGATTCTCTAATTACTAACTTTATCTGGGATTATAAGAGCCATAGAATAAATAAAAAACATTTATGTAAATCTAAAATAAATGGAGGATTAGCATTACCAAATCTTATGTTTTATTACTGGGCAGTTAATATTAAAAAATATGAATTTTTGGCTAGAAGAAATAGATAATAAACCAAACTGGTTAAAAATGGAAAAAGAAGATTGTTCTCCATTTGAAATTAGCTCTATAATATTTGCTAACACTAACGTAGCTAAGAAAATTTATAGTGAAAATCCGATAATAGAAAACGGAATCCGCATTTGGAAACAAATAAAGAAAAATATTAAAACTAAAATTTATATCATTAGGTCTTACCATCGCCAACAATTTTACGTTCAAACCTTCAATGATGGATAAGGCTTTTTTACAATGGAAAAATAAAGGAATTTTTAAGATGGGCGATCTTTATAAGGAAAACTCTTTTCTCTCATTTCAAGAGTTACAACAAACTTATGGACTACACAATAATGAATATTTTAGATATCTACAAATCAGAAACTATGTTTCTGCAAATACACAAGATCTTAGAAATAGAAAGACGGAAATTTTAGATGAATGCTTGAATAAACATCCAAATACAGAAAAAATGATATCATATATATACAATATTTTATTGGAAAGTGATATCCCATCAACAGAAACACATAGACAGTTTTGGGAAAATGAATTAGGCCAAATAATAAGACCAGAAATATGGGATGAAAGCTTACAACACATACATCATTGCTCGTTAAATGCTAAACATTCCCTTATACAGTTTAAAATTCTACATAGATTACATTATTCCAAATCTAAATTACATAATATATTTCCAAAATTATCTCCTATATGTGATAAATGTCAAATCTCAGAAGCAAATTTGTCACATTCATTTACTAATTGTATAAAAATTGTAGAATACTGGAACGAAATATTTAAGATAATTTCGAATGTTGTCAATATAACTATGACTTCTGATCCAAAGTTAATAATACTTGGAATATTTGAAACTGACCAACTAATAACAATGAACCAAAGAATTTTTATTGACTATTGTTTAATAATTGGGAAAAAAATTAATATTAAAATTTTGGAAAGGCCCTGCATCCCCAACAATCAAAATGTGGAATACAGAAATGTCGGAGACACTTCATTTGGAGAGATTGAGGCTTGTCCTCATGGATAGGTTAGATCTCTTCAGAGGGATTTGGTCTCCATATATTAAATATTTACAGGGTCATAATGGTTCGGCGCGAGGACTTGACTGAGGCCTGAATATCTGAATAGATGAAGAAATATATATAATAAATCATGAATATATCTCCAAGGACGGATTAATGAGTATTATTACCCATATCACACATCTGAGGTATGCTTTTACAAAATTGTATTCCCTTCGTTTTTACTGCCAGCAGGGGTAACAGGGGAATATTTTCTTATATTCCCCTTTCTTGCGAACGCCTATGGACTTTACCTGTTAAAACAGCGGGGAATATAGTCTTATATTCCCCTGGTCTCACATCCAGGAACTTGGCAACGTGACGGCAACGTGACGCTGCGTGGGAAATTTAGAATATTCAAACGGCAGACAGGAAGACTGCCGCGTCCATTTTGGTTAAATTTTACATGGAAGTCCGCCGAGCTGAGATGTTCAAATTTTCCTCTAGATGTCTGATATGGGTAATAATAACAATATTGACTGTCCTCTTTCGGGAGATACGACATATATTGCCCTCACTAGATCCATATTGCCCTCGTCTTCGACTCGGGCAATATGAATCTACTTCAGGCAATATATGTCGTATCCCCCTCAAGGCCAGTCAATATTCTATTAATATTCCATTCTCCATCAAACTTTCCATACTCTCTTTTCTATTTTCTTATGCTTATATAAAAAATATTTTAAAAAAAATTAGAAAAAAGTATAGAAACACATTATCTTAAATTCTTAATATCAGTACGAATATAGATATCATTGGTTCTATGAAAATATTATTAGTGTCGTGTATTTTCAATTATATAAAATTGTGTATTTTCAATTATATAATAATTTTGAATTTAAAGTCAATGATAATACAAACATTGTTAACATTATGAAAATATAATGAATATCATAGAAGTTTTATTAGTATTGCGTATTATTAATTACATAAAATTGGGTCCTGTATTTGGAAATCAGAGACAATATGGATATCATGGGTAGCATGAGTATATTGCTAATACTATGAATGTATCATTAATACCATGTATTCCCAATTATATAAAATAAACAACCTTGAAATTTATAATTAATAATAATACAAATAATATCAACAGTATGAATTTATCATTATTATCATGTATTTTTTATTATTGTAAAATAATGTACTTTGTCATTACTTTTGTTTCTATAATAAAAATATTAAAAAAAAAAAAATAAAAAATAAAAAAAATTTCATACTACACAGCAGGCATCTCCGACGTACTAGAGTTTCCTATCAACCCTCGTTTTCGATGAACGATTAAGCTATAGTGGTATCAATACGGCCAGAAGTGCCCTGTCTTCATATTTATGGATGGGATCGGAACGATATTCTGTGGGTTCACACCCTCTCATCTCTAGATTTATGAAGGGGATTTTTAATTCCAATCCTCCCAGGCCCAGGTATTCGACAATCTGGGATGTTGGCGAAGTACTTATGCTCCGTCAATGGACTCCTATCACAGTCCTGTGTTTGGCCAAACTCTCCATGAAGGCAGTCATGCTCATGGCACTGGCTTTGGCACAACGGGTGCAGACATTACAAAAACCGCGACACGACAGGATGGAAGTATCTACAGATGCCATTACATTTTCCATCTACGATCTACTCAAACAGAGCAGACCGGGTGTGACAGGGTTTAGGATTACCTTTTCGGCATACCATACAGATTCACGCCTATGTGTGGTCTCACACTTATTGGGTTACATCAAGGCAACCAGCACCCTAAGAGGTGCGGAATCAACATTATTGATTAGCCACAAAAAAAACACATAATAAAGTGTCGGTTCAGACTATTTCAAGGTGGCTAAAGCAGGTTCTGGCTTATGTAGGTATTGACAATGACATTTTTAAAATCTCATTCAACATCAGCGGCCAAGGCAATGGACGTCCCTATAGACCCATATCCTCGCGGCCGCAGGATATGTGAGCGGATGTTTCAGCAATATTATCACAAACCACTTGCTGAACCTGGGTATTTGCCCGTTCTGTTTTAAGTTCAGTTTTATAGCTTCCCCCTGGGACAGAGGGGTTGCTATTGTTTTCTTTAAAAATTAAACCGTTATCTATATACTTTTAAAACTATGTGTGTGTGTTTGTGTGTCGGCGGTGTGTGTGTGTGTTTGTGGGTGTATGTAACATTACATTTTTTTCAGATAATATTTTTGGCTTTGATTCTATGGTCCGCCAAAACCACATGCTCAAACTCCGTTATTTTTTTCCATTTCGCTAGTGATTTCGCTTGTACATTCACGGATTTATTCCTCATTACATTTAGACATTTTTCTGTACACATTTTTTAATAAAATACTACTCACCCCCCCACACTCACTCATTTTAAATTCGAAACGGCACCTCACGAGCTGCTTACGTCACAATCCCACATGCCGACCAATCCCACGTCGCTTCTCTCTCTTCATTTGCCAGCCGGGCTCCCCGCCCCTCCCTCGCTCCTCCAACTATGCTCGCGCCTCCCGCAGCTGGACTCGCCCGCGCGCTCCAAACCCCCCCTCCAACTATGCTCACGCCGCGCCTCCTGCAGCTGGAATCGCCTGCGCGAGCGCCCGCTCAAAACCCCCCCATTCTCAAAATGCTCTGCCAATCGGGAGATCCGTGAAGCTGGCGCAGCTCGCGAATCCCCACCCGCCTGCGCTCCCCTCCCGTCCCCTGTGCGCTCCAGAGAGTCACAAGCAGGATCTTTGGTCAGAAGCTCACAGCTCCACTCTCACACCGGCATGCTCTGCAGATCGGGAGATGAAATAAGGCGGCGGGCGGGGTATGGCCCAATCCTGGGGAGGTGGAGTTGGAGGATTGAGGGAGAGGAGGGAGGGAGAGAAGGGAATGGGGGAGATGAGGAGGGAGAGTGTGGGAATAGAGTGAGAGGAGTGGGGGTGATAGGGAGTGGGGAATAGATGAACTGCCCCCACCTTTCTCCCCCCTCCTTCCCTCCCCACTCTTCCCCCTCTCTCCCCCTACCCCTCTCACCCTCTCTCCCCTCCTCATCTCCTCCTCCCTCCCCCTCCCCACTTCCCTTCCCCCCTCTCAGCCCCCTCTCTCGCTCTCTTTCCCCTCTCTCTCTCCTCCTATCTCTCTCACCCCTCCTCCCCCAGCCTCCCCCCCCCCTCACCCACCCTCCCTCTCCTCCTCCTCTCCACCCCCTCTCCCTCTGTCTCTTACCCTTCTGTCTCTGGCCCTTTCTCTTTGTCTCTCCCATTCTCTCTCTGCTCTCACTCTCTACCCCCCTCTCTCTCTCTCCCCACTTTCTCTCTCCACCCCTCTCTCTTCCCCTCTCTCTCTCCCTCTCTCCCTCCCCCTCGCTCTCTCTCCCACCCTCTCGCTCTCGCTCTCGCTCTCTCTCCCTCCCCCTCTCTTCCCCCATCTCCCTCTCCCCCCCTCTCTCCCCTCTCTCTCTCCCCTTCCTTCCCCCCACACCCTCCCCTCCACCCATCCCCTACCCCCTTCCCTTCACCACTCCCCCTCCCTTCCCCCACCCCCTCCCTTCCCCCCACCTCCCCCTCCCTTCCCCCCACCTCTACCCCTCCCTTCCCCCACCTCTCTCCCCCCTTCCCCCCACCTCTCCCCCTCCCTTCCCCACCTCTCTCCCCCTTTCCCCCCACCTCTCCCCCTCCCTCCCCCCCATCGTTCCCCCTCCCTTAACCCCACCTCTCCCCCTTCCTTCTCACCCCATCTGCCCCCTCCCCCCCCTCAATCCCCCTCTCAATCCCCCTCTCAATCCCCCTCTCCCCCTCTCTCTCCTCCCATCTCCCTCTCCCCTCCTCCTCCACCCCCCCCTCCCCCACCCTCCCTCTCCTCCTCTCCTCCACCCCCACCCCCTGTCTCTGCCTCTCTCACTTCCTCTCCCCATTCTCTATCTGCCCTAACTCTCTACCCCCCTCTCCCTATCTAGCACACCACTGCAAGTTGGGAGCTATGCGTCAGTGGCTAGGGCGGTTATGGGGTAAAAGGATCTATAATAATATTAATATACTATCAAGGGGGTAGTTAGTGTGAGGATGGTTAGTGCGTGTGACACCGCATGCCCCCTCCCACCCCCCCCCCCCTGCAAACGCGCGTTGGGAGAACAGACCCAACGGGTCTGCATTTGGTCTAGTTACATTTTAAATCAATGTCATGGTTTAATACATTATTGATTCTTTCCTCATTCTTAGTCAATCGATGCAGTGAGACGCCTGGATTTGAATCTACGGCATGAACTCACAAAGCTTTGAAATCTTCACGTAGTCACTCACGTGACTCCGAAGTAAAATAGTAAGATTAAACGAGAACTTACCAGTTTGAAGTTTTATCTTTATTTAATGAGGAGTTACGTTGAGGAATTACGTGCCCTCCACGCCCAACCCTCTCTCACAAAGATCATCTGGTAGTTCTAGGTTTCTGCTCTTACTATTATACTTAAATTACTGTTACCTGTGATTTCATACCGCTGCTTTGTAGATTGACGCACATGCGGCCTGACGGGGTCTTTACGTAATCCCTCAACGTAACTCCTCATAAAATAAAGATCAAACTTCAAACTGGTAAGTTCAATTTAATCTTACTATTATTTCAATATTATCTATACTATAGCCATCGCGACATAGAGGGACAGATGTGTAGACAGATTACTGAAAGGTGCAAAGGCAATAAGGTTGTCATAGTGGGTGACTTTAATTTCTCCAATAATTACTAGACAGTACAAAAAAGCTTAGAAGAGGCAGAATTTGTTTAGTATATCCAAGAGGGTTTCATAAAACAGTATGTGGATAGTTCAACGAGGAGAGATCATACTGATCTGTTATTGGGAAACAAGCTTCTTCAGGTAATATGGGAATATCGTATCTTCATTTTTTTAATATCCTTAGTGTTTGTGATACTTGAGATACTTACCTATTATTCTTTGTATTTTAAACTTTGGAAACTCTGCATGTTTGTGCTCTGTGTGAAGGCCTTTGTGCCCTATATTTGGGTTTGATTGTTTTGGTAAGCTTGTGTAAACTTTGGGTTCTTCTCTCGCAGCTTGTCTGCAATTAGCGTAAATCAATTACGACTGCTATATGACCTTTGTAACAAACCTAGCTGGATGAGCAAGAGATAAGGGGGACCCGAGATCAGAGAAGACATGTGGTTTAAATAAAGATTAATTGAGAAATGGAAAATAACTGAGGTGGGAGGGGAAATGTGAATACAGGTAATTGGTTAATAATAAGGGAATGGCTGCATGTGATTGGTTATTCATAAGGGAATGTCTGCAAGTTATTGGGTATGGAAATGTACCAGGGGTTAAACATGCCATAAAAAGATGTAACTCTTTGTATGGAGTGGGCAGTCAAGCAATTGACTATTTGATTGTCCCAGCCTTGATTTGCAAGTAAAGGTTTGAACTTCTTGAAGAATTCTCTGCGTCACCTGACTTCATTTTGAGTATTGGTAACCACAACAAAGCTGGTGCAGATGGCTGGAGGAGAAAAAGAGGCCTGTTCGGTAAAGAACAACCAGCCAAGGGCGCTTCACAGCCCCTCAGGGGCTCCCAGGGACAACAGGACAAGGGTGGCCTCCTGCAAGTATAGGCAGTTTTCCGCTTCATTTGGACTAATAATCTGTTGTAAATGGGAAGCCACTGGGGACACAGAAGCATCCAGGCGGTCAGAGGGCCTCTATGATCCAAATAATGTCACTAAATTATTTTAAGAGTAGGCCCAGAGGATTACTCGAGAAGACTGCGCAGTAGGGCAAGTAGAATTTAATTGATCTGAGAAAGTAGATTCTGTGTGATGTGAATGAGACCTTGTGGATACTGCCCAAAGAAGAGTAGGGGACTGAATGGACAAGGCAATCTGTGGATACCGCCCTTGGTAGATAGGGGTCTGTACGGGAAAGATAATACTGAGACCTTGTGGATACTGCCCTAAAAAGAGTGAGGGAACTGAATGGACAAGGCATTCTGCGAATACCACCCTATGTAGATAGGGATCTGTATAGGCAGGATTATAGTAACACCTTGTGGATTCTGCCCTACAAAGAGTGAGGGGACTGAACGGACATGGCATTCTGCGGATACCACCCTTGATGAATAGGGGTCTGAACGGGCAGAACAGGTAAAGCCAGGGGGATTGGGACTAATTAGGTAACATAAAATTGCAAATTGTTAAGGGCCAAGGCAGAGAAAGAAAGCACTGATAAGAAGAGTTCAGAAAACAAGCAATTAGGAGTTAAGAACAAACCCAGTACTGGTAATTTATCTGGAGACCCCTTGTCTGGCATGGTGACTATGTTTATAGAAGAGGGGAGATGAACAAATTTGGTTGGGAATGAGGAACAAAGTCGGGAATAGTGTAGACCCCCTCCCCCATATAAAATCCCGTAGGGGGGAGGCTCTAGCACCCCTAGAGGAAAGGGCACCCCCAGATTAAAATGATACTGATAGCAACTTGGAGACTGAAAAGGCAGATGAGAAAGAAGAAGGGAAAGGGCTGAGGCAGAAGAGGAAGAAGGAGCAGTATTGAATCCAGCAGTGAAAGAGTTAAACAACGCAGAGCACCTGAGGGAGAAACAGCAGACATACCAGAAGGAAAAGAAGCATGAGAATCAGGCTGCTCAAGACCTTTAAATCTGAGCCAACAGCCTGTACTTTTGTTTAAAACAAACTTGCCTTCGAACTTTGAATAACCTTTGGTACAGAGCAGCGAGGTCGCCTCTGCTGAAGGGAAACAAAGAGGAGAGTGTGTAGCTTTGTTTGTGGAGATTGATGGGGTGGGGTGTGGCAAGACACTGAATGACAGGGAGACTGACTAATCACAATCTGGATCAATGTCCAATCACTGTGCCCAGGATTCTGACTGACAGGGAATTGGACCATCCCACTGTGAATTATGCCCGCCCATTCCTAGCAGATGAATCCTTTTCATCTTAATTCTCTCATTCCAAAAAGAAGCCTTTCTCAACTTAAAGGGTATCTCACACTTTCACAACTTAAAGACAACGATAGCCACACTGCAAGCCTCAGTCCTCCCAATCCACCTGGCCATTATTAAGTGCAATGCCTAAAAAACCATATAACAATTACAGCACGGAAACAGGCCCTCTCGGCCCTTCCAGTCCGTGCCGACCATTTGTTTTCCCCTAGTCCCATCTACCTGCACTCAGACCATACCCCTCCATTCCCTTCCCATCCATATACCTATCCACTTTACTTTTAAATGTTAAAATCGATCATGCCTCCGCCACTTCTGCTGGAAGCTCATTCCACACAGCCACCCTCTGAGTAAAGAAGTTCCCCCTCACGTTACCCCTAAACTTGTCCCTTAATTCTCATGTCATGCCCTCTTGTTTGAATCTTCCCTACCCTCAATGGGAAAAGCTTATCCATGTCAACTCTGTCTATCCCTTTCATCATTTTAAAGACCTCAATCAAGTCCCCCCTTAACCTTCTGCACTCCAAAGAATAAAGACCTAACTTGTTCAACCTTTCTCTGTAACATAGTTGCTGGAACCCAGGCAACATTCTAGTAAATCACCTCTGTACTCTCTTTATTTTGTTGACATCCTTCCTATAATTAGGCGACCAAAATTGTACACCATACTCCAGAATTGGTCTTACCGATGCCTTGTACAATTTTAACATTACTTCCCTACTCCGATATTCAATGCTCTGATTTATAAAGGCCAGCACACCAAAGGCTTTCTTTACCACCCTATCTACATGCGATTCCACCTTCAGGGAACTATGCACAGTTATTCCTAGATCTCTCTGTTCCACAGCATTCCTCAATTCCCCACCATTTACCATGTACGTCCTATTTTGATTTGTCCTGCCAAGATGTAGCACTTCACACTTATCAGCATTAAACTCCATCTGCCATCTTTCAGCCCACTTTTCCAAATGGCCCAAATCTCTCTGTAGACATTGAAAATCTACTTCACTATCCACAACACCACCTATCTTAGCATCATCTGCATACTTACTTATCCAATTTTCCACCCCATCATCCAGATCATTGATGTACATGACAAACAACAGTGGACCCAACACAGATCCCTGAGGCTTCCAACCTGACAAACAGCCATCCACCATTACTCTCTGACATCTCCCATTTCGCCACTGTTGAATCCATCTTGCTACTCCGCCATTAACACCCAAAGATTGAACCTTCTTAATCAGCCTTCCATGGGGAACCTTGTCAAAGGCCTTACTGAAATCCATATAGACAACATCCACTGCTTTACCCTCATCAATTTCCCTAGTAACCGCTTCAAAAAATTCAAGAAGGTTTGTCAAACATGACCTTCCAGGCACAAATCCATGTTGACTGTTCCTGATCAGACTCTGTTTATCCAGATGCTTATATATATTATCTCTAAGTATCCTTTCCATTAATTTGCCCACCACTGATGTCAAACTAACAGGTCTATAATTGCAGTACGCCAATCCTCCGGCTCTATTCCCGTTTCTAATGACATTTGAAATATTCCTGTCATAGCTCCTGCTATTTCTATACTAACTTCCCTCCATGTCCTAGGGCATATCCTGTCAGGACCTGGAGACTTATCCACTTTTATATTTTTCAAAAGTGTCAGTACTTCCTCCTCTTTGAATCTCATAGTTTCCATAGCTACTCTACTTTTTTCTCTTACCTCACAGAGTTCAATATCCTTCTCATTGGCGAATACCGAAGAAAATAAATTGTTCAATAACTTACCCATCTCTTTTGGCTCTGCAGATAGCTGTCCATTCTGGCTCTCTAATGGTCCAATTTTATCCCTCTTTATCCTTTTGCTATTAATATAGCTGTAGAAACCCTTTGGATTTACTTTCACCTTTCTTGCCAAAGCAACCTCATATCTTCTTTTAGCCTTCCTAATTTCTTTCTTAAGATTCTTTTTACATTCTTTATACTCCTCTAGCACCTCATTTACTCCATGCCTCCTATAATTATTGTCTATATCTCTCTTTTTTCTAAACAAGTTTCGAAACAAATTCCCTTGAAAACAATGCCTCTTTCCAATTTTTACTATTTCCTTTCAACCTAACAGGGACATAAAGATTCTGTACGCTTACAATTTCCCCTTTAAATGTCCTCCATTTCTCTTCTACATCCTTCCCATATAACAAAGTGTCCCAATTCACTCCTTTTAAATCCTTACACATTCCCTCAAAGTTAGCCTTTCTCCAATCAAAAATCTCCACCCTAGGTCCAGTTCTTACTCTCTCCATAATTATATTGAAACTAATGGTATTGTGATCACTGGTCCCGAAGAGCTCACCAACGCATACCTCCGTCACCTGACCTATCTCATTTCCTAACAGGAGGTCCAGCACTGCCCCTTTCTCTGGTTGATACCTCTATGTACTGCTGTAAAAAACTATCCTGCACACGTTTTACAAACTCCAAACCATCCAGCCATTTACAGAATGTGTTTCCCAGTCTATTTTTGGAAAATTGAAATCTCCCACAATCACTACCTTGTGCTTACTACTAATATCTGCTATCTCCTTGCATATTTGCTCTTCCAATTCTTGCTCCCCATTTGGCGGTCTATAATACACCCCTAAAAGTGTTGCTACACCGTTCCTACTTCTCAGTTCCACCCAAATAGCCTCCCTAGACGAGCCCTCTAATCTATCCTGCCAAAGCACTGCTGTAATATCCTCTCTGACAAGCAATTAACACCTCCACCTATGGTCCCTCCAATTCTATCAACACCTGAAGCAACGAAATCCTGGAATATTTAGTTTCCAATCATAGCCCTCCTGCAACCATGTTTCACTGATTGCCACAACATCATATTTCCAGGTGTCAATCCAGGCTCTAAGTTCATCCAGGGTACACAAAAAGCTGGAGAAACTCAGCGGGTGCAGCAGCATCTAAGGAGCGAAGGAGATAGGCGACGTTTCGGGCCGAGACCCTTCTTCAGACTGGTCAGGGATCAGGGAAACGAGAGATATAGACGGTGATGTGGAGAGATAAGGAACAATGAGTGAAAGATATGCAAAAAAGTATCGGTGATAAAGGGAACAAGCCATTGTAAGCTGTTTGTGGTGTGAAAATGAGAAGCTGGTGCGACTAGGGTGGGGGAGAGATAGAGATAGAGGGAATGCCAGGGCCCCAGGGCTGAGGGAGAGGTGGGAAGGGGAGGAGACAGCAAGGGTTAACAGAATTGAGAAAATTCAATATTCAAGCCCAAAGGATGCAGATCCCCAAGCGGAATATGAGGTGCTGTTCCTCCAGCTTGCGGTGTTGCTCACTCTGGCCATGGAGGAGGCCCAAGTCCGAGAGGTCGGATGTGGAATGGGAGGGGGAGTTGAAGTGCTGAGCCACTGGGAGGTCGGGTTGGTTATTGCGGACCGAGCGGAGGTGTTCGGCGAAGCGATCGCCAAGCCTCCGCTTGGTCTCACCGATATAGATCATCTGGCATCTGGAGCAGCGGATGCAGTAGATGAGGTTGGAGGAGGTGCAGGTGAACCTCTGTCGGACCTGGAAGGACTGCTTGGGTCCTGAAAGGAGTGGAGGGGGGAGGTGAAGGGACAAGTGTTGCATTTCTTGCGGTTGCAAGGGAAAGTGCCCGGGGAAGGGGTAGAGTGGGGAGGGGAGGGAAGAATGGACAAGGGAGTTGCGGAGGGGCGGTCTTTGCGGAAGGCAGACAGGGGGGGAGATGGAAGATGTGGCGGGTGGAGGGGTCACGTTGGAGGTGGCGAAACTGGCGGAGGACTAATATGTTGTATTTGCCGGCTGGTGGGGTGAAAGGTGAGGACCAGGGGGACTCTGCCCTTTTGCGAGTGGGGGAAATGGGGAGCGAGGGCAGTGTTGCGGGGTATGGAGGAGACCCTGGTGCGAGCCTCATCAATAGTGGGGGAGGGGAATCCCCGTTCTCTGAAGAATGAGGCCATTTGTGATGACCTGGTGTGGAACACCTCATCCTGGGAGCAGATGCGGCGTAGACGGAGGAATTGGGAATAGGGGATGGAGTCCTTACAGGAAGCAGGGTGGGAGGAAGAGTAGTCCAGGTAGCTGTGGGAGTCAGTAGGTTTGTAGTGGATGTCGGTCAGGAGCGTATCACCTGCAATAGAGATGGTGAGGTCAAGGAATGGTAGGGAAGTGTCGGAAATGGTCCAAGTGTATTTGAGTGCCGGATGGAAGTTGGTGGTGAAATGAATGAAGTCAGTCAGTTGTGTGTGGGTGCAGGAGGTGACACCAAAGCAGTCGTCGATGTAACGGAGGTAGAGGTCGGGGATGGGGGCCCTGGTACGCCGAGAACAAGGATTGTTCGACGTACCCAACAAAGAGGCAAGCGTAGCTGGGGGCCCATGCGTGTCCCCATAGCTACGCCTTGTGTTTGGAGGAAATGGGAGGAATCAAAAGAGAAGTTATTGAGGGTGAGGATGGCAGTACGTTCAGGGCTGGAGAGATTGGAGTGAGACAGGGGGGTGGAGAAGTCGAGGCGGTTGATGGCCCGACGGCAGTTCTGGATAAATAGTTCTACAGCCGGAAGGCTACGAGGGGGGTTCCAAGTGGAGGCGGTGCGTGGGAGACAGGAAAAGGGATCATCAGTGGGGGGCGAGGGCTTCTTCCCGTGGAAGAACGCTGTGAGGCGGAGGCGACGGTAGAAGAGCTCCAAGTCGTGATGGCAGTACGTTCAGGGCTGGAGAGATTGGAGTGAGACAGGGGGGTGGAGAATGGCCCATCCATCTAAGTCCATCCACCTTTCTTACAATGCTCCTAGCATTAAAATATACACATTTTAGAAACCCACCATCCCTTATTCTCTGTATAATCTTTTTCATCTTTCTCGCCTACATTTTGGGTCCGAGTGCTTCCCTTCTCTGCCTCTTGCCCCACACCCTGTCCCCTAGCCCCCTCTACCCGAGTCCCTCCTACCAGCCTTTCTAGTTTAAAGTCTCCCCAGTAGCCTTTGCAAATCTCCCTGCCAGGATATTGGTCCCCCTCGGGTTCAAGTGCAACCCATCCTTTTTGTACAGATCATGCCTTCCCCAAAAGAGGTCCCAGTGATCAAGAAACTTGAATCCCTGCCCACTGCACCAGTCCCTCAGCCACGCATTTATCCTCCACCTCATTCCATTCCTACTCTCACTGTCATGCGGCATAGGCAGTAATCCTGAAATCGTTACCCTTTTGGCCCTTCACCTTAAATTTCCCCCCAACTCCCTAAATTCTCCCTTCAGGACCTTGTCTCTTTTTCTGCCTATGTCATTGGTACCTATGTGTACCACAACATCAGGCTTCTCTCCCTCCCTATATGAGTGGCTCGACAAAGCAGTCTCCCAGCGGAATGCCCTAGCTGACAGTACTGCCCGCCAGCAGTATGCAAATTCTTTATACTGGTCCCCACAGAACCAAAGATTCTAGTAAACAGAACGGTCTTGACGGACAAAGGGAGGTTGAGAAATTACAAAGTGACGCCTTTGTATATGAAAAACAACTATGAAAACGAAAGGGCTGCGCCATGTCCCTTTGACGGACCTCTGGCACACTACTTTCAGATAAAATTTGTGTATGTTGGAAAGGAGGAAAGGGAATGTGTGGAATGTAGCCTACACTTTGAAGCTATTATGAAATGAGCAGTGTCCAAGAGGGAGGAGTATCAATAACAGAGGGAGAGAAAGGCTCGCGAGGGATATAGGAATGTCTAAGTGTGTTTTTTGGATCGCGACTGTTCTTCAGTATGTGTTGAATTAATGAACAATGTATGAACGTATTTGGGTGTATCAAAGTTTTAAGAATTGCATGCTTTCTTTGAAGTGGGAATGAGAAGACTGTTGTTTGTGGAACCGATTTTGGATGAATGCTGATTTAATCCTACACTTCAGATGAAATAGGATATCATTGAATGAGCTTGCTCTTTTACGTGATAAATCGTTGTAGAGTCTCAGGTGTTTTAAGGGGTAGTATGTGTCTTTTCAAGAAACTGTAATTTTTTGTGGATGGAGCCACTCAGTTATTTTCTTCTCCTTTGTTCTTTGCAAATGAGATAGCAATCTATGAAAATTAACTGTTCATTCTTTATTTTCTCTTAACTTTCAACAGAGGAGAGATGAGAAAAATGTAGGTTGCTTTGTCATTGATGTTTTAAGTTTGTTTTCTTCCTATTTCTTATCTGTTGAATTGAGTTCAAAAGGAGACTTGGATGCCACACTGGCCATGTGTTAGATGAGATTGGATAAGCTAATGTATTAAAAAAAAAAAGTTAATTTGAGAAATTGTTATCAGTATATATTTATACTAGGAATTTGAAATTATGAATATTGGGGAGATGGATTGGAACAATTGAAAATAATTTAATTGCTATTGCATTGCTAGCTGGAACAGATTAGATTTAATGGCTTTTTCAGACCATCTTTCTGCTTGAAAAAGGTTAATCAGGTAAGAGAGTGCCGAAAAGGGAACTAACTGACAATGGGATAACCATGAGATGACATAGAAAAACAACGTAGGACATTACCTAATACCCCTGATATTCTGCATATGTGACTATTTTTGTATAAAGACCCCAGGATATTTTATTAATTAAGGTGGTGTTTTGGGGAACCAGAAGTATCACTGGATTCTTCTAGACTGTAACATCTCCGGCCACTCCCGTTTGACGTAAAAAGTAAAAGCTTGCATGGTTTACTTTAATTTGTTGTATTTTGCCTGTTTTTTAAGATGCTCACATTATCATTTGGCAAGCCAGCTGGGATTTCATTGGGACCATTAACCAACAACTGAGTAAGTGGCTGCAGGTTCACCGGGATCAGAAGGGGAGAGAAAAGTGCACTAGTCAGACCCTTTGAGACTGAACCCCCATGAAGAACCTCCCAGGAACACTGAGGACCTTCGCAGTAGCTTGATCTGGTTCCCTGCTGAAATTCTTAGAAACAGACAGTGTATAGGATATTATAGTAACTAAAGGGTTGAGACGGAATAAGAATAAGGGCTATGACTGGACTGATTGATAAAGATAATACACTGAACAAGATAATACAAAGAGTAAGGTAACTGCAGTTGAACTACTAAGTAAAAAGTTCCTTGTATCTAAAGAGGGCATTATAAAGCACTCTGAGAAATGGGGAAAAAGAACGGAAAAATTGCTGACGAAGCGGCCCAAGGAAGGCACTTTCAACATAAATATGTGTGACGAGATTGAAGTGATAATTAAGAATTATAGGTACAAAGATAAGTTGGAAATGCGAAAAAAAGAAGAGAGAAAAAGAGTTAGACGTACTTAAGCTGTTTAGAGTGGGAGGAGAGAGGTTGAGGAAAATATACCAGGTGGTAAATATGACAAAGGAAGAGGGTGAGAGAACCGAAATGCAGCATGAAAGCCAGGAACTCCAAGGAAAAAGTCGACCTTATATCCAAGCTTGAGAGAGCCTGGGCATCCCCCTGCCTATTCAGGCCCGGACTGTACAAAGCAGTGTCTCTTAGTAAAGGGAATAGTGGAGATAAAACGAGAGGTTGCAAGATTGGGATGATTAGATGGAAATAAGGGAATTAGAAGTGAATATCGGGAGGCTACAGGACCTGAGGAACCAGAGGGATTTTGAGGCATCCTATTCAGCAGAATGGAGAGGGAGGAAAGTGATAGACAGGATTGGAAAGTGATGGACAAGTGGTCTCTGAAAGAAGGGCAAGACAGTGAGGAGGAAACCGAATCGGGAAGCGATTGGGGGGGATGCAAGGGAAATAAGGGATGAGGATTTAGTGGAAGATTTTAAAAGAAAGGTGAAGGAATCGCAAAGGAAGGCTAGAATATCTGAGAAGCATGAAATGGAGATTGGAATGAGAAAGAAGGCACTCCAAGAAGGATTGGAATGGGAAGACATACAGTTAGAAGAAGAGGAACAGAAACGGAGGGATAAAATGATGTAGTTGCTTTTAAAAAGAACAGGACAGACACAGTATATCCTTTGGGGGACCCAGGATCTGGAAGGGCTAAAAAATACCTTGCCCAATATTCATGATGGGGCAAAAAAATGGATTAGGGCCTTTGAGGAGGAGAACGTGGGACAGTTGTTGTCTATGGGAGATTTGAAGGCACTGTTGGTGAAAGTGATAGGAACCACTAAACTGACAGAACTCTTGAAGATGGCTGGTATAAAAAATGTCGTGAGTAACGCAATGGTCAATGACACGCCATTTGACCCAGTCAGGCAGAGGGTATGGCAGGGCCTCAGACACTGTTACTCGCTTAAGGTGGAACCCAACGCATTAAAGGGGAGATCCATTGGGGGAGACAGAGAATCCAGCAGGCTATCTGGAGAACCAGCTGAAAAAGTGGAGACTAGTATATAATCTGTGAGCAATAAACGAGGTGGTGAGAGATTGGCCAGCAGTAGTCCCAAATCCACATACAGTGCTGACTAATGTTTCAACAGAGGCAGCTTACTTTTCAGTAGTAGATCTTTGATCGGCGTTTTTCAGTGTGCCCTTAGCAGAGCAATGTCAGTATTTGTTTGCTTTTACCTATAGGGGTCCTCAATACACCTATGCTCGGATGCAGCAACGATTCAAACACTCGCCCAATGTCTTAAATTAGATATTAAAGGCAGATTTGGAAGGCATGCCCTTAGAAGGTACATTAATACAATATGTGGATGATTTGTTGGTTTGCTCTGCAAGTGAGGAGCAATGGGAGTGAGACACTTTGACACTCTTGGAAACATAGAAACATAGAACATAGGTGCAGGAGGAGGTCATTCGGCCCTTCGAGCCAGCACTGCCATTCAATATGATCATGGCTGATCGTCCCCAATCAATAACCCGTGCCTGCCTTCTCCCCATATCCCTTGACTCCACTAGCCCCGAGAGCTCTATCCAACTCTCTCTTAAATCCATCCAGTGATTTGGCCTCTACTGCCCTCTGTGGCAGGGAATTCCATAAATTCACAACTCTCGGGGTAAAAAAGTTTTTTCTCAGCTCAGTCTTAAATGACCTCCCCTTTATTCTAAGAGCTGGAAAAGAAAAGGCTGGCTTGCGGAGGCCATAAAGTATCCAGGAAGGTTTGGTAAACCTACAGAAGTTAGCTCCGACAACGGATCGGCTATTATCCAGAAAGTAGTCAAGCTGGTGCTGCAGGCCCTGAGAGTGAAACAGAGGTTTGTATGTGTATCACCATCAGTCACAGGGCATGGTGGAAAGAATTAATGGGATGTTGAAGACTAAGCTAAATAACATTTGTGCAACTACAAAGTTGAATTGGATTGATGCCCAGCCATTGGCACTGATGATCTGTCGCATGCAAACTAATCGAATAACTCATTTGACACCACATGAGATGCTCACTGGCAGACCCATGCCGGCGCCCAAATGGAGAGGTCCCTACAAGGGACCAAATTTGGAGCAATTAGAGGTCGAACTTAAGCAGTATATGCAACAGTTAACTATGAGACACAAGTCTATTTATGCACAGGAAAACGGAAACCGGAGGAAGGACCCATTAAACCCGGAGGCAAGGTTTGTGTACGAGCCTTCCGAAGGAAATGGAATGAGCAAAGAAGGGAAGGACCGTTCACGGTGACTAGGGCCTAGCCCACCGCTATTCAGGTAGAAGGTGATCCACATGGTACCATCTAGATTAGATTAGATTTTATTACTTGTCATTCAAACCTCAAAGAGGCTCAAACGAAACTCCATTTCAACAAGCCATACAAACAGAACAATTCATAAAGAAACACACAAATAATTCAATTAACACAAACATCCATCACAGTGAACCTCCTCCTCACTGTGATGGAAGGCAAAGTTCTTCTCTCTCCCCCGCACCATTTCTCTCCTGATGTTGAAGCCCCAGGTGGGCGATGTTAAGTCCCATGGCCATTGAGGCCGCGCCAGGCGATGTACGGCCCCGCTCTAGGCCCAAAAGTCACGAGTTTGGAGCCCCCGGCGGGCGCTGGAATTTCCCGCGGCCATTAAAGCCGCGCGGGGCGATGTACGTCCCCACTCTGGGTCGTTCCAACAAAGGCTGGAGAAGTTGTGTTGCGGGAGCTCCGGAGAGCGGTCTCCCACCCGGACCCCCGAGCTCCTGATATCCCGACAGTCCACCGGTAGTAATCTGCAGCTGGAGCTGGAGCTGGAGCTCCGGAGTCGGGACGCAGCAGCGAGCCACCACCGCTCCCCACACTTCGAGGCCGGCCAGCCCCACGATGGTAACTCTGCAGCTCCGCCATTGCACAAGGGCTGTCCCACAGGTATGGCTCGATAATAACCCTGAGGTAAGTGAACAGGAGGTCAAAGATGTAAGGGAAGAGCAGAGCTTTAATCAGATAATAAGTGAGGTTTAAGGAGACAGTAGTGACTCTGAGGCTGTTGTAAATGAGATCACGAACGATTGTCCTCCTCCTGATAGTATGGAGGGGCGGTCTGGGGGATGCCAATACTGTAGCCTCCCACTCAGACCTGGAAACAATCAACATGGTCGATATGGCTTGGTAACTCCACCGCCTCACCAGGATTAGGGGAACAGGTGCGAAGCCGTAGAGACCTTGGGGCAGGGAACGGCGATAGCTCAGTTGTATGGTCCAGAGCTGCCACTAATGATTGGTATAAGTGGGCACGATACACGGCACAGACTTTGAGAATACCACAATGCAAAATATGCACTAAGGCCACAGGAAAAACACCGGCTGTACCGGATCCTCATAACTATACGTATTGTGCAAAATACTTGCAAAGTACAACACAGTGGTCAAACATTTCTCAATGTTCGGTAGAGTGTCTAAATGCAGCAGGATAAACACAAGGGATAGTTCCGGCAGATCAATGCACATGATAGAATTTCACACAAGTTAGAGAACCCTACACTGAACCATCATCTATATTACTAAAAGTCTGATCTTGACCACTTCCTGTTGTTCTGTATATTGATTTTAGAAAAAATACTGCCACTTACGGCTGTTATTTTTGGCCATCTTACTCAGAGTCCCCCTCCGCTGCGCAGGACAGGAGGATTTTCCCCATCAATGAAAAATAAAATAGTTATTAGTGTTTTTAAAAAATGTTGAGATTCTCTCTCTTGAACACCACGCCCCTTGCGGAGGGACTATAAAACCCGGAAGTGTTGAGTGCCTCAGTCAGTCTCTGCAAGATGGGGGAAGCAAGAGGGTCACGTCTCTCAGTCTGAGGTGCGAATAACACTGAACACATGTCTACTAAACTGTGAGTGGTTTTACTGACCTGTCAGTTCCCTTAATGTGGTTTGAAAATATAGTTTGGAAATGTTAAAGCTGCGTTGCCTTTGGTTTGGAAATGCTAATTGCGTATCCTTGGCACGCAAATTACTGACGGCCAAAGTGGGACAGGCCCAAGACCCTGGTGCGACACAACGTCTCACCTCCAACAGCAGCAGATGCAGGCAAATGATCGCCGAGCTCGGCCTGGGGCTCACAGCCATTGTGGTCCGGATCCACCCCCACTCCTACTCCCAGAGCGGGGCCAAGAAAATTGAAGATAGACACAAAATGCTGGAGTGACTCAGCGGGACCGGCAGCATCTCTGGAGAGAAAGAATGGATGACGTATCGGGTCAAGACCATTCTTTCAGACTCCTGCATTTTTTGTCTATCTTCAAATGACGTCACTTGCTCCTGACGGCTGTGCGGAAGCATGAAATCATACGCGGCCTTCACGGGACCGTCATGCCTCAACATGACCATGAGGTTGCATAATTAGCATGCCAAGGACACGTAAGTGGGACAGGGGCTTTAGTCTGACTCTCACTCCGACTCTCACTCCGATTCTCACTCTGATAGCGCTGTCCCACTGTACGAGTTCATTCCAAGAGTTCTCCCGAGTTTTAAAAGAATCAAACTCGTGGTAAGCAGGGAGATTGAACGTAGCGGGTACATCGGAGCTCAGGGATGTCTCTTAGAGCTAACGGCAGGTACTCGGGAAGACTCGTTACCGGCTGGTAAGCATGGGAAGACTTGTGAAGATTTTTCAACATGATGAAAAATGTCCACGAGAGCCCCGAGTATCGACAGGTGGCCATTACCGTAAATCTCCGAGTTCAAAACAGGGCAAACTCGGGAGAACACTTGGAATGAACTCGTACCATGGGACAGGGGTTGAAGGCTGAGCATAGCCACCAGAATTTGAAACATAAGTTTGGCGAGAAAACTAAATTTCATGAAGTAAGAAACTCTTTGAAGAATAATTTCTACAAGGATGATTGTTTAAAATCCATGTCTACTGAGCAGGAAGTAATTCAACCAGTACAACATCAGATTTCTCTTTCCATTGGCAGTTACTAATGTTGTACAACTGAAATATGTTAATACAGAAGAAAATTCTGCGAATGAAGTTTCCAGAGAACTGACAGCGAACCGTTTCTAAAGTGATAAGTGATGGATCAATGAACTAAAATCTCTATGTAAGCCAGACAGAGAATGGCCAAAGCTTGAGCTGGGATTTGAAATTTCTGCTAATGATCTGGAAATTAAATCAAACCTAATGGTGTACTTTATTGCTAAAAATCCCGTTACTCTCTCAAAGGATTTTCACACTTCAACACTGCTGTTACAACACATTCATGAGTTGATCAGGGTTGAATTCTGATTGCGGATGTACATGCTATTTTTTCCACGTTAGAATAGTGATTAGTATCCCCGCCTGTGACGCGGTAGACCGGGGTTCAATTTCCCGACGGGGAGCCAATTCCATGACATTTTGCTTTTGATATATGTTAAGCCTTCATGGCTACTTTTTTTGATGTTTATTAATAATTGCCTCGTTATATACTTGGAGCAATTAGTATGTAGTGGGCCATTTGGCTTGTTTTGTGTGTCATTATTAGGGATTTTGCCATAAATGCCATGTGCCTTTTCATGCTTTTTTGATGATTTCAGGAAGATAATGCCTTTTTCATGATTGATTGCCTAAATCAGCCTTTTTTGCCGTTTTAACGTAACTTACAAGAAAATTTACACCACGGGGTGAAATGCAGGCTGTAAGTAGGTGTTAAGTGGTGATTGGAGAGGGGTGGATGGGAAAGAGTCCAGTCTTTGCAAACTGGAGTCATGCTTTTAGTAGGTATGAAGTAGTGATTGGGGAGGAGTAGGTGGGGAAGGGTCCATTCTTTTCAAACTGGAGTCAAGCTGTGAGTAGCTGTGAAGTGTTGGTTGGGGTTACCAGGGTGAAGTTTCTGTTTATCAAAACTGCAGTAGAACTCGTTCAGGTCGTTGGTCAGCTGCCGATTGTTCAAGGAGTGGGAGGTTTTCCTCTTGTAGCTTGTGATTTCTTGCAAGCCCTTCCTCACTGAAGATGAGTCATGTGCTGAGAAGTTGCTCCTCAACTTCTCAGAGTACCTTTCCTTGGCAGCTCTGATTCCTCTTCTTAGCTTGTACTTGGCCTGCCTGTAGAGGTCTGCATCCCCGCTCCTACCGATGATCTACCCCTGCAAGCGTCAAAATGCCTAAAGTCGTCAACACCTTGTAAAAAACTGAACGATTTGATGAGAGTGTACGGGAGTGATATATTCTCTAAGGACAACTGTGTGCTGTTTTGCAATGCATGTGAGAAAGCAGTGAATCATGAGAAAGAATATTTCATCTCCATGCATGTACAGACTGCTAAACACATGTTGGCGGCAGAGAAACAGAAGGTAGGAAATATGCAAGCTTGTCTCCTCACAACATTTACTGCTGGCTCCAATTGCAAATCTGAGTTTTCGAGTGATCTATGCAACGCATTCATTGATGCTGGAATTCCACTGTGGAATTTGGAAAACAAATCTCTCAGAGTTTTTTTAGGGAAATACACAGAGGAACATATACCAAGCGAGTCATCATTACGGAAAAATTATGTTGACAGCAACTTCAACATTGTTGTGAATAAAATTAGAGATGAAGTTGCATACAACAAAATATGGATCTCAATAGTCGATAACGCTGTGGGGAGATTTGTTCCCAATGTGCTCATTGGTACACTGGAGGCAGGTCAACCATCAAAGAAGTATTTCTTGACATCGGAAGTATTGGAGAAGTCAAAGAGCTGAACTATTGCCAGATTGTTTACATCTTCACTTGCTGTACTTTGTACTTAAAGTTCCTGGCGATGTAGGTGAAGACATACAAGGAAAATGTGAGAGGGTGATTTTAGCTAACAAAGATCTTGAAGAAATACAAATAGCTAAAGTTCTCAAAGGTAGTTGTAATGCACAAGATATCGACATGAATGTAGCGTTTGTAGCTTGTTTCAGGTATGCACCAGTGACCTCAGCTGGGGTAAAAAGAAGTTTCTCACCACTGTAGCATATTCAGAGATTTTTAGCGCCTAAACATGCTGGCTCTAGTCATTAATTATGGCATGTGTCTTTAAATTTTAGAATGCCCATTATATTGTTGTTGGGACTTATGACGTATTTTTGGGCGTGTTTCGAGCTACGTTTCTTGCGCAGAAGCTTCGTTTTTTTTGTTTAGTTTCGGACCAGCATGGAGAAGGTTTACCCTTTGACAGTGAGCTCGCCTGTGAATAAAGACATTCCCCTTAACCATGCAGTCCATTTAGCGTCTAGAGGGAGTAATCTCTTGAACGATATAAAAATCTGCCAGTGGAAATGTGTCATCCTCGATAACAATCAGCACGGGAGCACCTCAAGGCTGCCTGCTCAGGCCCCTGCTGTACTCAATCTATACGCATGACTGTGTAGCCGGACATAATGCGAACTCCATCATCAAGTTCGCTGATGACGCCATTGTTGTGGGACGAATCACTGATGGTGTCTAGTCAGAATATAGAAGTGAGATCGACCGATTGGCCAAATGGTGCCAACACAATAACCAGGCTCTCAACACCAGCAAAACCAAGGAACTGATTGTGGACTTTGGAAGGGGTAGGATAGGGAAACACAATCCTGTTTATATCAACGGGACAATGGTGGAAAGGTGGAACTTCAAATTCGTGGGCGTGCATATTTCCGAAGATCTTTCCTGGTCCCAGCACACTGATGCAATTATAAAGAAAGCACATCAGCGCCTCTACTTCCTGAGAAGATTACGGTGAGTCAGTATGTCAAAGAGGACTCACTCAAACCTCTACAGATGCACAGTAGAGAGCATGCTGACCGGTTGCATCGTGGTTCGGCAACTTGAGCATCCAGGAGCGGAAAAGAATGCAGAAAGTTGTGACCACTACCCAGCCCATCATCGGCTCTGACCTCCCCCCCATCGAAGGGATCTATCGCCGGCGCTCCCTTAAAAAAGCTGCCAACATCATCAAAGACCCACATCATCGTGGCCACACACTCATCTCTCCGATGCCATCAGGTAGAAGGTACAGGAGCCTGAAATGTGGTACATCCAGGTTCAGGAACAGCTCTTCCCCACAGCCATCAGGCCATTAAACTTGCCATCAAACAAACTCTGAACTATAAAAGCCTACTGTGGCGGTTCCCAAGGGTCGGGCCATCCCAACTATCAAACCCCTCGGCACGGGAATGGTTGAGTCCAGAGGCGGCCCTTAGCTAGAGGGATAAAATGCAAGGGTTTGCGTGCCATCTTCCTCTTGTGGACTTCTCTGATATCAAGAAGGACATAATAAAAGGTACCTCCCAAAATACCTGGCTCCTCGCTTTCATTTCAGGACCTACGCCCCACATTGGTGACCCTTGACGCCCCATTATAATCATGATGGAGACAACCGCCCGTCCTTCCACCTCAAAGGCCGACGGTCCTCTCTGGACGCGGTCTCGGTGAAGTTACCCACCTTCTGGACCACCCGGCCGCACATCTGGTTTCAGCAGGCGGAGGCCCAATTCAACCTGCGGGGCATTACAGTTGATGACACCTGTTTCTATTACCTGGTGTGGGCCCTCGACCAGGACCCGGTTGGAGAGGTCACAGAGTTCCTTGCAGCCCACCGGCCACCGAGAAATACCGCGGCCTTAAGGAGCTCCTGCTCCAGATTTATGGGCTCAGCAGGATGGAGCGTGCTGCCAGGCTCCTTCATATGGAGGGCCTAGGCGACCGATGACCATCAAGCCTCCTAAAAGAGATGGCCGTGCTCGTGGATGGGCACACGCCGTGCCTAATGTTTGAGTACACCTACCTGCATCTGCTGCCGGCCTACATCCGTCTGCAGCTCACGGACGCCTCCTTCGACAACATCAAGGCCCTCAAGGCCTGACGCACTGCGGTCTGCGCGCACTGAAGACATCACTCCGGCAGCTCCCGATTTCCTCCGGTGGGGTGGGGGAGCTGTGGAAGGAGTGACAGCTGCATCCCAGAGGCTGGTAAAATCGTCCCCCCGCGGCCATGGCAGGTACCGCACCTGCAGTCCAGCGCCAGCAAGCTCCAAGCACCACCTGGTGCTGGTGCTATTACCACCAGCGCTGGGGTGCTGCAGCACGGCAATGCCGCCATCCATGCACGTTCACGGGAAATGCCTGGGCCGGCTGCCAATAGTCCCCATGGCGGCTGGCCAGATTCACCGCCTCTTTGCCTGTGATCGGCGCTCCGGGACCCGCTTCCTCATCGATACCGGGGCAGAGTTGGGCGTCCTGCCCCCTTCGCTGGCCGACATTCGTTCCGGTAAGCGGGGGCCTGTCCTCACCATGGCGAATGGCAGCCCCATCCACATGTATGGTGTGTGCATGGGCCCGATCGTGTTCGGCTCCTGCCATTTCTCGTGGCGGTTCACCATTGCTGATGTCTCCCAGCCGTTGCTCGGGGCCGACTTCCTCCGGGTGCATTCCCTCCTGGTGGACGTCAGGCGTCAGCGCTTGGTCCACATCACCATGATGGAGCTGATCACATTGCGATTGGATGAGACGGTGGGACGGCCCCTGTCGTCTGTTGATTCACGCTTCGCTCGGATCTTGGCCACGCTCCCAGATATCCTGACCCCACAGTTTCGGTCATCGACCCCCATTCACGGGGTGGTTCATTTCATACAAACTACCGGCCCACCTCTCCATGCACGAGCACACCGACTGCCGCCGGATGAACTACGTCTGGCACGGCAGGAGTTCCGCACGATGGAGTCCTTGTGGATCGTCCACCCTTCAAGCAACCCATGGGCGTCCCCACTCCACTTGGTCCCTAAGGCAAGCGGGGGCTGGCGACCAGGCGGGGATTAGCGGCGGCTGAATGCCGCAACAACCGCAGATCGATACCCTGTACCCCACATCCAGGACTTCACCGCCCATTTGGCCGGGGCTACTATATTCTCCAAAGTGGATCTGGTACGGGGTTATAACCAGATCCCGGTCCACTCAGAGGAAGTACCCAAGACGACAATCATCACACCGTTCGGGCTGTTTGAATTAGTGCGGATGCCGTTCAGCCTTAAGAACGCTGCGCAGGCAATCCAACGCTTGATGGACGGGGTGTGTTGCGGCCTTGAGTTTGTTTTCATCTACCTAGACGACATCCTGCTGGTGCACCCGCGGGAAGATGCCCCGACTGCTCTTACAGTGGACACCTCGGAGTCGGCGGTTGGTGCCGTGCTGGAACACTATTGCACTTTATCTGTTTATTTATGTGTATATATGTGGTCTATGCTATATAGACATACTGAATTATTCTGTATTTATGCTTACAATGCTGCAGCAAGCAAGAATTTCATCGTCCTATCTGGGACACATGACCATAAACTCTCTCTTGACTTGACTTGACTTCACTGTCTCTGAGACATGAGAAGAATCTCAAATCCACATGTAAAAGTTAATATAGATCAATATCGTCTGGACAGAAATGTTCAGACTCAAGGCCAAAGAATGACATCCACTGGCACAAGAACATGAGATCAAGAATATTCCATTGTGGCTGAAGGAGACATTCTGGTATCTGTTTCAGCTACTTCACATTTAATAATTTCCAGTTTATGTAGGGGCTGGCTCTAATAGAGTCACACAGCATGTGAACAGGCTCTTCAGCCTGACTCATCCATGCCAATTCAGATCACTTTCTACGTTAATCCGATTTTCCATAATTTGGCCCTCATGCCTGCACACAATATTCCAAGTATGGTCTAAACACCATCTTGTACAGCTGTAACTCTTCCACTGAATAACCTGACCTATGAAGGAAGGCAAGTGAGCTAAATGCCTTCTTCACTACCCTATCCACCTGTGTCACTACTTTCAGGAAGCTATGAACTTGCATCCCAAGATCACTTTGTTCATCAACATTTCTGAGGTCCTTGCCATTTACAGTAATTCAAGTTGGATGGTAGACAATAGACAATAGGTGTAGGAGTAGGCCATTCGGCCCTTTCAACCAGCACCGCCATTCAATGTGATCATGGCTGATCATCCCCAATGAGTACCCCGTTCCTGCCATCTCCCCATATCCCCTGACTCCGCTATCTTTATGAGCCTATCTAGCTCTCTCTAGAAAGTATCCAGAGAACCGGCCTCCACCGCCCTCTGAGGCAGAAAATTTCACAGACTCACAACTCTCTGTGTGAAGAAGTGTTTCCTCGTCTCCGTTCTATATGGCTTACCCTTTATTCTTAAACTGTGGCCCCTGGTTCTGGACTCCCCCAACATCGGGAACATGTTTCCTGCCTCTAGCATATCCAAACCCTTAATAATCTTATATGTTTCAATAAGATCCCCTCTCATCCTTCTAAACTCAGGAGTCTAAAAGCCCAGCCGCTCCATTCTCTCAGCATATGACAGTCCAGCCATCCTGGGAATTAACCTTGTAAACCTACGCTGCACTCCTTCTGTAGCAAGAATGCCCTTCCTCAAATTAGGGGACTAAAACTGCACACAATTCTCCAGGTGATTCGCTTTCTTCACTGGCGATCGTTTCGTCGAACACCTCCGCTCGGTCCGCAAAAACCAACCCGACCTCCCGGTGGCTCAGCACTTCAACTCCCCCTCCCATTCCGTATCCGACCTCTCGGTCCTGGGCCTCCTCCACGGCCAGAGTGAGCAACACCGCAAGTTGGAGGAACAGCACCTCATATTCCGCTTGGGGAGTCTGCATCCTTTGGGCTTGAACATTGAATTTTCTCAATTCTGTTAGCCCTTGCTGTCTCCTCCCCTTCCTACCTCCCCCTCAGCCCTCGGGCCCTGGCATTCCCTCTATCTCTATCTCCCTCCCCCACCCTAGTCGCACTAGCTTCTCATTTTCACACCACAAACAGCTAACAATGGCTTGTTCCCTTTATCATCGATACTTTTTTTCATATCTTTCATTCATTGTTCTTTATCTATCCACATCACTGTCTATATCTCTCGTTTCCCTGATCCCTGACCAGTCTGAAGAAGGGTCTCGACCCGAAACGTCGCCTATCTCCTTCGCCTCTTAGATGCTGCTGCACCTGCTGAGTTTCTCCAGCTTTTTGTGTAACCCTCGCTTTCTTCACTGCCTGCTGTACCTGCATGCTTACTTTCATTGACCGATGAATAAGGACCCGCAGATCCCGTTGTACGTCCCCTTTTCCCAACTTGACATGATTTAGATAGTAATCTGCCTTCCTGTTTTTACTACCAAATTGGATAACCTCATATTTATCCACATTAAACTGCATCTGCCTACTCACCCAACCTGTCCAAGTTACCCTGCATTCTCATAGCATCCTCCTCACGGTTCACACTGCCACCCAGTTTTGTGTCATCTGCAAATTTGCTAATGTTACTTTGAATCCCTTCATCTAAATCATTGATGTATATTGTAAATAGCTGTGGTTCCAGCACCGAGTCTTGCGGTACCCCACTAGTCACTGCCTGCCATTCTGAAAGGGACCCGTTAATCCCTACTCTTTGTTTCCTGTCTGCCAACCAATTTTCTATCCATGTCACCACTCTATCCCCAATACCATGTGCCCTAATTTTGCCCACTAATCTCCTATGTGGGACCTTATCCAATGTTTTCTGAAAGCCCAGGTACACTACATCCACTGGCTCTCCCTTGTCCATTTTCCTAGTTACATACTCAAAAAATTCCAGAAGATTAGTCAAGCATGATTTCCCCTTCGTAAATCCATGCTGACTCGGAACGATCCTGTTACTGCTATCCAAATGTGCCGCTATTTCACCTTTTATAATTGACTCCAGCATTTTCTCCACCACCGATGTCAGGCTAACTGGTCTATAATTCCCTATTTTCTCTCTCCTGCCTTTCTTAAAAAGTGGGATAACATTACCTACCCACCAATCCACAGAAACTGTCCCTGAATATATGGAACATTGGAAATTTATCACCAATGCATCCACAATTTCTAGAGCCATGTCCTTAAGTACCCTGGGATGCAGACCATCAGCCCCTGGGGATTTATCAGCCTTCAGTCCCATCAGTCTACCTAACACCATTTCCTGCCTAATGTGGATTTCCTTCAGTTCCTCCGTCACCCCAGATCCTCTGGCCATTACTATATATGGAAGATTGTTTGTGTCCTCCTTACTGTCGACGGATCCAAAATACCTGTACAACTCATCTGCCATTTCCTTGTTCCCCATAATAAATTCACTTTTTTCAGTCTTCAAGGGTCCAACTTTGGTCTTAACTTTTTTTTTCCTCTTCACATACCGAAATAAGGTTTTACTATCCTTCTTTATATTCTTGGCTAGCTTACCTACATACCTAATTTTTTCTCCCCGTATTGCCTTTTTAGTTATCTTCTGTTGCTCTTTAAATATTACCCAATCTTCTTGCTTCCCGCTCATCTTTGCTACGTCGTATTTCTTCTCTTTTAGTTTTATACTGTCCCTGACATCCCTTGTCAGCCACGGTTGCCCCTTACTCCCTTTGGAATCATTCTTCCTCTTTGGAATGAACTGATCCTGCACCTTTTGTATTATTCCCAGAAATACCTGCCATTGTTGTTCCACTGTCATTCCTGCTTGGTTATCTTTCCAGTCAACTTTGCCCAGCTCCTCCTTCATGGCTCCATACTCCCCTTTATTCAACTGTAACACTGACACCTTTGATTTACCCTTTTCCCTCTCCAATTGTAGATTAAACTTGAGCATATTATGGTCACTACCTCCTAATGGCTCCTTAGCCTCAAGTTCCTTTATCAAATCTGGTTCATTACATAACACTAAATCCAGAATTGCCTGCTCCCTGGTAGGCTCCAATACAAGCTGCTCTAAGAATCCATCATGGAGGCACTCCACAAACTCCTCTTCTTGGGGTCCAATACCAACCTGATTTTCCCAGTCTACCTGCATGTTGAAATCTCCCATAACAACCATAGCATTACCTTTACAAGATGCCAATTTTAACTTCCAATTCAACTTGCACCCTATATCCAGGCTACTATTTGGGGGCCTGTAGATAAGTCCCATAAGGGTCTTTTTACCCTTACAATTCCTTAGTTCTATCCATACTGTCTCCACATCTCCTGTTTCAATGTAACCCCTTGCAAGGGACTGAATTTCATTCTTCACCAACAGAGCTACCCCACCCCCTTTGCCCACCTGTCTGTCTTTTCAATAGGAGGTATACCCTTGAATATTCAGTTCCCAGCCCTGGCACTCTTGCAGCCATGTCTCTGCAATTCCCACAACATCATACTTGTCAATTTCTAACTGAGCCTCAAGCTTGTCCACCTTATTTCTTATACCGCGCATTCATATACAACACTTTGACCTCGGTATTCACCTCGCCACTCGCACCATTCGCAATTGGCCCTGACCTTATTCTCTTATCCCTTCTCGAACTTTCCTTTCCATTAATTTGAGTCTTTTGTAACTTTTCCTGTACCAAATTTCCGGAGGGATTCCAAACAACTCGGAAGAGCTCACTCTTGTATTTTGCTTTGGAAAGTCAATTTTCAATTATGTAGTGTTGGAATAAACAGTTCGGTGCAAACAAAATTCTATCCCTTCATGCCGACATAACGAAAAGTAAATAGACAAGTCGGCCCACAGCTCCATCTGGTGGATTTCTAAACTGTAGACCAGTGAAAGACTGAAGCAAACCAACCCAAAGAGAAATTGTTGATATATATGTTAATATTGGCTAAATTAAATGTCACAAATGGAGGATCTTTGTATTTGCAGGGGCTGCTTGGCCTCTTTCTGTGAAAGCTGCAGGGTTGGGGGGTGGCTCCCTGCCCCCCCATATAGTTTTGCGCTGCAGATCCGATGCCCTATAACTGTCTGCTTGCTCGAGAATGAAGGGCTTGGACGAGTAGAGACAAGGATTGGACCCATGGTGGTATGTATTGTATAGGATGTTTGTTTGTGTATTGGAGGAGTAAAGAATAGTTGATCCAGTGCTTGTCTCAGTGTTTTACTGAACTAGACTAAGGTGGTAAGCTGTAGGAGCATAATTACATATATAGATATAGGAGCCCACACTGGGAGCACCGGATACAGTAGCTAAAGTTTCTTCTGGTTGCCGTCTTTGGCCTATGCGATCTCCCAGTTGCCAACATTTTAACTTCCTGTTCCCATACTGACTTTCCTGTCCTGGGTATCCTCCATGGTCAGAATGACACAAATTGAAAGAACAGCATTTCATATTTTGCTTGGGCAGCTTACAACCCAGTGGTATGAACATTGATTTCTCTCATTTCAAGTATCTCCTGCATTCTTTCCCCCTCCCTTATCCCACCCATAATCAAGTCGCACCCTGCGCACTCCCTCTTCTCATGAAAACACCTACCTCCAGATTCAGGGACAGTTTTTTCCCAGCTCAGACAACTGAATCACCTTACCACAACCAGAGAGCAGTGCTGGACTACTATCTATCTCATTGGTGATCGTCAGACTATCTCTGATTGGACTTTGTTGACATGATCTTGCACTAAACATAATTGCTTTATCATGTATCTATACATAGGTATGTTACAAAACTTACCTTCAGCGTCGCTACAGTTCTGTCACTTGGGCGTCTTTGAGAGGGAGGCGGGTTTAAAATGCAATTTTTCTCCAGCCTGTTCAAATCAATTTTGAACAGGCTGTTTAGCTGCTGAAGAATAATCGCTCCGACATCAGTTTTATTAATTTTTTTTAACTGCACTGGACAATTTAATCGCTGGAGTAAATTAAAAAGCATCTTCTAAAGCCGTCAACGCTGACAACGGGGACGGATTTCACGTACGGGACAGGTAAAAGAAAGCCGTTTATTTTACATATAAACTTGCTTCTTAGGATGCCTTTATTCAAAATTTCACGTTGCGAAAAGGTGATTATGTAAATATACGAACCGGCAGCATTTTTCCTGCCGATATGGGGTTTAAATTCACCGCAACTGCAACGTTCCAAACGATCACGTTCCACAAAATCCCACTCGCAAGATGATTTAAATGGCCATTAATTTACGGGTATTAAACACCAAATTCCTTCCATTTGGCCTATAAATGCATGACAATGAGATTTAAAAATCATGTTATATCGTGAATTATTGTGTGAATGTTATTTGAACACTTAGGCAATTTAAGAATGTTAACCTTTTCTTAAGAAATTGATAGATGTTTAGATCTAGTAATTAAATTTTGTAATTAGCTACAATTAGGTAACTAACTAATTATATGCTTTAATTTCAGGTAATCCAAGTAAGATTGTTTCATATTAGTTTCAGAATGCTTCAATCTATAATAACTGAAAATTGCATTCAGTCCTCTTAATTTTTAAGAAAGGTATGGGCTTTTGACTGTCCTCGATCACAGCTTTTGAGTTAAGTCAATGGAAAAGCAATAGGGAACAAGTTGCTAATTTCCGAGTATGAAAATGGCCATAACTTTTAATACTGAAGTTATGAAAATGAATTAGGTGTCAAATTAAACTTATTTTTATGCTTTATCTGATGGGATAAATTGCAGACTTGATTTTTTTAAATCTCAAAATTTTGTAACATTGCTACTATACACTGGCTCAATTGTAATCATGTATTGTCTTTCTGCTGATTGGATAGCATGTAACAAAAGCTCTTCACTGTACCTCAGTACACACGACAATAAACTAAATTGAAACCCCAGTCATCGTACTAGTTCCACTGTTGGCATCCTTGTATCCCTGTCATTGTGACATCTTCTCCAGCCAACAATGGGCCATTATGGACTCCACCCTTCCTGAGGTCATCAGTTGTTGATCCTGCTTTGTTCTGGCCTTCTCTATCTTTCAGTCTGAAGAAGGGTTCCGACCCAAAATGTCATTTATTCAATTTCTCCAGAGTTGCTGCCGGACCCACTGAGTTACTCCAGCATTTTGTGTATATTCTTTTATGAACCAGCATCTACAGTTCCTTACTACACATAAGAAATAAAGTAAGACCTATTTTTATTCATATTGTGCCTTTGATGAGTGCAAGACTTACCAAAGTGTGTGAGATCTTTTATATCAATCGGAAAGAGCTGATAGTCGTGTTTTAAGGTATTAGCATAATGATGGTACTTTGTTAGTGCATCACTTGGAGTGTCAGCATAGATTTTGTGGTTTGAACTCGTGTGTGACTTGAATTCAAAAGTTCCTCCCCAGAGCCAAGAGTACTACCACTCTGTTATTTTTAGTTTAGTTTAGTTTATTGTCACGTGTATAAGAGGTACAGTGAACAACTTTTGTTGCGTGCTAACCAACTATTCAGAAATCTTAGACACAAAATGCTGGAGTGACTCAGTGGGACAGGCAGCATCTCTGGAGAGAAGGAATGGGTGACGCTTCGGGTCGAGATCCTTCTTCCAGAGATGCTGCCTGTCCCGCTGAGTTACTCCAGCATGTTGTGCCTATCTTCGGTTTAAATCAGCATCTGCAGTTCCTTCCTACACATATTCAGAAATCTAAACGATTTGGGGTTTCTGGCACATCGGTGATGATTGCTGCACTCCTTTCTGACTCACCGGGATTTCAGTCCCTGCACTCCCTGACAACGCATCGATATCCCACACCTCGTGCTCCTTGCCATCCAGGTTCCGACGAGCCCTTAAAATTTACGAGATCCACAGGAATGTTTATCATTCTACTATGTAACACCTCAAAAAAAGTGAATTAGAAGTGTGTTGGAGGGTTTAAAAAAATACATTCAACTATCCTGAACATTTGTCAGGCTGAACTGCAGATGCTGGTTTAAGCCGAAGACAGACACAAAATGCTGGAGGAGCCCAGCGGGTCAGGCAGCATCTGTGGAGAGAAAGAGACCGAGACGTCACCTATCCCATTTCTCCGGAGATCCTGCCTGACCCGCTGAGTTACTCCAGCATTGCAGTCTATCCTGGAATTATGCTAGTCCGGTACGATAAGCTTAAGAGAGTTTTCCCGTTTTATTCCATTCTATTTAACTACATTATGCCCATCAAAAAATACACCTTTAAATGTTGGAAAACGTTCAGACTTTCCCTCTGATCTGAGGGGATGTGGATCGGCCCTGAGGTTTCTCTTTGTACTCGAAGGGCCAAATGGCCTCCTCCTGTACCTATTTTCTATTTGCTCTTTAAAGTGGGGATCAGTGTTGGCCGATGTTCCGATCAAAGGTTTCGGCTGTTGCCCACTGCGGCTCCCGGAAGACAGTGGGCGGTCCGTGTTTCTGTCACCGCCATTTGGCGACTGCCGGCGGCTGCCGTTGCCTGGCAACGTTGCATACAAAATGGCGAAGTTTGTGGTAGCAGGTGAGTTGGATTTGTGTGTGAGTGTTAAGTGAAGCTAAATCTGCGGATTGGTAGCTACAGTTCGCGTTGTAGCTTCTATTCCACCCACATTTAAGAAGTGCAAGAGCGAAGGGCTTTAGAACGATACGATAGAACTATATTTATCCCAGGGGGGAAATTGATCTGCCGACAGTCATAAACCACAAGATACATGTTACAAAATTTTGAGATTTGAAAAATCAAGTGTGCAATTTATCCCATCAGATAAAGCATAAAAAGAAGTTTAATTTGACACCTAATTCGCTTTCATATCTTCAGTATTGAAAAAGTTATGGCCATTTTCATACTCGGAAATTAGCATCTTGGTCCCTATTGCTTTTCCATTGACCTGTCACAAAAGCTGTGATCGAGGACAGTCAAAAGCCCATAACTTTCTTAAAAATTAAGAGAACTGAAATAAATTTTCAGTTATTATAGATTGAAGCATTCTGAAACAAATATGAAACAATCTTACTTGGATGACCTGAAATTAAAACATATAATTAGTTAGTTAACTAATTGTAACTAATTACAAAATTCAATTACTAGATTTAAACATCTATCCTTCTTAAGAAAAGATAAACATTTTTAAATTACCTAAGTGTCCAAATAACATTCACACAATAATTCACAATATGACATGATTTTTAAATCTCATTTTCATTAATTTATAGGCCAAATGGAAGGAATTTAGTGTTTAATTTTCGTAAATTAATGGCCATCAACTTGAGAGTGGGATTTTCTGGAAAATTTGATTAAAGGCTTCCTAAGAACCACGTTTTTATGTAAAAATAACCTTCTTTTATCCCCTACGTAAAATCCGCCCTGTTGTCCATGTTTACGGCTTTAGAAGATGATTTTTAAATTACTCTAGCTAATAAATGATCTAGTGTAGTTTAAAAATACCTTCATCAAACAAATGTCGGAGCGATTTCTCTTTAGCAACGAAATCCCCTGAGATGGATCGATTTGAATTGTCTGGAGAAAAACGGCATTTTAAACCCGCCCCCCTCTGAAAGGCGCCAAAGTCGAACACGGGGAATGGCAGAATTGTTTAAACCCCATATCGGCAGGAAAAACACTGCCGGCTCGTATGGTGCCTAAATCACCTTTTCGCAACGTAAAATTTGGATTAAGGTAATCCTAAGAAACACGTTTATATGTAAAATAAACGGCGTACCTTTAGCTGTCCCGTACGTGAAATCCGTCCTGTTGTCGGCGTTGACGGCATTAGAAGCGGATTTTAATTTTACTCCAGCGCTGAAATTGTCCCATGGTTTAAACAAAAATTTCACAGAACGGCAGTCGGAACAATTCTTCAGCATTTGCTAGCACCCCGAGAAAATATATCTTGGACAGGCAAGGGAAACTGCATTTTAATCCCGCCCCCCCCTTCAAAGGCGACAAATCGTGCACACGGCCAGAGGCAAACTGCAGCGCCGCTGAAGGTAGGTTTTGTAACATACCTATGTATTGTCCAAGATGCTCTGCAGTTTGAGGAGCATCCTCCCCTACAAGACCACCTCCCATGAATCCAACTCCGCCCCCAGGATTGAACCAGCCTTCCTGATGAGCTTGTTAATCCTGTTGGCATCCGCGGCTATCACAATGCTGCCTCAGCACACGATAGCAAAGAATATGGCACCAGCTACCACCCGCTAGAACAGGCATCAGGGTAAGGAATTTAACACTGAGACTATTTAATTTATTTCTCAGGATTTAGTGTGGAGGCTGGGAC
This sequence comes from Okamejei kenojei, assembly GCA_035221665.1. Taxonomy (NCBI): domain Eukaryota; kingdom Metazoa; phylum Chordata; class Chondrichthyes; order Rajiformes; family Rajidae; genus Okamejei; species Okamejei kenojei. The sequence continues at coordinate 50,764,817 of CM069137.1, forward strand.
TCAAGTCACCTGCACAAGAGGGACAGGTTGCACCTGAACTAGAAGGGGACCAATATCCTTGAAGGGAGGTTTACTGGTGCTACTCAGGAGGGTTCAAACGAGTTTGGCAGAGGGTTGACAACTAAAGTAGTAGATTAGCTATTGGAAGGATGATGGAAAGGTATCGGTTAGGATCAGTAATTCTCAAAGGAAGGACGGGCAGAGAGAGAGAGACGAAGTGATGAACTTAGAGCCTAGATCAATGCCTGGGACTAAGATGTGGTGGTCATTGTAGAAATGTGATTGCAAGAGGGACATGACTGGCAGTTCAACATTCCAGGGTTTAATTGGTTCAGATGTGAGAGAGAGGGAGGGAAAAAAGGCAGCAGAACTGGACTACTAATCAGGGAGAATGTCACAGTGGCTCTCAGAGAGGACATACTGGAAGGTTTGTCTGCTGAGGCAATATGGGTAGAGCTACAAAATAAGAAAGGCGCAACCAGTCTAATAGGATTGTTCTGTAGCCCCCCCCCCCCCCCCCCCCAATAGCCAGCAGAGACAGATATGTAGCGAGATGACCAAAAATGCCAAATCAACAGGGTTGCTTTAAGGTGGCTTTTCACTTAAATATTGACTTACTTAGATTGTAAATTTGGTCAAAAAAATAAAAAGGAAGTATGCAGGTTTTCAACAGGTGAAATCAGACCAGGCCTTTGAAGAATATAAACCAAGGAGTAAAGAACCTAAATGCGCGATTAGCAGTCCTGAAAGGGGCCACAAAACCGGTGGGTGCTGCGAGGGGTCAGTCGGGCTGTTGATAGGCCGGTGGGTGCTGCGAGGTGTCGGTCGGGCTGACAGTAGGCCGGTGGGTGCTCGAAGGGTCGGTCGGGCTGTCGGTAGGCCGGTGGGTGCTGCGAGAGGTCGGTCGGGCTGTCGGTGAGCCAGTGGGTGCTGCAGGGGTTGGTTGGGTTGTCGGTAGGCTGGTTGGTGCTGTGGGAGGGTTGGTCGGGCTGTTGGTTCGCCAGTGGGTGCTGTGAGGGGTCAGTCGGGCTGTCGGCCGACCCGTGTTACAGCGAGCGAGTGGGTGGACTGACGGAACCAGTGCTTTGGGGTGCTGAAGGCGGCCCGGGCGGCGTGCAGGGCAGTGCTGCTCCCCGCCATCATCACCAGGATAATCCAATAGGGCATGCTGGCGAAGGTGGACGCGCTGAGTGGTCACACGTACGGAGCCCGCAGCCGGTCCCATAACGGCTCCAGCTGCAGCCGTGGGCAGCTCTGAAAGGGGGGCGAGTTAGGGTTAGGCATTTTCCTCTCAGTGGAAGATGCCTTAGCCTTCCCCCAGCCTGGCACTGCCCCAGTCCCACTATGGCTGCCTGACCCCCACTCTGCCCACTGCAGTCATTGGGGTTCAATAAACGGGGGAATGCACAGAATCTGCCCTCACCCATTAATTAGGCGGGTTCAGGAGTCGGTGAAACCCGGGACCTCTGCGGCAGTCTCACTCAACATGCACACTCACAATTATATTAATTCCTTCTCAATTATATTTTATCTAAATCTGTGCCAAATTTCAAGTAGATACCAGACACGGGTCACAAAAATTAAATTCTTAGTACATTTTCAATGCTCGGCCCAAGGCCTATTTCAAATGATCAGCAAACTTAAATTCCTTTAGATGTTCTGAAAAAAATGTGGTGAAAGGGTGAATAGAGTTTGGATCAAAAACAGGACATTAATTTTTTTTTCCTGATTCTAAAAATGTTTCAATTGCTGCAGGGAGGGCAAATTGCCCTTATTGTGCCAAGTGTGAAATGGTGGCGGATTATCTTGCGCAAAGTTTGCCAGATTTCAATGTTCATAAGATTGTCATACACCCAGAAAATTGGCAGGTGAGTTACATCCTAATTCTAAACAAAATGAAGTAAATAAATGGAGTACCCCATGAATCAATGGTTAATGCTGGGTTAGATCAAATGCATTGATTGAGAGGTCAAATTTCTGTACTCCCATGCAGTAGATCCACCAACAAATTGTTAGCATGGTTTAGCCTAGTAAACTAGTATATTGTACTTTTCTGCTTGGGCCCCAGTTTAGCTAGAAGCTATGTGATAGTCTTCGCTCTGCAGGAATGTTAAATGCTCATTTTTAGGGCACTGTAGTCCTTGAATGAATTTAAAAACAGTTCATGACTTTCCTTGATGTTTCTTCAAAATGCCTACGAGTTATGTCATACGAGATAGGAATAGAATTAGGCGATTAAGTCTACTGCGCCATTCAATAATGGCTGTTCTATCTCTCCCTCCTAACCCCATTCTGCCTTCTCCCCATAACCCTTGAAACCTGTACTAATCAAGAATCTATCTATCTCTGTCTTAAAAATATTCACTGACTTGGTCGCCACAGCCTTCTGTGGGAACAAATTTCACAGATTCACCACCCTCTGACTAAATATATTTCTCCTCGTCTTCTTCCTAAAATAATGTCCTTTAATTCTGAGGTTATGACCTCTAATCCTAGATTCTCCCACTAGTGGACACATGCTCTCCACATTCACTCTATCCAAGCCTTTCACTATTCTGTATGTTTTAATGAGGTCCCCCCCCCTCATTCTTCCAAACTTCAGCGAGTATAGTCCCAGTGCCGACAAATGCTCATCACAGGCTAACCCACTAATTCCTGGGATCATTATTGTAAACCTCCTCTGGACTATCTCCAGAGCCAGCACATCCTTCCTCAGATATGGTGCCCAAAATTGCTCGCAATATTCCAAATGCGGCCTTATCAGCGCATTCTGGAGCCTCAGCAATACATTCCTGTTTTTGTATACAAGGCCACTTAAAATAAATGAGTTTGAGTTTGAAATAAATAAAATTGAGTTTGCTTTCTTTTTGAGTTGCTGATGTGAAAAATATTGCTTTGATTTCCGAGCTCTAGTGGAATTTTGCAGAGACTTTTCAATGTGTAGAAAATGGCAATGGAGGCATCTTTAACCTGTTCACTGCCAAAAAAAAATTCACTTATGTACTCCGACCCAAGTATACTCGGGGGTGGCATTGAACAGGTTAATATCTCTAAATTATTTTATCATTTATATTTATCACTTTTTATGGGTGGTGGACTAAAAAGCAAAGATGTACAGAGTTCATTTGTAATCTCTCCCTGCACATCATTACATAGTGCAGTGAATCTAGAAAATAGTCTTGCTTGTTCTAGGTTGTAATAAAGGAAGCCTTATTGATTACTTTGTCCTGGAGGGTAGATGTTTGGAGTTTCAGTATCCACATACTCACCTGAGCAGCAGTGTAGAAAGATCAGTGATTAATTGCGGTGGGAGAATGTATAAAACATTATTTGAATATGTTATGTAAATATGTCTAATGATATAATCAACAATCAGTTGGTGTGAGAAATTTGGTCCAGGCAAGAGTGCACTCTTCTGCAATATTGAGAGTTTCGGGGCCTGGTTCAAGTTACGAAGGGTGGAGTCATCCTTTTCTTGGATGGCAATATCCCACTGTCTTTCCTCCTTCATTAAGGAAGCACAATAAATGTTTCATTCCAATGGCTGACTTCATTCTTCAAACATACAGTGCCCTCCATAATGTTTGTGACAAAGACCCATCATTTATTTATTTGCCTCTGTACTCCACAATCTGTGATTTGTAATAGAAATGTCTGTAATCACATGTCTGTAAAGTGCAATGTCAGAATTTAATAAAGGCCATTTTTATACATTTTGGCTGCGCCATGTAGAAATTACAGCAGTGTTTAGACATGGTCCCCCCCTATTTCAGGGCACCATTATGTATGGGACACATGGCCTCATAGGTGTTTGTAATTGCTCAGGTGTGTTTAAATGCCTCCTTAATGCAGGTATAAGAGAGCTCTCGGCACCTAGTCTTTCCTCCAGTCTTTCCATCACCTTTGGAAACCTTTATTGCCGTTTATCAACATGAGGACCAAAGTTGTGCCAATGAAAGTCAAAGAAGCCATTATGAGACTGAGAAACACAAATAAAACTGTTAGAGACATCAGCCAAACCTTATAAAAATGGCCTTTATTAAAATCTGACAATGTGCACTTTAACAACATGTGATTTGTTCTATTACAAATCATAAATTCTGGAGCACAGAGGCAAATAAATAAATGATGCGACTTTGTCCCAAACATTATGGAGGGCATTGTATGTTAGTATGTACGATTGAAGAATGAAGTCAGCCATTGTAGAAGTGCAAGTTTAAAGAGAAAATGATTACTATCCTGCCTCTTGTAAGTCACATCTCTGCTGCCTCTTTGTCCTTGACAATCTCCTTCAATAGTACATGTAGGCCTGCTAAAACGTGACAGTTGTGTTTCTAAGGAACCTCGTGTTAAAGAAAGTCGTGTTAGAAAATGAATTGTAACAATGAGTGGTTAAGGGCTATAGAACTTCAGATTTGCAATAACGACGTTTGCTTTCCCCTGCAGGATTTTCAAAAAGAAAAAGGTATTTATAATGGTATTTGGCTTATTGTTTTGCTGCAAACTAAAATTACTAGGGGCTGCATGTCACAATGTTTAATGGAGTATCATTGCACGTCTCAAATGAAATGATCGTCAATTTCAAAGACCTCCTGCTGTGATACTGACATACTGTGTTCTTAACAGACAATGGTGTGTGATTACTGTGGGGAGGGTATAAATAAATATTTTTGCCTGAGAACTTGTTTATGTGAGATTAATTTTTGTTTTGCTTGGCAATTGTTAAGTAACTTTTAAGTAGTTCTCTAATCCCCAATCAAAATCACATTATAGATTATTCGGTTTTCATAATACTGGTAATGTTCCATAATTAATCAATCACATTATATCCAATTTCCAGTGTAGAAACATTAGTTATAGCAGAACTACATTTATCAAGCTCCAGATCAGAGTACTTTGGATAATTTACAGGGTAACATGTCACCAAATGATACATACGGTATGGCATGGTGGCTTAGCGGTAGAGTTGCTGCCGTACAGCGGCAGAAACCCATGACTTGATCTTGACTACAGGTGTTGTCTGTACGGAGTTTGTACGTTCTCCCCATGACCTGCGTGGGTTTTCTCCGAGATCTTCGGTTTCTTCCCACACTCCAAAGACATGCAGGTTTGTAGGTTAATTGGCTTGGTATAAAAATGTAAATTGTCCCTCGTGTAGGATAGTGTTAATGTCGGCACAGACTTGGTAGGCTGAAGGGGCTGTTTCGGTGCTGTATCTCAAAACTAAACAAAACAAAAATTCATGGCAAATGGGGAACAGCAAGAATTTTAGCCACAAGAGGAGATTTTAGTAATATAAATTACATAGAGACATAGAAAATAGGCGCAGGAGGATGCCATTCGAGCCTGCACCACCATTCATTGTGATCATGGCTGATCGTCCCCTATCAATAACCCGTGCCTGCCTTCTCCCCATATCCCTTGACTCCACTAGCCCCTAGAGCTCTATCCAACTCTCTCTTAAATCCATCCAGTGACTTGGCCTCCATTGCCCTCTGTGGCAGGGAATTCCATAAATTCACAACTGGGTGAAAACGTTTTTTCTCACCTCAGTCTTAAATGACCTCCCCTTTATTCTAAGACTGTGGCCCCTGGTTCTGTACTCGCCCAAGATTGGGAACATTTTTCCTGCATCTAGCTTGTCCAGTCCTTTTATAATTTTATATGTTTGTATAAGATCCCCCCTCATCCTTCTAAACTCCAGTTAAAAAGCAAGCCTAGTCTTTTCAATCTTTCCTCATATGACAGTCCCGCTATCCCAGGGATCAATCTCGTAAATTAGGTAGTGAAAACATTATAAATTGAATCGAAAAACAGCAAACAACTGATAAATATTGTTATGAAGAGTGTAGATGATATGTGTGTACACCTTTAATTGATAGTAACGATGTCCATGCTAACCACTCCCCCACCAGTTAGTGTAATTGTAACCCACACGCCCCTAGCTCTCTCTCTAGTGTTCGTGACAGACCACGTACAGCCAGGGCTATGTATAATGTATGCTTAATAAAGTACTGAAGACTTTAAGGTGTCTGTGTACCTTCTCTACATGGTGTCAGAAGTGCTTCTTTCTGCGTCTCCAGTCTATCGCGTTTTATTTTCTTAGTCCCAGTTCCCCCTCCCTGTGCCGTGATGGCTTCTGGCTGTCATAAACCTGACATCCTAGACTTTGATGCAGACATCACTCATCGCTGGATGGTCTCGGGCGTGAACTTCGTGCCCTCCGGTCAGTTGAAGTCCCTGGCCGAGCACACTAAAGCAGACGTTTGGCTACAGCAGCTGGCCGCGATCATCAAGCAGGGTTGGCCAGACCGCCGTTCTTCCCTGCCGGAGGTGCCTTACTTCTTGGTTCGTGACGAGTTGGTGCTGCGTGATGGTGTGATTGTGAAAGGGCACAAGGTGATGGTGCCCGAAGCACTACGAGAACAATACTTCGAAACCGCTCATCGTGGCCATCCCGGGACCGAAGCGACCCTTTCTGTCGCTCAGAGCCAGTTTTTCTGGTCTGACATGCCTCGCTACTTCCGGGATAGGGTCTCCGCGTGCCCTACCTGTAACAGCCTCGCTCCACAGCAACAGCGGCAGCTGCTAACCTGCCCTGGTCTGCGCTAGCAACCGACATCTTCGAGTGGCACGGAAAGCACTTCCTGGTGCTTGTCGACTCTTACTCCAGCTGGTTTGAAGTTGACCAGCTCCACTCCCTCTCTTCCTTCGCGGTCATCGAGAAGCTGCGCCGCCACTTTGCCACCTTCGGGTCCCCCGTCAGCCTGCAGTCGGACAACGGCAGCCAGTTCACCAGTGCCGAGTTCCGCGCTTTTGCTGAACGATGGAACTTTCGTCATTACACCAGCAGCCCGGAATACCCACAGAACAATGGACTGGCCGAGCGCGCGGTCCGCAGTGCTAAAGGATTGTTGGAGCGTTGTCGCCTATCCCGCTCCGACATCTACCTGGCCCTGCTAAACCTCCGAAACATCTCCCGCGACCATGCCCTGGGCTCCCCGTCTCAGCGACTCATGTCCCGAGTCACGAGGCCCACGGTCCCGGTGTCTCAGCAGTCCCTGTCCCCCTCCGTCTTTAAACCTGCCTTGGTCCGGGAACGCATTGCCGAAAAACACAGTATCCAGAAGCATTCCCACGACAGGTCCTGCCGTGTCCTCTGCCCTCTTCTCCCCGGCCAGGTAGTCCGTATGTGGTCCTCTTCTGGCCGTTCCAGGCTGGCCGTGGTCGACGGTTCTGCCGGTTCCCCTCTTTCGTACCTTGTCAACCACGACGGAAGGGTGTACCGCCGGTCCCGCCAGCATCTCCGGCTCGTGAATGAGCCTCTCCCTCCCCCGGCGGCTCCGTATGCCCCCCCGCTGCCACTGTCGCGGCCCTGTGCTTTGCCCGTTCCTCTGGGGCCGACCTCCCCTCGTCCTCCCTCCGGAACGCCTCCTGGCTGCGGTCCCGCTTTCTCCGGCTTCCTCGCCCATCTCTTCGCCGCCCCCCCCCCCCCCGATGCCTTCGTCGCCAAGGGGTTCTCCTGTCCGTAGTCCCCACCATGCCCCAGCGTCCCCGCTTGTTCCCGTCGGGGAAGGAGGTGATGGCGAGGTGCGGACCCGGTCTGGTCGCCTGGTCAGGTCACCGGTCCGTTACGGCGATTACGTGTGATCCTGTATCCCTGTGCTTTACTGTTTGCACTCACCCTAGCGCATGAGACGTGGTCGCCCTGTCACTCACTGTTTGTTTTGGTAGAGGAAGGATGTAGATGATATGTGTGTACACCTTTAATTGATAGTAACGATGTCCATGCTAACCACTTCCCCACCAGTTAGTATAATTGTAACCCACACGCCCCTAGCTCTCTCTCTAGTGTTCGTGACAGACCACGTACAGCCAGGGCTATGTATAATGTATGCTTAATAAAGTACTGAAGACTTTAAGGTGTCTGTGTACCTTCTCTACAAAGAGTGCAGATAGAAATGTAAATAAGAGGGATAGACAAATACAGAACGTTGGGGATGTGTGCAACACACATGTCCATATAATGCATAATATAATTTTCATGTAAATTTTGAAAAATTATATAACTAGAGTGCTGAAGGCATGAATTTTTGGAAATGTAATTGAAATGGTTTTCCAAAACAAATCACTTATCTTAATTTTTGGCCACCATGATTTTTGAGGCTCCAGCTTCATTTGCCTCAGGTCAGTTTGGGCAACTAATTTATGGACTAATTTATCCAGTGTTACCTGCAGTTTTTTTCTCCCAAATGTGGTGGATGGGGAGAGTCCCGAAGCAGCAGCCGCATTAATTATATTGTATACAGCCCAGAAGGACTTAAGCAAAGACAATTCAAATGTACACATTTTAAAATAACTAAATTTAATATAAAGAAAAAAGATTATCTGCTCTTGTACTGACATTCTTTTATTACAGTTAGGTTTAGCATTATATATTCCCTCAGCTATTGGTGATTATGGTTTAATATTGAGATCCAAGAAAACAAACGTTACTGCATTTTTTGTTTATCTAGTCATGGCTTCAAACAATATGTTCTGCAAATAACTGGCAGCATGAACACTCCCCAATCATATGGCGAGAACTTGTGGACCGTGGAGGAAAGGGATCGCTATTAGGTGGATTCAATGAATTTATGGAGTATGTACAGGTAGGATGCTCATTCATTTGCAAGTTGGAAATATGTTAGATATTGAATTAATTATATAATGTTTTTCTGAACTAGAAGCCAATGCTTTATTCTAAGACTTTGAAAAATAGCAGGATCTGTACATAACTAAAACTCTGATCTTGTTCTCTTCTCGATTTGGATTTGTTTTCTATTTGCACAAAAACGGTACACAATTTTTCGCCACCTTACTCACCGCTCTCCTGTGCTACAAGGGCAACAAGTTTTGTTCCGATCGATGGTATATTTTAGAAGTTAATGTTTAAAAATCTTAAAAAACGCACATGCGCAGTTTGGTCTCCTCTCCTGTCAGTCGCCGCCAAGCTGATTCGTCTCCGCTCCTGTCAGTCACCAGGACGTTGACGCCTCTTCCTGCCCCATCGACTCACTGATTGGCCGGGTCCGATGTCAGTCACTGGCGGCACCAGCCTCGCCCGGTGAGGAGAATATAAAGCTGAAAAAGAGGAGTGAGCATCACTAACGCTCCGCCGGCTGGAGCTGCGTAAGCAGGCCACTACATGGTGCCGAGCGGCCGAGCGGCCGAGCCCACTTTCACGGCCTCCGTGGTGCCCAGCCTCTGGCGCCCTCGGCAACTTTGTCCGTTCGGGGCTTCTACCCGCGAGGACCCTGACAGGGATCTACACTGCGATCCAGGGGCATCGAGACCTTGGAGGTGAGGCCCCACGATGATGGGGCCTTGGTGTCGGTGGGGCCTTGCGGCCGCGGTGGGGTTTTACCAAATTTCAAAATCCACGAAGAAATCTATCTCTTCCTCTTTTTTCAGTTTTTTCCTGTCTCATGTCTGGTGAGGTGGAGGGAGAATAGAGGAGGGAGGGGAGGCAGGGAGTTGGGAATAGAGGGAGAGGTGGGCAGTGGGGGGGTGAGGAGGGAGAGTGGAGGAGGAGGTGGAATAGAGGGGGAGTGGGGGAGGTAGGTAGAGGGGAATAGAGGAAGAGGAAGGCAGTGGGGGAGATGGAGGGAGGGAGGGAGTGACTGAGGGTAGGGGAAAGGAGAGGGAGGGAGAGCTGTGGGAGGGATTGGGGAGGGCAAAGATCCTGGGGAGGTGAGGAGGGCGTGTGGGGGGATTGAGGGAGAGGAGGGGGTATAGAGGGGAAGTGGGAGAGATGAGGAGGGAGATGGGGGAGGAGGGGGATAGAGGTAGAGGAGGGGGAGTGGGGGTGGTATGGAGTGGGGAATAGAGGGAGAGGAGGGCAGTAGGGGGGGGGTGCTAAGGGGAAGTGAGGAGTGGGGGAGGTGGGGTTAGAGGGATAGGAGGGGGGTAGGGAGAGGAGTGGAGTTATGGAGGGAGGGAGTGACTGAGGGTAGGAGAGGGAGGGGTGAGGGAGGGATTGGGGCGGAGGAGAGGGGAAAGAAGAGGGAGGGTGAAGATGAGGGGGAGAGATTGCTGGGGGATTAGGGGAAATGAGCTGCGCCTGCACAGTTGGGGGCTATGTGTGAGTGGTGGAATATTGCGTTGGGGGATACAGGTGAGTTGTGAAATATTGCGTTGGGGGAGCAGGCCTGCACTTTGTCTAGTGACATCTAATCCTGGCAGTTCGTAGACACCTTGTAACTGTAGAACATGTCTACTTTTGTGGGTTAACATATGTGGTGACTTAGCACCTTGTTTGGTTAAAGAGCAGGGGTCACCAGTGCGTTCTTTTACTCCCCTGAACTGTGAAAAGCTCCCTCAAGTTTACATCTTTCCATCTGCTTTTGGTGTCTTCTCTCGTATTTCCTGCATGATGTTCATCAGTAGGGGCATAGGAACAGGATGTGGCATTTTTGTTCAAGTGCTTATTTCACTATTCCGTATCATGGCTGACATGTGGCTCATTAACATGGACCGACCTTTTCCCTCTACCTCTTTATATCTTTGTTTAAGAATAATCCATCCTTTAAATCCTTTAAAAATAACTATTGATCCAGGATCGATTGCCATTTCTTAAAAAAGTCCAAATATCTGCTCCTAGACTTGTTTCCAACAAAATTACTGACTAGAAGTTTCTATTTTTTAGCTTATGCTCTTTCTCCCAGATTCTCCGAGTGGAGAAAAACTTTTTTTATGCTCCACTCAAATTTTCCCCAAATATCTTGAAAATATAAATCAAAGCATCCTTTCACTTTTTAAATTTTAGTGAATATAACCCCAGTTTCATACCATCCCTTCAGTACCTTCTGCACCTTCCGCCCTATTAACATTTACAAATTTTCAACAAATCCACCTTCTCACTTTCTGCAGCTCTATCAACACAATGGCCAGCTACAAATTTTCTTCCTCTCCCTTTTCAGCATTTCAAGGCAATCGCTACCTTCACAGCTCTTTTGCCCTTCTTCAATCCCCACCTACTATTCCCTATTGATTGGCATTTTCCATGCAACTACATGGGGCAAATTACCTGTTCTATCATCTATTTTCTTCCACCTCCAGGGATTCAAAGCAGTTTTCCAGATAAGGCAAAGATTCATTTCCATTTCTTCCATCTAATATACTGCCATTGATGTTTAAAATATGGCCTCTTGTTTTGAAGAAACCAAATGCAGATGGGGTGATTGCTTTGTGGAGCACTTGTGGCCAATCATAACTTATGCTGCCATCATATTCCTGAATGTGTAAATGAAAATATCTGTCTGAGCATTCCCTTACTAATAAGACTCCTGCGTCTGAACACAGTATCATTCCCTATGCAACAGACATGAGCAAATAATTTTGATAATAGAGTAAGGGCACTGTATTATGGGTGGGACATTAAATTAACTTCCCATCTGTGTTTTTAGATTTTCACGAAACATTTCATGGCATTATTTCAGAGGAGTTCTCCACTCTGCTAACAATATTTATTCTCGATTAAAATAACCAAAGTGGATTGTAATCAGTCACCTTTCTGTTTGTGGAAGCTTTCTCACTGCAAATTGGCTGTAAACTTTCCTACATTATAATTTTTTTAAATATTTGTTTTTTTGGTATATTTTCCACCGGTGTAGGTTAGGGTCAACTGTATTTGATAATGATCCTGTAAAGATATTGGGACAGTTTGCTATATTACAAGTGATAGATAAATACTAGTTGCTATTTGGCGCACTTTGGAATGGTATAGGAACATCGGTAACGGGGCAACAGTTAACGATCGACCTCTCAGGTCTGCTCCGTAATTCAGCTGTTATGGCTGATCCATTCTTGGCCTCAACACCATTTTCCAGCTCTTGCCTCATATTCTCTCTGATTCTCTTGTAGCGCAAATATCTGTAAATGTTTTCCTTGAATATATTAATTGACTCCGCCTCCACAGCTGTTTGGAAACGCAGTCCATTAATTATCGTTTGTAAAGTCAGGGTTGCGCAGCGAGGGCTCACTGGTGAGGACTGTCTTTTAACTTCAGGAAGGCCTGCTGTTGTCCACAAAATCATCTCCAGTTGGTCAGGTCTGAGAGAGTGGCTGCCACAGGAGAAAAGAGGGATAAAACAGTGGCGATAACCTGTAAACAACATAAAGGTAGTAGCACTCCCTGGAGGCACAGCAGGTGTTCCTCCCAATCCTCTGAGTGGATGACTGCATCGTCCATGTAGACCGTGGCATAACGGTGGTGGTGGGGGAAGATAATGCCTATCTTATGCTGATGGGGGGACTGGGGCTAGTGTACTGCCATTAGCTGTAGGTAGTTGAGGTTGTTTTTTGTTTAGCAGAGGGGTAAAGAGGGACTTGCCAGTACCTTTTTTGTCAAATCTATGTGGCAATACACTGTGATTTACCTAATCTCTATGACCTCATCCACTCAGAGCATGGGGTAGCTGCCAAACTGGGAAACCTTTGAGGAGGCGGTGATCATTGCAGAACATGAATGTACCATCAGACCTGGGGACTATTACGATTGGAGTGAACCAGAGGTTGGGTGATTTCTCTACTACATTGACTGCTCTCATTTTACTCAACCTTGTCCTCAATGATGCAACTGCATGCTTCTGGGACTGTGGGGCTGCTGATGGATTACGTCTCCAGAGTTGGTGTGTAGCTCATGGAAGATGACAGAGGTCTATCCAGGGATCAACAAGAAGACGTCCTTAAAATTGGAAGAGACAGCCAGAAAGAGAGGAAGAGAGCCAGAAAGAGAAAGAGCGGGAAAGACAGAGAAGGAGGGAGACAGAGCGGGAGATAAACACAGAGGGGAGAGATAGAGAGGGGGGAAAAGGGAGTTGCACTTGCTCTGAGAGCTACAGTGACCCATCTTTGGGTAAAATTTAAGGGGCTGTCCCACTTGGGCGACCTAATCCACGAGTTCTGGCGAGTTTGCCCTCGACTCATACTCGCAGCATGGTCGACACAAGGTTGTAGATGATCTTTGTAACTCTCCTTCATGCTCGAGAGTAGTCCTCGTGTACTCGAGTCCTCAGCTAGGTTGCGGCGTATTTTTCAACATGTTGAAAAATGTCCGCGAGTAAAAAAAGGTCGCCATGGAAAAAAATCGATACTTTTTTTACTCGTAGGTTTAATCGTATTAGGTCGTAGTAGGTCGGCATGTTAGTCGTAAATAGTCAAAGTTGGTCGTAGATATTCTTCATCATAGTCGAAGGGAGGTCGAAGGAGGTCGTCTTCTGTGGCTAGAGGGATCAGGGGGTATGGAGAGAAGGCAGGTACGGGATACTGAGTTGGATGATCAGCCATGATCATATTGAATGGCGGTGCAGGCACGAAGGGCCGAATGGCCTACTCCTGCACCTATTTTCTATGTTTCTATGTAAAATGGACCACAGGTTCAGCAGCTTGTTGCCAGGTGGTGGGGTGAGAGCTGGTCCCTGATGACGATGGAGATGCAGTATAATATAGGTAAATGTGAGGTTATCTACTTTGGTAGCAAAACCAAGGGGGCAGATTATTATCTCAATGGGATTAGGTTAGGTAAGGAGGAGGTACAGCGAGACCTGGGTGCAGGTACAGCAGGCCGTGAAGAAAGCTAATGGAATGTTGGCCTTCATAACATGAGGATTTCAGTACAAGAGTAAAGAGGTTCTTCTGCAGTTGTATAGGGCTCTGGTGAGACCACATCTGGAGTATTGTGTGCAGTTGTGGTCTCCTAATTTGAGGAAGGACACCCTTGTGATTGAGGCAGTGCAGCGTAGGTTCACGAGATTGATCCCTGGGATGGCGGGACTGTCATATGAGGAAAGATTGAAAAGACTAGGCTTGTATTCACTGGAGTTTAGAAGGATGAGGGGGGATCTTTTAGAAACATAGGACTGGACAAGCTAGATGCAGGAAAAATGTTCCCAATGTTGGGTGAGTCCAGAACCAGGGGCCACAGTATTAGAATAAAGGGGAGGTAATTTAAGACTGAGGTGAGAAAAAACATTTTTACCCAGAGAGTTGTGAATTTATAGAATTCCCTGCCACAGTGGAGGCCAAATCACTGGATGGATTTAAGAGAGAGTTGGATAGAGCTCTAAGGGCTAGTGGAGTCAAGGGATATGGGGAGAAGGCAGGCACGGGTTATTGATAGCGGTCGAAGGGCCGAATGGCCTCCTCCTGCACCTATTTTCTATGTTTCTATGTCTATGTTTCTATGATAGATTCTCTAACTTGTGCATCCGTTAAATTCTCAGCCCATGCTATGAGAACGGGAGAGGGTTCAATCCACTTAAAATAATGAGATTCACATGATAGATCTGCACCCCTTTTTTACTTTCGGGCAGTTGTACCTTGTACTTCACCGGCACAACCCAGTCTGTGATGGTATATTCAGTCATGTGTGTATTTACGTATATAATTGTAGTCAATGCCTACTATGTTCTGTTGTGCCATGCAAAGAAAGAATTTCATTGTCCTGTCAGGGACACATGACAATAAACTCTTTTGACTTTTACTTTGTATAGGGGTCCTCCAGGTGACCAGAAACTTGCAGTCAGCATTCAGTAGTCTCAGGATTCGGTCGGCAGACTGGAACGCACAGGCCTGGGTTGGCTGGTTGTAGCTCCTTTGTTGGGTTAGCTGGGCCTCCTCCATGTGTTTTCTTATGATCGGTGTTATCTTAGCGATATATTCCCTCACTTGCTCAATCAAGTGCTCGATCAGCGAGCGATGTGATGATGATTGTTACCCCCATGCTCTTATGTGTTATCAAAGAGTCCCCGGGGGTGTTGCCCATATATAGTTTAAAAGAGGAAAATCCGGTGGAAGACTGGCACAGAGAACCTATAGGATTTTCAGTTCTCAGTTTTGCCCATCCTCAGCCACCTCCTTTTGGAGCTGCGCTTGTGTTGCGTTGAATCACTCCACAATGTGGTTGGTGAACTGAGGTGTGTAAGTGGTGAGCGCAGAGGAGCTTTGGGAGGTTGAATAGGAGAACCTGTTCTTGATCGAAGGCTTTACTTGTGGCCTTCCTAAGGGGACTGCCTCAGGGTATTTGGTTGCATAGTCAAGGTCCTTATTCATCAGTTACTGAAAGTAAGCATGCAGGTACAGCAGGCAGTGAAGAAAGCGAATGGCATGTTGGCCTTCATAACAAGAGGAGTTGAGTATAGGAGCAAAGCAGTCCTTCTGCAGTTGTACAGGACCCTAGTGAGACCACACCTGGAGTATTGTGTGCAGTTCTGGTCTCCCAATTTGAGGAAGGACATTCTTGCTATTGAGGGAGTGCAGCGTAGGTTCACCAGGTTAATTCCCGGGATAGCGGGACTGTCATATGTTGATAGAATGAGGTGGCTGGGCTCGTATACTCTGGAATTTAGGATGTGAGGGGATCTTATTGAAACATATAAGATTATTAAGGGTTTGGACATGCTAGAGGCAGGAAACATGTTCCCGATGTTGGGTGAGTCCAGAACCAGGGGCCACAGTTTAAGAATAAGGGGTAAGCCATTCAGAAAGGAGATGAGGAAAAATTTTGTTCACATAGAGATTTGTGAGTCTGTGGAATTCTCTGCCTCAGTGGGCGGTGGAGGCTGGTTCTCTGGATGCTTTCAAGAGAGAGCTAGACAGAGCTCTTAAAGATAGCAGAGTCAAGGGATATGGGGAGAAGGCAGGAATGGGGTACTGATTGTGGATGATCAGCCATGATCACGTTGAATGGCGGTGCTAGCTCGAGAGGCAGAATGTCCTACTCCTGCACCTATAGTCTATTGTCTATGATGAGTATATATTGGTCACGGGCGGATTTAGGAGGCAGCTCTATCTAGTCCATTCCACTCGAAGGGCATCTCAATGAGGGCAGCAGTACAAGGTGGGCTGGGGCTGGGAGGTTTGGTGCTGTCTTCTGGCAGTCTGGGCACCCATGGCAAACATTCTGTACCTCGTCATGGCTAGTGTAATCTGCTCCCTATATATTCTGTAGTCTTCTGGGCACATAGATGCCCTCCTAGCGGATGAGTGTGAGCTAGTTCCATTACAGTGTCTATTTTGTTTAAGAAGGAACTGCAGATGCTGGAAAATCGAAGGTAGACAAAAATGCTGGAGAAACTCAGCGGGTGAGGCAGCATCTATGGAGCGAAGGAAATAGGCAACGTTCCTTCGCTCCATAGATGCTGCCTTACCCGCAGAGTAAGGTAACATTTTGTCTACTCCACCGCAAAATCTCCTCAAGATATGCCTACTTTGAAGAAGTTCTCCTCCTCCTGAAGAAGGGTTTAGCCCACCCCCCTCTTCTCTTTATTCCCTCTATAACCAGAAATTGAGTCTCCCAATTCTTTAATCAGTCGCCGTGCTACTGATCCATCATGAATGACCCTGCTTGTTCAAAGTAATCGCATAGTGGGGCAATTTTTGGGTGCAACTAATTTAGCCAGACCAGTGTAATATGGCTGCCCATTGGTATGGAGGGTGCTTGTTGGGTTGCCTTTTTTTCTGGCCCCCTTTGGTGGTGCAGCCCACCAACCATGTTTTGGACATGTGATGGGTTGTCCTTGGCGTAGTCCCTGTGCCATGCGGTGTGAATGTGCCATTCCGTCCTGTCCACCAACTATTTGGCTTGGGGTCCCGGCTCCCTCCAGGGAGTAATAGGGCATCTGTCTATGCTGGTACCCCCAAGCCATGGCTCGTGTGACGGGCTCACTCAGCATAGTCCTCATATGTCCAAGGGTCTTGTGCTAGTCCTTAGCCAGCAGGCTCCATAGATAGTGATCCACCACTACGTGGTCCACTACTTCCTCGGTGTATGTCAATGGTCATGAAGCGAGCAAGTGGAGGGTTTTGTGCTATTTTCTTGCTTCCAGTTCCTCCCCCATATAATTAGTCTGAAGAAGGCTCCCGACCGAAAACATCACCTGTCCATTTTTTCCAGATATGCTGCCTGACCCACGGAATCACACAAGCATTTTGTCTCTATCTTTAGTATAAACCAGCATCTGCAATGAATTTTTATTATAGAGAGTCTCATGGGTGTTAAGGGCCTGTCCCACTTGGACCATTTATCATCGACTGCTGGCGACTGTCGAGTTTGCGGCACTCGCTGAAAAACCGAGGACTGCAACGGCATTGTCAGAGTGGGGAGAACACACACAAACAAACACCCCCCCACCCATGAAGTTTGGCAGTCATTTTACTGGCCGGTTATCCTTGGTTCTCAAAACTCGTGCTCATGTTTTTTTTCCCCCCAATCAACCAATGAAAATGCCCACTCAGCACAGGTCATTAACTTAAACTAGCTAGACCACCCATAACTACATGGCGACACCACTGCAACTGCACCTACGACTACAGGATTATCAATTTTCTCCATGGCCACCAATTTTTGGTTGCAGAAAATATTTCAACATGTTGAAAATTTTTTGGCGACCATACTGAGGCTGCGAATAATTCCCAGAATGTGGGAACTTCTCGCGACCATGAAGGAGACTCACCAGAGACCACCATCGAATCATGAGGCGAGCGCAGAGTTTCTTGCACTTGCCTAAAAAGTCGCCTAAGTGGGACAGGCCCTTTAGTACTTCTACCTTGACAGTGTCATAGTCATAGTGGCCGGTGCTTGGGGTATCTAAAGAAATACACTTCCCCAGTAAGATACAGAGCTAAGATGTACATCCAATACTGCACTCTCACCTTTCTCCCTCAGCAGTCAATTCAAATGTTTACAAAATTTGCTTCCACATTTTGCTTTCTAAGGTTTGTGAAATATCCATTAGCCATACGTACACTACCAGCCACATCCTGGGATGCATGCCAGCACTGTAATAAAGCAGCAGTGGTTCCATTATTCAAGCAAAATAATTGGTCAACTTGAGTGGCCCACTGTTGTTCCAGGGAGACTCTTTGGAACAACAGCAGTTTAATGCTGGCCTATGGCAGGTGCCAGATCAGCTCCTTCATCGTGTGAGTAGTTAGTATATTCATGCCCACACTCTCCACCAGTGTGGCATCAGGGAAACACCAGGTCAACAACAACTACACCAACACACTCATGGTAGAGAAAACTCACATGAAGAGGTTTATTTACCAATTTTTAAAAGGATGGATTGGTTCCTAGTCCATATGGAGGCACAGTCCCTCATCTTCTGTGTGCAGGTTTCAAAGGTCTTTTATTGTCACGTGCACCAATTAAGGTACAGTGATATTCGTATCATCATACAGCCATACAAAAAAAAGCAACAAGACACACAACTACATAAAAGTTAACATAAACATCCACCACAGCAGATTCCCCACATTCCTCACTGTGGTGGAAGGTGATAAAGTCTAATCTTCTTCCCTCATTGTCTCCCGGGGTGAGGCACTGGGAGGCTCAGGTATGTCCTGGCAGCTCAGTCTTCTGCCAAGCCTGCAAAGGGGCATGGTTAGTAGAGAGTCCTCCATTTTCTTCTTTCATCCTCCAAACAGGAACAGCCGTGCTTTTAAGGAGTAGGATAGACTAGGTGCAGGTGAGTTGATCCAATCCTGGTTAATTAGAGCTAGCTATTGCTTCTTTGCTGTGGCTTCTGCCTGGATGCTGTCTAGCATGCTGGTGTTTTCTGGCAGCCAGGCATGGTTCGTGGTGCTGGCTGTTGGCTCCTCCTGGCCTGTCTGCCAGTGATGGGGATCGGAGCAGCCCTGAGGGAGTTTGCATCATCACAAACTTTATAACTGGCTTGTTCAAAGTAGGCAAGTAATCTAAAATTGTTGAAATTGCTGGGTGGATGATAAAATACCATTTCTCAAGCTTACATGGGCTTCATTAAAATACTGGAATGAACCAAAAAAATTCCTTGCTTTCATGAAGCTCAGAAGGCAAACATAGGTAATAAATTCAACAAATAATATGATGAGAGCAAATCAGCAGAATGGTACAAATATACATAGTGTTAATAGGAACAACAAACTACTGGGTGAAAATTAGGATTCAATTTTCTTACAACAAAGCCTGATTAAACAAATTGCGGCACTTTCCTACCTGTTTTAACGATAGGGTTACTATGGATATATTTCTGATATGAAAACTGAGCTTATGATCAAAATTGCAAAGGAGAATTTATGGAATAGCATAAAGGAGCAGCAAGATGGAGTGTCGATGAAAAAAAATCAGATAAAACCAATGTCAATCTGGATTAGTGGGTAAGTATGGATTGTTTTTTGTCTCATAGTTCTAGTTATTAATTTCTATAAGCCTGCTGCATAGTATTTTCTTATAATTGTCATGGCTTGTTGACTCACACATTTTCTATAATATTCAGTCCTTTCCCTTGCTGTTACACTGTGTAGTATGTATCTTGGGACTTACCATAACAATCATAGTTCAGAAATGTATTAAAATCAAATCACCACTTGTTTTTTTGTGCAATTAATGTCCCCCCTCTTTCTGATATGGGATGGTCAGTCCTCAATAGAGGCCTTACTTTTGTACCCCTCTGCCCCCACCTCAACAGATTCCAGGCTGGCCAGGATGCAGAGCTCTTTATTCGTCCCCGCCTTTGGACCTTTTTCTATGGGAAGGAGTCATCACTGCCCAGTGATGACCTTTTCTCCATCTCAAATATTCCTCCTCCTCTATCCTCTCTGGATCTTTTTATTTCTAACTGATAGCGAGACATCACCAACTTGACTTTTCTACTCTCCTTACCCACTCCAATCTCACCCCGTCTGAACAAACAGCCCTCCACTCACTTTGCAATAAACATGACACTCTCATTAACCTGCCGACAAATGAGATGCCATTGTTGTCTGGTGGGCTGATGTCTACTGTCTACTGTACTGAGACTAGGCGCCAGGTCTCGGATACCTCCTCATACCTACCCTTTGACCATGACCCCAAAGACAAGCAGCAGGCCATTATCTCCTAGTCTGTCTGATTTCATCATCTCTAGCAATCTCCCCATCACAGCCTCCAACCTTATCATTCCATTGCCCACACTGCCCACTTCTACCTTCTCCCCAAAATCCACAAACAGAGCTGCTCTGGCATCCCATTGTTTCTGCCTGTTCATTCCACATCTTCACCATGGATATCCAGTCCCTCTGTCTCCTTCCCCCACTGCAACTCTTAGATTCTCTTATCCCTTCTCTGTCTCCTTCCCCCACCGCAACTCTTAGATTCTCTTATCCCTTCTCACTTAAACCAACTTAAACCGGCACCTTCCCCTACAGCTGCACAATATGTAACACCTGCCCTTATATCTCCACCCTCACCTCTACCCAGTGGTCCTTCCAAGTGAGACAGACGTTCACATGCACCTCCTCTAACCTCATCTGGTGTTCCTGATGTGGCCTCCTGTACATCGGCAAGACTAAGCGTAGTCTCCGTGACCGTTTCACTGAACACGCGCTTGGTCCGCCAAGCCCTGGTGGATCTTCTGGTTACTGACCACTTTAACACCGCTTCCCATTCCCATGTTGAATTTTCTGTCCTGGACCTCCTCCATTGCCAGAGTGAGGCCATGCGTAAATTGGAGGAACAGCACCTCATATTTTGCTTGGGTAGCTTACAACCCAATGGTATGAACATTGAATTTTCCAATTTTAGTTATCTCTTACAAACCCCTCCATCCCTCCATCTTCCATCCCTCTTCCCCCAACCCACCTTTCCTCTACTACAAGTTGGTTAACGAGTTCCATAGATCGCAATGACGTATCCCTTTTGGGATACCTCTAGCCAACAGTTGGCGTCCTTGCCATAAGTCATCTGTTGTCAGCCCGATTTTGCTTGTTTTTTCTTTGCTTTCAGTTTCTTCCCCCACTCTTCCTACTACAATCAGTCTGAAGAAGGATCCCGATACGAAACATCACCGATCCAATTTCTCCAGAGCTGTTGTCTGGCCTGCTGAGTTACTCCAGCATTTTGTGTCTATCGTTGGAAATATTTAGTTCAGCATTACACCAAATTATGAGCTTTAGCCACTGATGTATCATGAAAGTTGAATATAGCAGATATTGTAATAAATATATAGCACAAGGAAGAATCAGTGAAACCAGTGATAATGGAATTATTTCTTAAAGGGTTGGTAACCAATGGGATGAACCTATGAAACACTGAATTTTTATTTTAATTTAAGCTTATGAATTTGTTTCCATTCAAACTGTACTGATAAGTTAATAGCAGGTGAGTCCCCTAGATATCTTAATAAAATCTGTAGGTGAAAATAACAATGGATAGCGAAGGGTCATTTGTATATACTTAACATAAATTTGCTTCAACATTTAGAGCCTTAAATACTGCATGCAGTATTCTGATTCCGATCTTGATAAGTGGAGAGATATTTGGTGGGAACCAGCTAATCAGCTTAAATCTGTTGGACAATGAAGGCTCCATGTCATTGTTGAATGGCTTGCAAATGGAGGTTGAAGATATGGCCTGCCCACTGCTTTATAAAGTATCAGTACAAAATAGCCTAAGAAAGGCTTTTATGGATGCCGACATAATTATTATTCTTGACGATATTGTACCAGATGAAAATCAACCAATTGAAGACTCCTACAAAGACATAATCAATCTTTACCAAGACATTGGGGTTAGGATTGACACTTTTGCAAAATCTGGTGTCCGTGTGATTGTGGCTGGTGATCACATATTGAATTTGAAAATACATAATCTTCTGCAAGGTGCAGTTGCAATTGATCGTAATAATATTATAGCACTGTCAACTCAACTTGAGGGAGAGACCAAGACACTACTGGCTAAGAAATTAAAAGTGGATACACAAGGTGGGTGCATTTTGCTCTTTTTTTGAACCACTATTTTCTCATGTAGTCATGCTTGCCTCTGAGTGTGTTTCATAACTTGCTTTCTGGAGTTTAAATTCCTTGAAATATTCATTTTATCCCTCTTATTAAACTGAGCACACTTCATCTATTATTTTGGAACACGTAAATTATGAGTAATTTCACATTTCTTAAGCATCCTTCCTTTACATAAAGATTTAGAAATGTTATTATTATTGAGTACTAATGTCACATTGTTAAGCCCAATATTCCATTACATGCACCATAAAGTTTCCACAAAACCATTGAAAGTTCTAGTTCATGATAGGAGTTACTTGCTATAACTTGATAATTCTAATGCCAGTATTTAATGAAATTAATGAAATAAATCCTAGTCCTGTAATCTCATCCTTCTATTTTTCATATCTTTCCTATCAATAATTATCTTCTAATACAAATGTTAAAATACCAGTTTAGGAATTAATTATTCCTTTAAAAATATGCTCAAGTAAATTAGGATTGCATAGTAGCGCATCTGGTAGAGCTGCAGCCTCATAACCCCAGAGACCTTGGTTCGATTCTAAACTCCGGATGCTATGTGGAGCTTGCACGTTCTCCCTGTGACAGCGTGGGTTTCCTCTGGACACTCTGGTTTTCTCACACATCCCAAGGGCATGAAAGTTTGTAGGTTGGTTGGCCTCAGTAAATTGCCCCCTAGTGTGTAAACATAGAAACATAGAACATAGAAATTAGGTGCAGGAGTAGGCCATTCAGCCCTTCGAGCCTGTACCGCCATTCAATATGATCATGGCTGATCATCCAACTCAGTATCCCATACCTGCCTTCTCTCCATACCCTCTGATCCCCTTAGCCACAAGGGCCACATCCAACTCACTCTTAAATATAGCCAATGAACTGGCCTCAACTACCCTCTGTGGCAGAGAGTTCCAGAGACTCACCACTCTCTGTGTGAAAAAAGTCTTTCTCATCTCGGTCTTAAAGGATTTCCCCCTTATCCTTAAGCTGTGACCCCTTGTCCTGGACTTCCCCAACATCGGGAACAATCTTCCTGCATCTAGCCTGTCCAACCCCTTAAGAATTTTGTAAGTTTCTATAAGTTCCCCTCTCAATCTCCTAAATTCCAGAGAGTATAAACCGAGTCTATCCAGTCTTTCTTCATAAGACAGTCCTGACATCCCAGGAATCAGTCTGGTGAACCTTCTCTGCACTCCCTCTATGGCAATAATGTCCTTCCTCAGATTTGGAGACCAAAACTGTACGCAATACTCCAGGTGTGGTCTCACCAAGACCCTGTACAACTGAAGTAGAACCTCCCTGCTCCTGTACTCAAATCCTTTTGCTATGAAAGCTAACATACCATTCGCTTTTTTCACTGCCTGCTGCACCTGCATGCCTACTTTCAATGACTGGTGTACCATGACACCCAGGTCTCGCTGCATCTCCCCTTTTCCTAATCGGCCACCATTTAAATAATAGTCTGCTTTCCTGTTTTTGCCACCAAAGTGGATAACCTCACATTTATCCACATTATACTGCATCTGCCAAACATTTGCCCACTCACCCAGCCTATCCAAGTCACCTTGCAGTCTCCTAGCATCCTCCTCACAGCTAACACTGCCCCCCAGCTTAGTGTCATCCGCAAACTTGGAGATATTGCCTTCAATTCCCTCATCCAGATCATTAATATATATTGTAAATAGCTGGGGTCCCAGCACTGAGTCCTGCGGTACCCCACTAGTCACTGCCTGCCATTGTGAAAAGGACCCGTTTACTCCTACTCTTTGCTTCCTGTTTGCCAGCCAGTTCTCTATCCACATCAATACTGAACCCCTAATACCGTATGCTTTAAGTTTGTATACTAATCTCTTATGTGGGACCTTGTCGAAAGCCTTCTGGAAGTCCAGATATACCACATCCACTGGTTCTCCCTTATCCACGCTACTAGTTACATCCTCGAAAAATTCCACAAGATTCGTCAGACATGATTTACCTTTTGTAAATCCATGCTGACTTTGTCCAATGATTTCACCACTTTCCAAATGTGCTGCTATCCCATCTTTAATAACTGACTCTAGCAGTTTCCCCACTACCGATGTTAGACTAACTGGTCTGTAATTCCCCGTTTTCTCTCTCCCTCCCTTCTTAAAAAGAGGGGTTACATTTGCTACCCGCCAATCCTCAGGAACTACTCCAGAATCTAAAGAGTTTTGAAAGATTATCACTAATGCATCCACTATTTCCTGAGCTACTTCCTTAAGTACTCTGGGATGCAGCCTATCTGGCCCTGGGGATTTATCGGCCTTTAATCTATTCAATTTACCCAACACCACTTCCCGACTGACCTGGATTTCACTCAATTCCTCCTTTGACCCACAGTCCCCTGCTATTTCCGGCAGATTATTTATGTCTTCCTTAGTGAAGACGGAACCAAAGTAGTTATTCAATTGGTCCGCCATATCCTTGTTCCCCATGATCAACTCACCTGTTTCTGACTGCAAGGGACCTACATTTGTTTTAACTAACCTCTTTCTCTTCACATATCTATAAAAACTTTTGCAGTCAGTTTTTATGTTCCCTGCCAGTTTTCTTTCATAATCTATTTTTCCTTTCTTAATTAAGCCCTTTGTCCTCCTCTGCTGGTCTCTGAATTTCTCCCAGTCCTCTGGTATGCTGCTTTTTCTGGCTACTTTGTACGCATCATCCTTTGCTTTGATACTATCCCTGATTTCCCTTGTTATCCACGGATGCACTACCTTCCCCGATTTATTCTTTTGCCAAACTGGGATGAACAATTTTTGTAGTTCATCCATGCAGTCTTTAAATGTCTTCCATTGTATATCCACCGTCAACCCTTTTAGAATTAATTGCCAGTCAATCTTGGCCAATTCACGTCTCATACCCTCAAAGTTACCTTTCTTTAAGTTCAGAACCATTGTTTCTGAATTAACAATGTCACTCTCCATCCTAATGAAGAACTCAACCATATTATGGTCACTCTTGCCCAAGGGGGCACGTACAACAAGACGGCTAACTACCCCTTCCTCATTAATCAAAACCCAGTCTAAAATAGCCTGCTCTCTCGTTGGTTCCTCTACATGTTGATTTAGATAACTATCCCGCATACATTCCAAAACATCCTCTTCCTCAGCACCCCTGCCAATTTGATTAACCCAATCTATATGTAGATTGAAGTCACCCATTATAACTGTTTTGCCTTTGTCGCACGCATTTCTAATTTCCTGTTTGATACCATCCCCAACTTCTCTGCTACTGTTAGGTGGCCTGTACACAACACCCACCAGCGTTTTCTGCCCCTTAGTGTTTTGTAGCTCTACCCATACCGATTCCACATCCTCCAAGCTAATGTCCTTCCTTTCCATTGCGTTAATCTCCTCTCTAACCAGCAACGCTACCCCACCTCCTTTTCCTTTCTCTCTATCCCTCCTGAATATTGAATATCCCTGGATGTTCAGCTCCCAGCCTACGTCACCCTGGAGCCATGTCTCCGTGATCCCAACTATATCATAATCATTAATATCTATCTGCACGTTCAACTCGTCCACCTTATTACGAATACTCCTTGCATTGAGACACAAAGCCTTCAGGCTTGTCTTTACAACGCACTTACCCCTTATACAATTTTGCTGAAAAGTGGCCCTTTTTGATTTTTGCCCTGGTTTTGTCTGCCTGCCACTTTTACTTTTCACCTTGCTACCTATTGCTTCTACCCTCATTTTACAGTGGATAAAGAAGTGGGATGGCATAGACTCGTAAGGAGTGGATAAAGAAGTGGGATGGCATAGACTCGTGTGAACAGGCGTGGTCTTGGTGGCACAGCGGTAGAGTTGCTGCCTTACAGCAAAATGCAGCACCAGAGACCCGGGCTCGATCCCGACTACGGGTGCTGTCTGTATGGAGTTTGTACGTTCTCCCCGTGATCTGCGTGGGTTTTCTCCGAGAACTTCGGTTTCCTCCCACACTCCAAAGCCGTACAGGTTTGTAGGTTAATTGGCTTGATAAAATGTTAACTTGTCCAAGCTGGCGATATGCAGAGTACGGCCTTGCCCTGAAGGTTCAGAAGGTCTCTTTAGTCAGAACTACCTGTTTCCATGCACCCCTTCATTGGTCTTTATAATTGCAAACAAGGTTTTATTTATTTTTAGCTTTAGTTTTTGAGATGCAGCATGGAAACAGACAGTAGGTATTTGTGTGCAAGTCTGTGCTCTCTTGGTGTGGACTTTCTTGATTTTGGATCAATTAACATGTGTCGTGCAGTGGTCATTTCTCCAAAATGCCACTGGCTGGAGTAAAATTAATCCCCAAATAACCCTAGAAACCACAGAACTGCATTGAACTCGACTCCTGCCCCCCCCCCCCCTCCCACAGCTAAGGACTGGTTATGAAGGAGTAGGTTAACTCATTGTTGGATCTACTATTATTTCCATTCTATATTAATGGCAGACAAAGGATGTATTATATACAACTTTCCTGATGATACAATGATAGGTGGGAATCTGTAGTATTTTTAAGTTGAGAAGAATGTAGGGCACCTAGCGAGAGGAGTGGGGTTGGAGGGGTGGGGCAGTTATTTCAAACTGAAATATGTGGAGGTTTGATAATTGGAGAAGTTAAAATAGAAAGTAGACCATTTTTGAAAATATCAGGGATTTGACTACTATGAGATGTGCCACAGAAGGGGATAAGAAAGCCTGAGTAGATTAATAATAGTTGTATTATAGTTAGCATCTGATTTGGGCAGGTGTTTTTGGTATGAGAGGGTCATGGGGTTCCTGAATTGAAGAAAGTGGCAGGTATATTTGAAGCAAAGGGTGGTGGTGATGGTGGTGATGGTGGTGATGATGGTGATGAGATGATCATGATGATGATGAGGGTGATGATGAGGGTGAGGGTGACGGTGACCGAGATGGTGTCCGGGATGGTGACCGAGATGGTGATATGATGATGATGAGCAACTGAAATGGAAAAACTGAACTGATAGACTAGAATCCATAGAGAAAGGAGGCAAATGTCCAATTAAGATTTGTCCAGGAGATATAGGGATCATAGTATTGATAACCTTTTCCCAGAAATAGACATTGGTAAGTAAAAAGAGTATGAAAATAATTAAAAATGGACTATGTGAAGTTAAATAGAATGCAGAATTTTTCCAGATCTAATTAAGAACTGGTCCCAATGGCTGTTTTATTTTAAGAAAATGAATGGATTTACAGTGAAGGTTATTGAATGTAACATCAAATTCAGCCAAATGGAGGAGAGGAGTGGATATAGTGCCCTCCATAATGTATGGGACAAAGACCAATCTTTTATTTATTTGCCTCTGTACGCCACAATTTGAGATTTCTAATAGAAAAAAATCACATGTGGTTGAAGTCCACACTGTCAGATTTTAATAAAGGCCGTTTTTATACAGTTTGTAGAAATTACAACACTGTTTATGCATAGTTCTCCCATTTCAGGGCACCATAACGTTTGGGACACAGCAATGTCATGTAAATGAAGGTAGTCATGTTTAGTATTTTGTTGCATATCCTTTGCATGCAATAACTGCTTGAAGTCTGCAATCCATGGACATCACTGCCTTCTCTGGTGATGCTCTGCCAGGCCTCTATTGCAGCCATCTTTAGTTTATGCTTGCTTTGGGGGCTAGTCCCCTTCGGTTTTCACTTCAGCATAGAAAAGGCATGCTCAATTGGGTTCAGATCAGGTGATTGACTTGGCCACACAAGCATTGACCATTTTTTAGCTTTGAAAAACTCCTTTGTTGCTATAGCAGTATGTTTGGGATCATTGTCTTGCTGCAGAATGAACCGCCGGCCAATGAGTTTTGAGGCATTTGTTTGAACGAGCACATAGGATGTGTCTATACACTTCAGAGTTCATTATGCTACTACCATCAGCAGTTTTATCATCATTGAAGATAAGTTAACCAGTACCTTCAGCAGCGATATATGCCCACACCATAACATTCCCACCACCGTGTTTCACAGATGAGGTGGTGCGCATTGGATCTTGGGCAGGTCCTTCTCTCCTTCATACTTTGTTGTTGCCATCATTCTGATATGTTAATCTTTGTCTCATCTGTCCACAGACCTTTTTCCAGAACTATGGTTGCTATTTTAAGTACTTCTTGGCAAACTGTAACCTGACCATCCTATTTATGTGGCTAACCAGTGGTTTGCATCTTGCAGTGTAGCCTCTGAATTTCTGTTCATGAAGTCTTCTGCGGACAGTAATCATTGACAAATCCACACCTGACTCCTGAAGAGTGTTTCTCATCTGTCAAATAGGTGTTTGGGGATATTTCTTTATTATAGCGAGAAATCTTCTGTCATCAGCTCTGGAGATCTTCCTTGGCCTGCCAGTCCCTTTGCAATTAGTAAGCTCATCAGTGCTCTCGTTCTTCTTAATGATGTTCCATACAGTTGATTTTGGTAAGCCTAACGTTTGGCTGATGTCTCTAACAGTTTAATTCTTGTTTCTCCGTCTCATAATAGCTTATTCGACTTTCATTGGCACAACTTTGGTCCTCAAGTTGATAAACAGTAATAAAAGTTTCCAAAGGTGATGGAAAGACTGGAGGAAAGACTAGATGCTATGAGCTCTCTTATACCTGCATTAAGGAGGCACTTAATCACACCTGAGCAATTACAAACACCTCTGAAGCCACCTATGTGTCCCAAACATTATGGTGCCCTGAAATGGGGAGGACTATGAATAAACACGGCTGTAATTTCTACAGGGTGAAGCCAAAATGAATAAAAAATACCCTTTAATAAAATCTGACAATGTCCACTTTAACCACATGTGATTTTTTTCTATTACAAATCTCAAATTGTGGAGTACAGAGGCAAATAAATAAATGTTGGGTCTTTGTCCCAAACATTATGGAGGGCGCTATATGCTGATTGATCAAAGGATGGAAGGGCAAATGAGCCATTCTGATAGAATATACTGTCCACAACAGTCTCCGAGCAACCTTTTTTTGTACCGTGTTAACCTAAATGACAAACTCACTATCATAAGATCTCAATTCCTAACATAACATAACACGTTCCTAGCCCTTATTAGTTCAATTCAATTCAATTCAACTTTAATGTCATTGTACATATACAAGTATTGGTACAACGAAATGCAGTTTTGTGACAGCACGAAGTGATAGCAATGTACAGATAAGTACAGATAAATAAATACAGATGTGGAAATCTATCGGCGGGACTCTGAGTTCAGCAGAGCGATGGTGTTATTGTAGAAGCTACGCCTCATCCTGCTGGTGCGGGACCTGAGGCTCCTGTACCGCCTCCCCGATGGTAGGAGGGCAAACAGTCCATGGTTAGGGTGGGAAGGGTCCTTGATGATCTTCCCAGCCCGACTCAGGCACCGTTTTCGGTGGAGGGCATCCATGGTAGGGAGTGGGGCACCGATGATGTGCTGGGCGGTTTTCACCACCCGTTGTAGTGCCTTCCTGTCAGCTACGGTGCAACTGCTGTACCATACCGTAAAGCAGGTGGTCAGGATGCTTTCAATGGTGCATCGGTAGAAGTTGGTCAGGATCGGGGGGGACAAGTGGGCCTTTTTGAGCCTCCTCAGGAAGTAAAGGCGCTGCTGCGCCTTTTTGATCAGCTTGGAGGTGTTGAGGGACCAGGACAGATCCTCCGAGATGTGTACCCCGAGGAATTTGAAGTTGGAGACCCTCTCCACCTCAGTCCCGTTTAAATGGATGGGGGTGTGCCTGCCCCCTCTGATCTTCCTGAAGTCGACAATGATTTCCTTCGTCTTCTGGGAGTTGAGGACGAGGTTGTTATTGGCACACCAGGTTGTCAGGTGCTGGACCTCCTACCTGTAGGCTGACTCATCGTTATCGCTGATCAGTCCTACCACCGTGGTGTCGTCGGCAAATTTTATGATGGCGTTGGAGCCATACTTAGGGATGCAGTCATGGGTGAAGAGGGAGTAGAGGAGAGGGCTGAGCACACAGCCCTGTGGCACGCCAGTGTTCAGTGTTATAGTGGAGGAGGTGAGGTTGTTGATCTTGACAGACTGTGGTCTGTTAGTGAGGAAGTCCATTATCCAGTTGCAGAGGGAAGTTGAGATGCCAAGACCGCTGAGTTTGGTGATCAAGCTAGCGGGTATGACAGTGTTAAAGGCGGAGCTGAAGTCAATGAACAGCAACCTGATGTAGGTGTTATTGCTGTCCAGGTGGGTCAGGGCAGAGTGAAGGGCCGCCGATATGGCGTCCTCTGTTGACCTGTTGGACCGGTAGGCAAACTGATGGGGATCCAGTGTGGGGGGAAGGCTGGCTTTGAGGTGAGCCAAGATCAACCGCTCGAAGCACTTGGCTATGACAGGGGTGAGTGCCACTGGCCGGAAATCGTTGAGACTCCCTGTCGCTGATTGTTTGGGCACTGGCACAATGGTAGATGTCTTGAGGCAAGTGGGGACAACACCCTGGGCCAGTGACAGATTGAAAATGTCAGTGAGGACCGGGGATAGTTGTTCAGCACATGCCCTGAGCACCCGCCCGGGGATGCCATCAGGGCCGGCAGCTTTGTGCTCATTCACCTTGCTCAGTGCATCTTGTACAGCAGAGGTGGAGAGACTGAGGGATTGTTCACGCGGGGGTGGAGCAACTTTGATGGCTGGAGTTTTGTTGTCCCGATCAAAGCAGTACACTTAATGCATGGAACAAGCTGCCACAATGCATGGAACAAGCTTTTTTTGTACCGTGTTAACCTAAATGACAAACTCACTATCATAAGATCTCAATTCCTAACATAACATAACACGTTCCTAGCCCTTATTAGTACACTTAATGCATGGAACAAGCTGCCACAATGCATGGAACAAGCTGCTGTTGTTCTGTGTGTTAATAATTAATGACTTGCTCTCTGCACAGATGCTATGTGACCCGCTCAGCATTTCCAAAATGCTTCCAACAATGAAACTGAAAACTTAATTTTAAATCTATATTGATTAAGGATGTATCCGTCTTTCTAATGTTAGATTATCCAGCTGACAGTTGCAGGGTCAAACACAGTTTTATCTGATTGAACCAGCTTTAACATTGATTTTGTCATTAGGCAGGATATTCACTGTTGTTGATTGGTTCAGTTAGGAAGTAACCGCTGTGATATATATCAAGGCTGCCAACATTAGGTGAGAGTTGGGAGTGCAACGTTGCGAGAGATCAAGCCCGAGGGAGCATAGCGGCGGGGGGGGGGGGGGGGGGGGACGGTATGGGGGCTTTTTGTATTTTGCTGTTTTCCTCTCATCTGGGACTTTTCTGAAATTGAAAGTCCAATAACAATATATATTTGGCAATAATATTTAATTTTAATGTGATCTTGAGAGTACATAATATTTTCTGTGGTATTCATAACACAAGTATGATAAAAAGATCTTTGTTTTGATTGCACCTACCAACATGCATACATTATTATATTACAGTTAATATGTACCGAGGGCAAAATTTTGTTCCAATGCTGCCCACACCCAATTACTTTTACATTGAAGTGATTGAAATCGAAGTGAAGTTTAAATTGCACCAGAAAAATAAAACCTCTGGAATGGATGATATTCATTACGTGGTTGGTTGGAGTCAGTATCAGCACAATTACTATATGAAACCTTGAATCTTCAGATGTCCTGGATCAAGCTAAAACTAAAGACAAATAATAACCTCTTAACATATTCCCCTGCAAGTATCTCTGTCACTCTTTTAAAATATGTCCCTTCTTTGAACAAGCTGTTAAACATCTCGTCTGAATCAGTTTCCATCTGATTACACTCCTTGAGGATGTTCATCTACGTGTTCAATTAATAAAACAACGAGATTGGGAACATTTCTATTTAACCTGTCAAAGGAATTTGAGGGGGAGGGGGGGGCTTAGAAATAGTCAGTGAGGTAAACAAACATAATAGTTGAGTGGCAAATGATGGTAGTGCTACCTTCCCAATATTTAACTGAAGGAAATAATGGGTTATCGGGGCTGTATGTCATGACAAACATACGAAGCGCTGAGCATTGGGATTCAAACATCACGAACAACTGGCCTCAGTTCCCTGCTCACATCTGGCAGTGCTCTCCATCTGAACCAGAGGCTGAATGTGGTGGGGCTGAACGATCACTGATCATTGGCCTTCAGGGTACCTGGTGATGGTGCGGAGGTACCGAGTGGTGGGAGGGTGTGGGAGGGGTTACCTCCGCCCTCCCATGGTAGGGACGTTTTGAAATTTGATGTATTAAATTCCATGTTTTAGTGTATTGTAGACGTATGATTTGAATATTTTTTGTTTGAAGTATTTCTATGAGGTAACTTTTAAAGGGGTACATTTTTCCACACAAAGGGTGGTAGATGCATGGAACAAGCTGCCAGAGGAGGTAGTTGAGGCAGGGACTATCCCAACATGTAAGAAACAGTTAGACTGATACATGGATAGGACAGGTTTGGAAGGATGTGGACCAAAAGCAGGTAGTGTAGCTGGGACATGTTGGCAGGTGTGGGCAAGTTGGGCCGAAGGGCCTGTTTTCACACTGTATCACTCTATGACTGCATTATACCTCCACCATGCATGAATGCTTCAAAATCAAGTGGTCGGATTTTATTGCCATATACTCAAGCATAGAAACATAGAAAATAGGTGCAGGAATAGGCCATTTGGCCCTTCGAGCCAGTACTGCCATTCAATATGATCATGGCTGTTCATCTAAAATCAGTACCTCTTTCATGTTTTTTCCCCATATCCCTTGATTTCGCTCGCCCCAAGAGCTAAATGTAACTCTCTATAGGAAACATCCTGTGAATTGGCCTCCACTGCCTTCTATGGCAGTGAATTCCACAGATTCACAACTCTCTAGGTGAAGAAAGTTCAAGTTCAAGTGAGTTTATTGTCATGTGTCCCTTATAGGACAATTAAATTCTTGCTTTGCTTCAGCACTACAAAGCAGATCAGTGTGTCCATATACCATATATAAATATATACACACAAGAATAAATATTCCGCTGAACTGCAGGGTGGCAGCTTCGGCAGCTTCAGCCACCCCGGGCCGCTGAGTTGAACCGGCTCGTTCGTGGAGCACAGTTCAGCCGCGGACCTTACTTACCATCACCCAGTGGGGTTACAACTTCGGAGGCCTGGATCGCCTCAGCGCAAAGGGAGAACAAGGAGGGAAGAGACAAAGACTTAAGATTTTTGCCTTCCATCACAGTTGAATCTTGTATTCAGCATTGTTGCCAATAATGTGTGCTCCTGACCTATTTGACACTTAAAGCAGAGATTACGTGAAGAAGCCCCGCCAGGCGCATGCGCATCATACTTCAAAGCAGCGGCGTGAAAACACAGAAACCGATAGCCGAAGTAAGATAGTAAGGCTTTCAGAAGACTAGAACTACCAGGTGATCTTTTGATTATGAGGGCCGGGAACGGAGGGCACGTAATCCCTCATCGTAACTCCTCATAAAATAAGGATCAAACTTCGGACTGGTAAGTTCTCATTTAATCTTACTATTTTACTTTGGAGTCACGTGAGTGACTACATGAAGATTTCAAAGCTCTGTGATTTCATGCCATAGATGCACTCCATACGACACACTGCTTCAGTTGACACGGTAGTAAATAAATAATATATTGAACATTGTTTCAATTATTCAACTATTTTAATAATAATAATAATAACGATAACAATAGAAAGTAATAACCTCTCTATCCCAGGGGGAAATTACAAATAAATGATATAAAACAAAGCAACCATAAATTAAACTGAACCCAACACAGTTTGCCCAAACTCTGGCACTGTAACAACAGGTTTATCATAAAACTTTGAAAAAGTTGCTTCTTTAGACCATCCTGCGGCCTCGAGAATTTGGTCGAGCGGCACGTCCTGCGCCTTCGCCGCGGATGTTGATGCTGCCCTGGTGGAGTGAGATGTAAACACACGAGTGTCCACTCCAGCGTAATCCAGAACCTATTTTAACCATCTAGAAATTGTTTGTGCTGACACTTTTTTATATGTTTTTTTGTAGGTTATGAGCATTGCTTTCTCAGAACGTCTGAGACTCTTAGTTACTTCAATATATTGACTCAGATGCTTAACCACACATAACTCTTGGTCCACAGGGTATGATTTAAAGATTACCTTGGTTCCAGCCATTCCTGGCCTGCTTTGCTTGATTAGATAATAGACATAAAAAGTAATTTAATCTACAGGCAAATTGTAACATTTGCAATGTTTGTACTCGTTGTGCTGATACTAATGCCATAAGCATAACCACTTTAAGTGTTAACTTCTGAAAAGACAGTGACGTAATTGGAGCCCATTGCCGAAGCAGTGTGAGAATTATACTGACATCTCAGATTTCTGTATATCTAGGCTTGGGAGGATTTTTATTAAAAATTCCTTGCATAAATCGGGATACTAACGGATGAGACCCAATAGATTGTCATTCTGAAAAATGTCCTGAAAGAGGACAAAGCACTCCGAGCACTATTAATGGCACTATAACTCAGGTGCTGATCAAAATGCAACGTAGCAAGGAACTCCGATACATCTGGTATGCTCATAGTATGATAAGATATATCTGACTGTACACAAAACATTTCCATTTCTTTATATGAGACATATATTGTTTCTTAGTGCTATCTCTCCAAGCTGCTGTTATGACATCCATGGTCCTATCCGACAGTCCAAGCCCTTGTAATGGTCTGGTCAGAACCTGCAGATTAACAAATTAATACGGTCATATAACGGATGACTTTCTCCTGTTACTGGATGTACCAACAAATTACTGCAGTTTGGGGATCGTCATGAATGGCTGAGTCATCATTCTGAGCACCAATGGGAACCATGGCTGTGCAAGCCAGTCTGGAACCACCAAAACGCCTGTGGCGGAGTCTTGCTCTATTTTGGTGAGACATTGCCTAATCAGGCAGAATGGGGAAAAAGCATAGAAGAATGTACGTCCCCAATGTAGCGAGAATGCATCCACCGCTACTACTCCTGGATCTGGCTCCCATGAAATATATTTAGGCAACTGGTGATTTAATCTGGATGCGAAAAGATTAATATCTGGTAACCCATAGCGGCTGACAATCTTTTTATAAACTTCTGTATTTAACATCCATTTTGTATTGTCATTGAACTTTCGTGACCTGTTATCTGCCACCACATTGTCTCTCCCTGGTAGCTAGATAGCTGAGAGCCAGATATTTCTGGAGAAACACCAGTGCCACATGAGGTTGGCTAGATTATCACATGATACTGATCCAATGTGATTGATATATGCCACAGCTGTGGTATTGTCCACCTGGAGTTGAACATGTGAATCATTCATTGTAGAACAATAAGCTTTCAATCCATAAAATGCCCCTAATAACTCCAAATAATTTATACCATGTGTTTGGAGAATTAAATCCTCTTGGATACTCCATCTACCACCACAGCTAGATTCGCTGTCCGTAGCTCCCCATCCGAGAGTGCTCACATCAGTCTGTAAAACCACTGAAGGTTGCTGAACCAAAATATTTTTAGTAGTTTGTGCAACAGTGATAATCCACCACTGCAATTCAACTTGTAACTGCATGGACCTATCAAAATGACCTGCACGCTTTTTTAGTGCTTGTTCTCTGGCTCATTGCAGACTTTGATAGTGCAGAGGTCCAAACTCTACAGCAGGAAACGCTGCTACCAATTTACCAACAACCCTGGCTACCTCTCGGATGGAGGGATAAGGTTTCTCAGCAAGACAAGTACAGGCATTTGTAATATCCACAACCTTAGCTGTTGGCAAAGTTACTGAGATGTCATCTGAATTAATGACAAACCCCAAATAATCAATTGTTTGGGATGGCTGTAACTTAGATTTTGTTGGATGGACCAGAAACCCTAGCCTTTCAAATAGGCTTGTGGTTGCTGAAACCGATTCTTCAGCTGTCTCCTGAGTGGCATTTACAATTAAAATATAATCTAGATAAGCCATTACAATGTGATTTTGAGCCCTCAGTAACGCCAGTGCTGGTTTCAATAATTTTGTGAACAGCCTGGGAGCTGATGTTAACCCATTAGGTAATGCTTTAAATTGCCACAGCTGACCCATCCAATTAAATTTCAAGTACCTGGATAATGATGATGAATTGGTACTGAATAATAAGCATCTTTTACGTCTATAGTAGCCATATAACAGCCTTGTGACAACAACTGCTTTGCAGTGCTGAAGGTGTCCATTTTAAAATGCCTATACTGAACATAAGAATTTAACTTTGTCAGGTCCAGAATGACTCTACAACCCCCATCTTTCTTCGGTCTGGGGAATACACTCGACACAAATTGTTGAGGATGATTCACCATTCTTTCAATTACCCCTTTCTGGAATAAAATTTTAATTTCTTCTACCTGACGAGTTTCTGGTGCAGCAAACACCAAGACTCTATTAGGCCTATTCTGTACAGGTGGATCAACTCTTGTCATAAATACTATTGTAGAGCCTGAAACAGTATCTAGTATAAACCGATCAGATGTTATGCAGCACCATTCATCATAAAACAATTGTAATCTACCCCAAACCGGAGGTTGTTCCCCAGATGTTTTATCTGTGATGGAATGAAGTTTCTGTACCTCAGTAAACGACCTAGAAGGTCTCCTTCTCCCAATATAAGGGTTGATGTTGGGCTGCACTGGGTAATAGTATTTTCTACCCATCGCCCTGCCTCTGCTGGCCCCTGCCCTGGAATCAAACCACCTCCGTATCCAACCTGCTTGTTTTCTCGGAGCAGGGATAAAAGGTTTTATAAGGCCGATAGTTTTCGACTCTTCATCGATATCCTTAATTTGTTTTGGCAGATTTTCACCAAATAAATAATCCGGTGCCTGAGCTCATCAGGGAGTGATGTTTCGCCGATGTTCGAGCTGACTCCTGATTTCGCCTTGTAGGAGGTGATTGCATTCAGGCCCCGCCACAGCTGCCGAACATCTGTCTCATCCTCCAGTTTGGAGCAGAAGTCCCTTTTGGCCTTACCAAGGTCGTATATGGACTTCTTGTAGACCATTGTATCATCAGATATGAATGCCCGGTGTCTGGTCTTCATAAGAGTGCGGATCTCAAAGTTCATCCAAGGTTTCTGATTGGGAAACACTCGGAAGGTTTTTGTAGGGATGCAATCCTCCACACATTTCTTAATGAAGTCTGTAACGACTGTGGCGTATTCGTTCAAGTCCGTTGCCGAGTCATTGAACATTTCCCAGTCTACAGGCTCCAAACAGTCCTGTAGTTGTTCCTCTGCCCCCTCCCCCCCCGACCAGCTTTGTACTGTCCCACCTCTGGGGGTGCGCTCTTTAATTGCTGCCTGTAGGCAGGAAGAAGCAGCACTGCGGAATGGTCGGATTTACCGAAGTGAGGGCGAGGAATAGAACGATAGGCATTCTTGATGGTGGTGTAGCAGTGGTCGAGGTCTTTGGTCCTCTGGTGCAGCAGGAGACATGTTTGTGGAAGTTAGGGAGTGATTTCTTTACGTTTGCCTTATTGAAGTCCCCAGCAATGGTGGTAAATGCTTTGGGGTAAGACGTCTGGTGTTTGTTGACCACGGCATGCAGCTCCTCCAGTGCCAGACGGACATCTACCTGGGGTGGAATGTAGACCGCGGTCAGGATGGTGGAGGTGAATTCCCTCGGAAGGTAGAAGGGACGACACTTCACCGCCAGATGTCCGAGGTGTGGAGAGCAGGAGTTGGACAGGACTGCCACGTCTGAGCACCATGCAGAGTTGACCATGAGGCAGACGCCCCCTCCAGGCTGGACCGCTGAGTCTGGGGAGCTGGGGGTGAGCCATGTCTCTGTAAAACAGAACACAGCTCCCTTTGATAAAGCAGTCTTGCCCTTATGTCCTCCACTTTATTTTCAAGGGACTGTACGCTGGCCAGTAGGATAGTAAGGAGAGGGGGCTGAAG
The DNA here is from genome assembly GCA_035221665.1 of Okamejei kenojei. NCBI lineage: Eukaryota > Metazoa > Chordata > Chondrichthyes > Rajiformes > Rajidae > Okamejei > Okamejei kenojei. Next base: position 50,802,554 of record CM069137.1, read on the forward strand.
TCCCCTGCCCTCAGACTCTTGCACTGAGGCTGCAGCGAGCGACTCGCCAATCCAGGAAACACTTGTCAGTCCCGGCTCCCTGTCCGCATCTGCCCCCGCCGCTGCTTCTGCTTCCATCCCTCCCTCCGCCCCGGCTCCCCACCACCCATGACCAGGTTGCTCAGAGCACAGCAACGCCTCGTCCAAAGCCGGAGATATTGAAACATGTCTAGCCAAAAAAGTGGTGGGGGGGGGGGGGGGGGGGGTCTGCAGCCCCCAGTTCCGCGGCCCATGTGAATACAACCCTCCTGCCGCTCGCCGGTCTCGCTCATGTCAGCCGCTTCCCGCAAATCCTTCAATTCCGACTGCCGCCGGGAGCAGGAAATGGCCTTACTTGCTGCACTGGGTGACACTCATTCACTGCCTGGTCCGTGTCTTTCAAGGTAAATTTGCATGGGGACATGCTTTGGACGTGTGTGACGGTTCGGTCAAGTGAGAATAAGAATGCTGCTGTATTGTCAACAGACGCACACACAAGCAGTTAATATTAGTTTTGAAATTCTCGTTGATCACAGAATTTCTCACGCCAGAAGAAGTAAACTGATCTTTGCTCATTCTTCTAAACTAGAGTGAATGCAGGCAAAGATGTCTTAATTTCTATCTACGACAATTCCACTAATCCGGGAACCAGTCTGATGAATCTTCACTGCACTCCCTCTATGGCAAACATATTCCTTTTTTAAGTAGAGACCCACATTGTTGTCTTTCAGTGGGCTGTATATTTAGCACCTTGGCCCCTTGGATCAACATTAACCAATCTCACACCATTTAAAAAATATTCTACCTTTCTCTTTTGTGTACCAAAGTGAATAACTTTACATTTTTCACCATTATATTTAATGTGCCCTGTTCTTGCCCACTCACTCACTCAACAGAGTCACCAATGACCCGACCATGCAAATTCTCCCATTTCATTCTGTCTGAAGAAGGGTCTCGACCCGAAATGTTGCCAATTCCTTCTCTCTATAGATGTTGCCTCACCCGCTGAGTTTCTCCAGCATTTTGTGTCTACATGCAAATTCTCCCTTATGATTTTAAAGCATTTTTCGTTAGTAAAAGTAATAAAGTATTTCATGGTCTTTATTGATATCTGGATATAATATATATTCCATTAGTTTATTTATGGGTATCATTTGGGTGATTATTCATGAACTGAAAGAATCATAGTAAATATATGTAGACTAATATGATATGTAATCATAGAAAACCAACGTTTAAAACTTGCGGAGAAATTGGCTTACGCACAGTTCTCAGGAGTGAAACCCTTGTGCGCACCAGGGATTGCCTGATTCCCATTGAAACTTCTAAATAGCCTACATTTTTCTCAACAATCCCACTGTCCATGGCTTCTGAGACCATGCACTGTAGTTAAAGACTGAAGAATGTGCTAGAGATCAGAAACCAGCATATCTGAAGTCCCATGCACTTCAGTTGCTGCACTCCTCTGAATCCAGTGACAGTTCCAGGTCGCATCTCAGTTATCAATTAATATCTCCATTCATTTGAATAGAATTGTTGACATAAGAGCTTATTTTTCCTTCTTTAACTATGAATATTTACAGTTATATAAATATTTACATTTTTAGCTAAATTAAATTTTGAAAAGTTTAAAACTTAATTTTTTTCAGTATTTAAACTTTTGTAAACACTTTGAAAATGCCAATCAGGCCATTCTAAAAAAACAAGGTCTCAGGTTCTGGTCTCTGAGATAGCCACTCATAGCCACTCCATCTCGCAGAAGGGAAGTGTGGTGGAGGGCAGTGCAATGGATCCAGCAGATAAATGCAAGAGCTGGATTGATGTGTCCATAAAAGACTTAAGGTCTGGTGAAGCCTAGCTCGGCCCTCGGTTTCAGGTTGTTTGAAAATGAATGTTTTAAGATGCATAGAAAGAGGGGGTAATGGAAGAGAAAATTAAATGGGAAGGTCTATTATAGGGTGGAATGTAGGAGAAATCAAATATGAAACAGATACCGGCATAAAGTGATTGAGGGCTTTAATGAGATAATCTTAATCAAAAAGCAAACAACTGATGATATGGTAAGAAGTTGGTAAAGGGAGGGAAGGCTTAGGGAGATTGATAGAATGCTAAAATGCAGGCTGTATTGTCCTAGATGGTGCTGAGCTTGCTATGTGTGTTTGGAGTTGTACGTTTGGAAAAGGTCTTGCATGTGAGGCGATGAATCATTTGCCACATGATATCTAGCTCCTCCCCTGCTCTGTTAGACATGTTATTCATGTAGCTAGTCTACTTGCATTTCTTATCAATGGCGATCCTCAGGGCTGTGCAGTGATAATGCCACTGAATGTCAAGGATAGGTAGTTAGTCATTTTCTTTTGGTAAATGGTCATTGCTGACACTTGTGTGGCATGAATGTAAATTGTCACTTCTCAGTCCATGCTTATCTAACACTTACTGCATGGAGGCAAGGACTGCCTTGTGTCTGAAGAGTTGATATGTTTCAAAATGTCCAATAATTTAGGTACTGATAAATTAGAACATTGGCCGCTTTAGATTAGCATAATTATTTAATTGGTGTTATTTATTTTATTTTAGTTTAGGGATACAGTGCAAAAAACAGGTCCGTTGGCCCACAGAGCCCGCGCTGACCAGCGATTCCAACACACTAACGCTATCCTACACTCACTATGACATTTTACAATTATACCAAGCCAATTAGCCTACAAACCAGAATGTCTTTGGAGTGTGGGAGGAAACCTGAGATTCCGGAGAAAACCTACACGGGTCACGGGGGAAGGTACAAGCTCCGCACAGGCAAGCACCCATAGTCAGGATTGAACCCAGGTTTCTACCACTGTAAGGCAGCAACTCTACTGCTGCGCCACTGTGCCGTACTTATCTTTGAGTTTTATCTTTAAATTTAATTCTGATAATATATATATACTATATATAGCCAACGTATTTGTTTATGGATATAATTAATATATTTTATCCTCCATTCCCCCAATAACCTTCTGGTTCTATAGACGTGAAAAATGTGATTGTTTGGGGAAACATTGGCAGAACTACTTACATTGACCTGCACAGAGCACGTGTTCATCGATACGAAAGCGCCGTCTGGGGTCCATCTGATTTTTCACACCCTATAATGGAGGTAATCGATAGGTAAGGAAACATTCTTGATAGAGAATAGATCTGCACTGAATCTTTTCTGTTGAACTACTAGATATAATGGTGGCAGTAGGATTATACAATAATGATTTAAAGATTTTTTTTAGTAATTTAAATCTTAATCATGTGTTCTATTTTCTCTTAGACAGCAAAATAATATATGGAATAGGAGGAAGGCTAGGATATACAGCCACTTAGACTTACTTCGGCATACGATTAGATCATCTTGGCTGGCCTAAATTCTATTTTACTGACTTTTCCCATAAACCTTGATTCTCATGCAATCCAAAAATCATCTTGGATTTGAATATATTTAATTACTTAACATCCATCTGTCCAAGTAAACAATTCTAAATATTAATAATCTTCAACCCCTCATCTCAATTCTAATCTCATCTCAGTCTACGCCGCATCTGCGCCCAGGATGAGGTTTTCCATACAAAATCATCGGATATGTCCTTATTCTTTCGGAAACGGGGGTTCCCCTCTTCCATTATAGATGAGGCTCTCACTAGGGTCTCCTCGATATCCCGCAGCTCGTACTTGCTCCCCCACCCCCATACGCAACAAGGACAGAGTCCCTGTTGTCCTCACCCCCCGATGTCAGGAAACATGTTCCCGATGTTGGGGGAGTCCAGAACCAGGGGCCACAGTTTAAGAATAAGGAGTAAGCCATTTAGAACGGAGATGAGGAAACACTTTTTCTCACAGAGAGTGGTGAGTCTATGGAATTCTCTGCCTCGGAGGGCGGTGGAGGCAGGATCTCTGGATTCTTTCAAGAGAGCGCTAGATAGGGCTCTTAAAAATAGCGGAGTCGGGGGATATGTGGAGAAGGCAGGAACGGGGTACTGATTGGGGATGATCAGCCATGATCACATTGAATGGTGGTGCTGGCTCGAAGGGCCAAAGGCCAAATGACCTATGGTCTATTGTCTACTCCACCCCATCAGCCTTCACAAAACCATATAATCCTCCAACACTTTTGCCACCTCCAACGGGATCCCACTACTGGCCTCATCTTCCCATCTCCATCTATTTCTGCTTTATGCAGAGAACGTTCCCTTCGCACATCCCAGATCAACTCATCCCTTCCCACCCAAACCACCCCCTCCCCAGGTACTTTCCCCTGCATCTGCAGGAAATGCAACACCTGTCCCTTTACCTCCACGTCAACTCCATCCAAGGATCCCAACAGTCTTTTCAGATGAGGCAGAGGTTCACTTGCACCTCATCCAACTTCATCTACTATATCCACTGTTCCAGGTATCAACTTCTGTACATCGGCGAGACCAAGTGCAGGCTTAGCGATCGTTTCGCTGAACACTCTGCTTGTCCGCCCTAACCGCGAGCAATCCCTTCCGGTTGCCCAGCATAATCCCACTCCAATCCCAATCTGCCTTTTGTCCTCCATTGTCCTAGTGAGGTCCAGTGCCAAATTGGGACCAGCACCTCATATTTTGCATGGGTAGTCTGCCCCAGCGGTATGAAACATTGTCTCTCTAATTCAATAGCACTGGCTTTCCCCTTCCCATCCCCTCCGCCTTCCTAGTTCTCCCAACCAGTGTTATTGTCCCCACTACATTATACCTCTGTTCGACCCTCTCTGACATCAGTCTGAAGATGAGGTACTCGACACGAATCGTCACCATTCCTTCTCTTCAGAAGATGCTGTGTCCGCTGAGTTACCCAGCATTTTGCGTCTGTAGATTAGTTTTACTGCACACTAACCAATGGGTTTATATTTTCAGAACTCAAGCTCATGCTGGCAGTGAATGTTGCCACACAAGCTATAACAACATGCTGAAGTGTCTGGAAGTGATCTTTAATAAAATATGTTGTACCACATTATGCGAATCCTGGGTCTTTTACTTGGTGTCAAGAAGTGGTGCCCACTCGGTTTAAGATATCAGTTTATATTTGTCTATTGTGTTTTTGGCATTGTATGTAATGGCTAGCTAGCTTCGTGTCGGATCCTCTGATTTTAACGGACATGATGATCGTTCTGGCGCATCTTTGAACGCAATACATACTTACCATTTGTGTGTTCATGAATTGTGCTGGAGAGGTGTTATAAATTAATGTTGTGGTGAAGAATGAAGGCCAAGAGGTTTTAACTACTGCAGCTGAGTTAAGTCTACACCAAAAGGTTGTATTGCTGCTACACTGGAAGTTTGGTCCTGATCAAAACATTCCTACGCATTCTACTTGATCCAACTCCATCAATAAGTCCTAAGAAAAAATATTACAACAGAAGGGGAACATAT
>CM069137.1:55359047-55606464 GCA_035221665.1 Okamejei kenojei
AAAATGACACCAAAGGCAGATTGGATTATTTTTGGAATAACAGAAGGTAGCCCGAAATTAAATGTTTCAAAAGAATCTATTTGATTACGGCTTAATAATTGGAAAAAAGCTAATCTTAAAATTCTGGAAAAACGCCCCTATACCAACAGTAAATATGTGGATTTCAACTATGTTTGAAACGCTACATCTGTAAGATATGAGACTCCGCCTGGCAGAAAAAACAGATAGTTTCCATCAAACGTGGTCTGCATTTATAGATTTGCTACAAAGATAGGGTGCAAGACTACCTCAAAAAGGCACTAACGTTGGGCCTTAGTAAAGGGGGATGAAAAACTATTGAGTGGGTAAATTCCTTTTGCGTGATGTATACAATATAGTAACTGGCTTTTTTTTTTCTCTCTCTCTTCTTTTTTCTCTTTTCTAGGGTCTATCTGATAATCCCCTTTCTCTAACTCCTTGACCAAGGTTTTTTTTTCTTCCCTTTGGCATGCTTTTTCGCTTTCACAACTCTTTTCACCTACTCCATTCTCTCTGTTTCTATTCTTTTTCTTTAAAAGCCGTAAAATTAAGGGGTACAATGATTGTAACAATACATATGTGATGTACATTGATGTATTTACCTCTATTAAATTAAAAAATATAAAAGAAAAAGACTCTACAAATGTGACTGTGGTGTTGTTGATGGTGAGGGGAGGTCTCCTAAAGTCTACAATTAATTCCACTGTCTTAAGAGCATTGAGCTCCGAGTTGTTGCAATGACACCAGGACGCCAGCTGTGTCACTTCCTGTCTCTAGGCAAATTCCTCCCCATCACCTATTTGATGTATCAGAGTTGACGTGGATACGTTTTTCCCATTGAGGGTAGGGAAGATTCAAACAAGAGGGCATGACATGAGAATTAAGGGACAGAAGTTTCGGGGTAACGTGAGGGGGAACATCTTTACTCAGAGGGTGGTGGCTGTGTGGAATGAGCTTCCAGCAGAAGTGGTGGAGGCAGGATCGATTTTAACATTTAAGAGTAAAGTGGATAGGTATATGGATGTGAAGGGAATGGAGGGGTATGGTCTGAGTGCAGGTAGATGGGACTAGGGGAAAACAAATGGTCGGCACGGACTGGAATTTAATTTATCTTTTAGTATTGTTATCTTATTTTGTTTATAGTTGGTTCTTTGGCATTTTCTAAATCTAATTGTCTAATTTCTTGTTCTAACTGCAATTGTTCAGTGTTATTCTTTTTATTTTGGAAAGCTTGATATGAAATTATAGTTCCTCTAATAAATGCCTTAAACGTTTCCCATAATAAGGAAGGTGAAGTGTCTGGGGTATAATTTGTCTCAAAGAAGAATATCATCTGCTCTTTTAAATATGTGCAACCTTGTGAGTTGTTTAAGATTTGGGGGTTAAACCTCCAGAACTATTTTTTATCAGACCTTCCTTCTAATTTTAAAGAAAAAGTTAACGGGGAGTGATCAGAAATAATACTATTATGATATTTAGAATTATATGTATATGGAATTAATTTCATGTCCACTAAGAAATAATCAATATGTGAATATGTTTTATGTACCGTTGAATAAAATGAATTTTCCTTACCTACTGGATTAGCGATCCTCCATACATCTGTTATGTTGGTATTTTTTATGTTTGTATTTAGGAGTTCACTAGTTTTAAATTTTATGTTAATCCTTTTTTGTTTTGCTGATTTATGCAGATATGGATCTAAAACACAATTAAAATCTCCCCCTATTATCACATTTTGATAGTTAAGTTCTGAAATTGTATCCAGAATTTTGCTAAAGAATTTGGGGTTATCAAAATTAGGAGCATAAATATTTATCAAAGTAAGAGTAGAATGAATTTCTCTCGCGACTATAACGTACCTCCCCTCTTTATATGCTATGGTATTCTTTAATTTAAATGGTATACCTTTACGAATGATAATAGCCGTGCCTCTAGATTTAGAAGTAAATGAAGAGTAGTATGTTTGCCCAATCCAATTTGCCTTCAGTCTTATCTGTGTTTGATGTTTCAGATGTAAAAAAATTATGTCACTGTTGAAAGCTTTTAATTGGGCAAAGATCTTACCCCTTTTAATTGGTTCATTAGCGCCCCTTATATTCCAGCTACAGAACGTGATTCCTCCAGTTTTCTTTTGTTTATAGTCTTGCATTATGGATCATGTTAATACCTTTACTTCATTTGGTGCAACCAAGAACCTCAAAATTCTAGGTGAAGGATGGTCATCCCCAGATGTTAAGTTTTGTTGGCATCTCCCCTTCAGAATAGACCAGAATAGACCAGAAAGTGTAATGTTGTGAAAAGATAATTAACAAACAAAAAGTGATATTATAATATCCAAAAATAAAGATATTATAATTTTTAAAAAAACACCAACAGGTGGTAGAAAAATTCTTGTTGACTTCCGTAGCTGTTTTTATACATTTTGCTATGCCCCCTTAACAAATTATTATTAATTGGAAGAGAGACCGATACAAAGTTAAAAAAATATATATATATAATAAAACACATCTCTAATCTATTGGAATGTATCTTCAGAGAGGAAAAAGAGAAAAAAAAGAGTTTCCAACATTAAGTATATACTTAGATATAACAGTAATTATGTTAGTTATATATCCATATCTACCGATATGCCGAGAATTATTACAATTAAGTCTCAAGCTTTTGTATTAGACAACAGCAGGTTCCAAGGGGTTAACCAGATTTAGACCCTTGGATAACTTCCAAGTATCCGAGTCTCCTCCCCCCCCCCCCCCCCCCTTTACGCACAGTTTAGACTAGATCTACTATATCCATAACACTTGTTAGTATATTATTAATACTTATCAATCATATTTAACTCGTTATTCTTATATTTAGCAAGTAATTAACATCATGAAATAAACATCAGTCATTATTGTGCTGTGCCTTTATTACACAATTTTATTAGTTATATTTTATGTTAGTATATAATTGTATGGTTCTTAAATCATAAATTTCTATATACAAGTCCATTGATAATATTTTTCCATATTCCCAAATTCCGTTTTTTTTTCCCCCACCACAGTTTTTCTTGTTTTCCAGTCCTTTGTTGAAGTGAAACATAAAGTCCGACCTTGAGTTAACATTCCAAAGATAAAATGTCTAGATAACGCCTCGAAGAAAGTTAGCCATCTTGACCAGAGCAGTCTTTTTTGTATATTAAAGAAAAAGAAACACAGTCCTTTCTTCGCCGCTTCTCCTCTGTGTTATTGTGGGAGACCGACTCCTGATAATCAGTAGTCCTCCTCTGTGATACTTTGTGCATATTTAAATGCCTCTTCTGGATCTGTGAAGGCACGTTCAACAGAGTTATAAGTAATCCACATTTTCGCAGGATATACTATTCCATATCTTACTCCCGAAACGTCTTTCAGTAGCCTTCTTGTCTTTGTGAACTTGTCCCTCTTTTCCATGACCAGCTGGAAAATCACGGGAGAATCTTAGTTTATCTTCTCCAAACATCAAATTTGCTCCATATGGAATCTTGTTTCATAATTCCTTCCAGGGTTGAAATGTCATAGAATTTCACAATAATCCATCTTGTGGGGGGGGGGGGGGGGGGGGGGCAGTTGAGCTTGCTTGAGCCTTACGTCGAACCCGGTGAGCCACATCTATTCTCGGGGCTTCAGGCAACTTAAGTACTTGTTTAAGTAAGTTGGCAGCCTGAAGGTTTTGTCCACTCTCCTTTCCTTCTTTTACTCCAACTAATCTTAAGTTCTGCCTCCTCGATCTTGCTTCCAAGTCCAGACATTTATTCTTCATTTTAGCAAGTTCCCCCCAGTGCTTTCTTGTTCCTTTTTTAGTCTCTTTATCTCCTTAATCATCTTGGTTATCGTATTATCCACTCTTTCCATCAGTAGACTTAAGCATTGCATCCAACTTTTTATTACATTCTTTATCAACCTGCTTAATTTTTTTGGTTAAATCCTCCTCAATCTCAACCACACGTTTGGTTAAGTCATCAATTTTCCGCATCAGCGTATTATTACCTTGTTTAATTTTTTTCAGAGAGGCTTTTGTCCAGTGCGACATTCCCCTCTCGTATCACTTTAGAAATAGTTTCAGTGACTGAAGCTGTTACTGACTTTTCCAGTTGTTCCATTTGTTCCCTTTGTTCCTCCTTTGAAGTCATTTCTGTGGAAGGATTTCGAGAGTCAGCTTCTTCTTCTGAGCTTCCAGCTGATATTTGAGGGGATTGAGGAGTCTTTCCAAGTTTTTTCAAGTAGGCTCATGTAACAGGTCTTGCAACAGCTTTTGCAGGCTTCTGCTGAGGTTTCCCTCTTTTCATTTAAAACTGCCGTTATTCTCCACTATCAGCAGTATTTCTGATAACACACAATTAAATAACAGCTCCGGTAGTTATTTTAGGCACTCCCCCGTCTTCCAACTCGTATTTTAGCACATTAAAGCATTCTTCGGAAGCAGAGCAAAACAGCAGCGTCTCTCAGCACACCATTGATGCCACCGGAAGTGTGACCTCCCCTTTATTCTAAGACTGTGGCCGCTGGTTCTGGACTTGCCCATCATTGGGAACATTTTTCCTGCATCTAGCTTGTCCAGTCCTTTTATAATTGTATATGTTTCTATAAGATATCCCCTCATCCTTCTAAACTCCAGTGAATACAAGCCTAGTCTTTTCAATCTTTCCTCATATGCCAGTCCCGCCATCCCAGGGATCAATCTTGTGAACCTACGCTGCACTGCCTCAATCACAAGGATGTCCTTCCACAAATTAGGAGACCAAAACTGTACACAATACTCCAGATGTGCTCTCACCAGAGCCCTGTACAACTGCAGAAGAACCTCTTTACTCCTATACTGAAATCCTCTTGTTATGAAGGCCAACATTCCATTAGCTTTCTTCACTGCCTGCTGTACCTGCATGCCAATTTTCAGTGACCGGTGTACAAGGACACTCAGGTCTCGCTGTACCTCCCCCTTACCTAACCTAACCCCATTGAGATAATAATCTGCCCCCTTGTTTTTGCCACCAAAGTGGATAATGTCACATTTATCTATATTATACTGCATCTGCCACATATCTGCCCACTCACTCAACCTGTCCAGGTCACACTGCAACCTCCTAACATCCTCTTCACAGTTCACACTGCCACCCAGCTTTGTGTCATCCGCAAACTTGCTAGTGTTGCTCCTAATTCCCTATTCCAAATCATTAATATATATGGTAAACAGTTGAGGCCCCAACACCAAGCCTTGCGGTACTCCACTTGCCACTGCCTGCCGTTCTGAAAAGGACCTGTTCACTCCTACTCTTTGCTTCCGGTGTGTCAACCAATTTTCTATCCATGTCAACACCCTACCCCCAATACCATATGCTCTAATTTTAGTCTCCAGTCTCCCATGCGGAACCTTATCAAAGGCTTTCTGAAACTCTAGATATACTACATCCACTGGCACCCCTTCATCCATTTTACTTGTCACATCCTCAAAAAATTCCAGAAGATTAGTCAAGCATGATTTCCCTTTCATAAATCCATGTTGACTTGGACTAATCCTTTTACTGTTATCCAAATGCCCCATTATTACCTCTTTAATAATTGACTCCAGCATCTTTCCCAACACCGAAGTCAGGCTAACTGGTCTGTAATTCCCCGTTTTCTCTCTCGCTCCTTTTTTGAAAAGTGGGATAACATTAGCTATTCTCCAATCCACAGGAACTGATCCTGAATCTATTGAACATTGGAAAATGATCACCAATGCGTCCACTATTTCTAGAACCACCTCCCTGAAGACCCTGGGATGCAGACCATCAGGCCCAGGGGATTTATCATCCTTCAGTCCCATTAGCTCACCCAATACTATTTCCCGCCTAATGAAAATTTCTTTCAGTTCCTCTACCCCCTTAGATCTTCTGTCCTCTAGTACTCTTAGACCGGTGCCAGTTGTTCGGCACAGAGCTTGAGAGTAGAGGGGGAAACATTGTTTGGTCCTGGAGATTTCTGGCTTTTCTGTCTTCTGAACAGCCTCTCCACCTCCTCTATTTTTATTGTTGATGATTCGGAAGCGAAGTTGTGCAGCACAGAGGGGGTGGGTAATTGGGTGTTAAGTGGTGATTGTAGGGGGGTGGATGGGAAAGGGTCCAGTCTTTTCAGACTGGAGTCTTGCTTTAAGTAGGTGTGAAGTGGAGATTGGGGAGGAGTGGGTGCAGAAGAGTCCAGTCTTTGCAGACTGGGATCAGTCTGTGAGTAGGTTTGAAGTGTTGGTTGGGGAGGGGTTACCAGGGTTATGTTTCTGCTTGTCAAACCTGCAATAGAACTAATTCAGGTTGTTGGTCAGCTGACGATTGTCCAAAGTGCGGGGGGCTTTCCCCTTGTAGCTGGTGATTTATTGCAAGCCCTTCCAAACTGAAGAAGAGTCACTAGCTGAGAACTTGCTCCTCAACTTCTCAGAGTACCTTTCCTTGGCAGCTCTGATTCCTCTTCTCAGTTTGTACTTTGCCTGCCTGTAGAGATCTGCATCCCCGCTCCTGTAGGCTTCCTCTTTAGACTGTCGGAACTGTCTGAGTTCTGCAGTAATCCAGGGCTTGTTCAACCACATCTGGGTCCTAGTTGGAATGCAACTGTCCTCACAAAAGCTGACATATTATGATACAGTGTCTGTATACTCATCAAGGCTTGTGGTTGCTTCCCTGAACAAATTCCAATCCGTGCAGTCAAAGCAGGATTGTAGGTTCTCAATTCCCTTGCTTGTCCACATTTTCATTTTTGTGACCACAGACCTAGCAGATTTTAGTTTCTGCCTGTAGGTCGGAATAAGGTGAACTAGACAATGATATGACTGTCTATATGACAGTTTACAAGTTCCAAACTCTTAGCTAACCTCAAGCCCTGTTCAAAAACACTTGAAATGGCTTGTCATAAGCATGGAGTCACCTTATATCTATAACTTTTGGATCTTAATCAGTGAGGGGAGGGAAGCTGAATACAGAGGTGAAGTCAACTTTGTTGAGTGGTGTGGGCTGAATCACCTGCAGCTCAACACCGACAAGACTAAGGAGTTTGTGGTGGACTTTAGGAGGAGAGGAACACCCCTGTCTCCATCAATGGCGTAGATGTGCAGTTTACCAGGTAGTACAATTACCTTGGAGTGTACCTGGACAGTAATCTGGACTGGTCCAGGAATGTTGAAGCCCTGTACAAGAAGCGACAAAGCCGGCTGTACTTTTTGAGAAGGCTCCGCTCCTTCAAGTGAGGCAGCAGGTGAAGGCTGCAGACGCCAATAGGATCAACAAACGCTGGCTGGCTCCGTCCTGGGGTTGGAGTTGGATTCATGGGAGGTGGCCTTGAAGGGGAGGATGCTCCTCAATCTGCCCCCCCCCCCCCAATCTTTGCACATCCCCCAAACCTTTCCACTCGTCACTTTAATTTTGTTTTGTGTATTTTCTGTTTTTATGGCTTTTGGCAGATCAATTTCTGTCCTGGGATAAATAAAGTTCTATCGTAGCGTATCGTTAATATGAAGATGCAATCTTACAAACATGATCAATTGCTGAGTAATTAGGTAATCAATTGTAGGTTATACATTTTCTAAATTACAATTTAATTGCTTGCAATATTTGGAGTCACTAATTAAATAAACAAATAGAGACTGAAGCTTATGACATATGTAGCTGTTTGTTATATGGCCATTGATTAATAAGGTCTGCTCTGTTTGGACCCTAGTTAAAATGGTAGAAAAGAATAAAAGGCATTGGCGACGTGGTGGTGGGGGGTGTGTGTGAATGCAGTGTTGCAGCAGTAAGTATGGCGTCTCGCAGCTCCAGCCATGCGCTAAATCCTAGAAACAAGGAACTGCAGATGCCGACTTACAAATGAGAACACTGCTGCAGAAGCTCAGCAGGTCAGGCAGCATTTCAAAAGAACTTAAGGTGGGGGAGAATGCTGGAGGAGCGGAGGGGCAGGACTAAATGTGGCAGGTAATAGGCTGACAGAGGTAAGTAGGGTTATTTGGAAAGATGGTTGGACAAAGGCCAGTGATGAAAAAAAAGGTGTGAGACCACATCGGCAATATCGGTTCATGTGCACCACCTCCAATCTCCTCTACTGCATCCGGTGTTTCCTATGTGGCCTCCTGTACATCAGCAAGATCAAGCATAGACTTAGCTACCCAAAAACTTGCGCTTGGTCCGCGAAGGCATGCAGGAACTATCAGTTGCTAACTATTTTAACTCCCATTCCCATACTGACCTTTCTGTCCTGGGCTTCCATTGCCAGAGTGACACCACACATAAACTGGAGGAACACCACCTCATATTCTGCTCGAGTACCTTGCAGCCCAACGGCATGAACATTAATTTCTCCAACTTTAGATAACGCTGCAAAACACCACTGCCCCTCCCATTCCTCCCCCATAAATGTCCCTACCCACCCATAAAACTTGCATCTACCAGTTCCCACCCCTCTCATTCCACCTACAATTCGCAATTCGTCAATCCCCTTGCCATACAATTCGCAACTTTCTAATCTTTCTGTTACACACCTTGGTTATGTTCATCTCTGGCCTTTATCCAGCCATCTGCCTATCAACCCCCCACCCCCCCCCCCCCCCCCCCCCCCCCCCCCCCCCCGCCTACGTTCATCTATGACCTGCCATGCTTTGTCCTGCCCCTCCACTGTTCTAGCTTTCTATCTTTTCACCCATGCAATCAGTCTGATGAAGGGCCTTGACCCAAAATGTTACCTATCTATTTTCTCCAGGGATGCTGCCTGACCTGTAGATTTATTCCAGGATTTTGTGACTTTTCCTGGTAAACCAGCAACTGCAGTTCCTTGTTTCTTACTATTTTTAATGATTAATAGTAAGATTAAATGAGAACTTACCAGTTCAAAGTTTGATCATTATTTTATGAGGAGTAACGATGAGGGATTACGTGAAGAAGCCCCGCCTGGCGCTGGAACGGCATACTTCAAAGCAGCGGCATGAAAAACACAGAACATAATAGCCGGAGTAAGATAGTAAGGCTCAACATAGATTTAGAACTACCAGATGATCATTTATTTGATGAGGGTCGGGAGTGAAGGGCACGTAATCCCTCATCGTTACTCCTCATAAAATAACGATCAAACTTCGAACTGGTAAGTTCTCGTTTAATTTAAACTATTTTACTTCGGGGTCACGTGAGTGACTACGTGAAGATTTTGAAGTTTTCTGTGTTTTTCATGTCGTAGACTCCTTCCATACGACACTCTGGCTCACACAACACAGTAATGAGCTAAATAACACATTTTTTCCCCCAAACATTGCCTCAAATTATGTGATAAATTATTTCACATTATAAAAGAATAAAAGTAATGCACTTTCTATTGAAAGGCAAGTTTATCACAAAATATCAATTGATATATATAATTTGATGGTATGAACAAAGCAACAATTATAGAGAACCCAACACTCCATGTCCAATCGTGACACAATGACTGATTTCATTTAATTTAATATTTATTTTACACCCTCCTGTGGCCTTGCATCTTTGCTCGAGCGACTCATCCTGTGCCATTCCTGTGAATGTATCTACCTCCTTAACAGAGTCATTTTCCACATTTTAGTGTCTAGTTCCACTGAGTGTTATTCAATGTTTAACCATCTAGAATACATTTCTCTAGAACCATCAGTTTTACTGAACGTAATGTGTTTTTTTGTGTGTAATAAATAGTGCTGTCTCATTACCACAGAGACTCTTAGTTACTTTAACATATTTCATCAATGTTCACACACACACACAATTTAACGCCGACAGGATATGCTTATAGGTTTACCTTGGTTCCAGCTCTTCTTGGTCTGCTTTGTTTGGTAAATTCATAAACATATATGATAATGTAATCTGTATCCACATATAATTATAACGTAATATTTACAATATTTGCACTCTTATCTTGATACTAAAGTCATCAGCATTATTACTTTCAATGTTAACTTTTTTGAATCATTGATAGAAACTGGAGTCCATTGCCTAAGGCAATTCAGGACTATATTGATCTCCAGACTTATGTATTGCAATTTTGGACAGATTATATATACACATATACATATATATACTTATATTTATATCTACATATATATCCCTTTTCATATCGGGATTTTACAAATGAACCTGATAACTTCTTGGTTAGTATATTGTCCGTAAATAGGACAAAAACACTCTGAGCCCTATTATTGGCTCTATCAATTAGATACTCAGAAAAAATGCAATCCACAAGAACTCACATATATCTAATATGACAAATGATGTTACTGTATACACAGACTTCCAATTTCTTATAAAATATTGTTTTTTTTTTTCCAAATTGCAGGTATAACACTTCTTTATACATAATTATTTTATTGTTATGTTGTTATATTTGTTAAACATTCATAGACTTCTTTGACCATCAAACTATTGTAATGGTCTGATCAACCTGCAGATAGTCAATTCATATTTTCATATTATGGATGCCTTTGTACAACAATAAATTACTGCAACTATGAATCATCACAAATGGTTCAACATCACTCAATATTTATGAAAACCATGAAGGATCCATTTTAGACCACCAAAATGCGTCTGGCAGTGTTTTGCTATATTTTCATCAGACACTGCCCTATCAGACAAAATGAGGAACATAAAACCCATTTTCCTCATGTAATTGAGAGAAAAGCATCCACCTTTCCTGTTCTTGGTTTACCCACGAGAACATTTGAAAAATTGCTTATTTAATCTGTATACAACCAGATTAATTGTAAGTAATCCATATTAATGACAATGTATTTTCCCCCCTTAATGTGTAGTCTGTGATAACATTGTCTCTTTCTTAGAGATAAACAGCTGGACTAAACATTTTAGAATATGCCACATCTGTTTACTCAGATAATCACATGATTATTATTTTACTTATCTTATGTGATTTAATATACGCCACATCCGTGGTATTGTACACCTTGTTATGACCTGGACACTTCCATAATAGAACAATCGATATTTTAATCCATAATTCTATAATTATAATTCAATAATTAATACAAATGTTTGGAGAATTTCTTAGGACAATTCATTTGCATTTACCTGGTATTATTGTCCGTAGTCCCAACAAAGAGACGTATCAATTATCTTTATAAGAATAGATAATATTTTTATCTTACCCAAATATTCACAGAAACTGTCCATCATCTGTTAATACTTGCTTCAGCTTGCAACAGCTGCTAAGCTTTGTTGCTAAACAACTTGTGAACCCCTTTTTTTTTAATCCATTACTTTAATAATGATAATGTATCATTTGGTATTTGTATAAGCCTCTCACAAAGGCATACATATTCTTATAATCTTCTGTATTTCTTCTTTTGGAGCTTTATTACTCTTACCTAGGCTCCTTTTCTAATGGAGGGACAAAGTATGTCAACAAAACCATAAGACATAATTGTATCAGGGAACAATTTTCCCCCTCTTATGGTGCTGAATTACTCCTAAACAGTAATTTATGAATATTTATGAATGCCTAAAACATAGGCTTTATGTGATGGGTCAAGTCTTTGCCTTTCAACAAACTTGTAATTGCAGCACTAATTTGCAGCTGACTCTAATTTAAATGTGATCAAGATAACCATGACCATGTCCTCATTAATGCAAGTGCTGATCTTATCAGTGCAATTGTTCTTCCAGTATTCTGTTTAACAGCCTTAAACTGGATTTAAATCCTTTAGACAATGTTTTTAACTTGCACTGCTTGACCCATTTTAATTAATTTCAAGCACCTGTCATATTTGATTAACACTTTGTTAATAACAACTGTATTTCAATGTTGAAGATGTTCCATTTTAATAAAATGTTCTTACACTGTGAAAGTGTATATAAAACGATGTTTTGTATGGTTTATACCATCACATCTGTACACTGATGTAATTTATAATATATATATATGTACGTACCCCTTGTTTATTGGAGTTACTTTTGGGTGCAAACCTAAAATCAAATTTTTACGTTTTCTTATACAGGTGAACCAATCCTTTCTAATTTGTTGTAGTCCTTAGTTATATTAATATATATATATTTTTTTTAACTGGTGCTGTGGTGGGTACTTCATGACCAGCCACCACTATCAGTGCATTTTTAGGGTCAGTTTACCATTTTATTTTTACTGCCCTTATTACTCCTGAGATTTTCCTCAAGGAGACTACCTTCAAATATCTGAGGTAGATATTCCCACCATAATTCATCATATATATTAATATATGAAACCCCTTTAGGGTAGGTTAGGGAATGTTTTGGGGCCTTTTAACCCTTTTTGGCTTGAATTCTTTATTTACTTTATTTTTGGAATC
Organism: Okamejei kenojei; assembly: GCA_035221665.1. Taxonomy (NCBI): domain Eukaryota; kingdom Metazoa; phylum Chordata; class Chondrichthyes; order Rajiformes; family Rajidae; genus Okamejei; species Okamejei kenojei. The sequence goes on from CM069137.1 coordinate 55,371,396, forward strand.
TTTTTTTTTCCCATTAATTTTTCAAGCCATAACCTTTTTTAGTCTGAAGGCCTTTTATTGAATTTTTTAAATTATGGCCTTTCTGACTTTATAAAATCCCCCCCCCCCCCCCCGTGCCGAAAGTTTGTGGAGCGACTAAAAAATCTTTCTAACGTAATTTTGACGGCCACCTGTATCGGAACCGGCTCCGTACTCTCCCGTTCCGATGGCTCCCCTTAGTACGTTCTTTTTTTAAAACTCCGTTGTTTTTCAACTTATTTTTTACTTTTAAATTAGTTTTAAATTCTGGTATTCAGTACCAGCCACGGAGTTTTTTAGACCCTGAAAGTGTTTTTGCCCTGCACTTATCTGCGGGCCCGTACCTACTGCTATCGAGGAGCTGCCTCTGCAGCTCTTGCTCTGCCGTCAGCGTCGACGTAATGCCGTTCCAGCGCCAGGCGGGGCTTCTTCACGTAGTCACTCACGTGACTCCGAAGTAAAATTAGTAAGTCTTTCTGTTAACATTTTCCTGCTTGGAAAACATTAAGACCTTTCCTCTTTGTATGTTTATGTCCAACAATTTGAGTATATTGTGCAGCATGTTGCAAGAACTGCCTCCCGTGAACAAGGAGAAGAGCAAAAGGAATTACTTCTTAATATATGAATAACTAGCTTTCAAAATTACTTGTGGTTACAAAGTGTTTTGAGAATTGTGAATGTTTGTATGGTTAAAATATGTTTAAGGGATGGCACAGTGGCGCAGGAATAGTTACTTCCTTGTAGTGCCAAAGACCCGGGTTCGATCCTGACGACGGGTGCTGTAGATAACTCTTTCCTAATCAGTCACAGGGGTAGAGCAGTGAAACATTTGGAAGTGTGAGGAGGGCATTGCAATGCATGCCATTTAGAAAACTCCTCAGAGCTGATTATATTTCCTAGCAGTACTGGTGTTCTGGAGAAATTGTATGCTCATAAGTGAGGTTTCCATCCTGCTTCCATTAAACAAACAAAGGAGCAGATCAGAGAATTTCCCAACTGAGTTCCAATGAGATATTAAGTTATTTTGTTAAAAACAAAAGGGGGCAGAATTAAAAAAAAATCTGACATGATAACTCCAAACCACCACTATTACTACTAATCCTAATCTGTATCTTCTTCTTCTTTCGTGTGGCGTGCACAGTCCAAAGTTGTTGGACAACTTGTTCTATTTGATCTTCCGTTTGTTCACGTCGAGTTGATTGCATTAGTCGAAGTAGGGCGGACCACGTGAAGGTTGCAATCTTCCACCCCCTAATCTATATAATTAAAAGCATCATCTTGACAACTTCCTGTTTGCACTGCAGATTGATTTTAGGAAAAACGCTACCAATTACGGCTGTGACTTTTGGCCATCTTACTCAGTCCCCCTCCACTGCACAGGACAAGAGGATTTTTCCCATTGATGAAAAATAAAAGACTTATTAATGTTTAAAAAATGTTGAGATTCTCTCTCCTGTCAATCACTCCATGAAGGCCACGCCGCTTCCGGTGGGAGGGGGAGGAGCTAGAAAACCCGGAAGTGTGGGCGTGGCTCAGTCTCTGCAAGATGGGGGACAGAGAGGGTCACGACTCAGTCTGAGCTGGAAATCTACAGAACACTGAGAATACTGACCTGTGAGTGCCCTTTATGTGTTTTTAAACTATGCCTTTTGCAACTGTGTGGCCATTGAAATGTGTGCGTTTTCCAACCGTGTGCCTTTTGCAACTGTACCTTTTCCAACCATGTGCCTTTTCCAACTGTGTGCCTTTTCCAACCATGTGCCTTTTGCAACTGTAAAAAAAGATGAACATGTCTAAAATTGATTGTCCACCCTCTCCCCTTTCTCTCTCACAGTCTCTCACCTGTTTTCGGCAGAATTTCTGACAGTTTCTGAGCAGCCAGCTTGCCAGGCTTGAGTTACTGAGCTACCAGGCCTGAGTGGCTGAGCTGCCAGCCCAAGAATCAATTTGACCCACAATGTCCATACTAGCCCTCTGGAAACCAGTCCCTTTGGCCCACCACACCCATGCTATCAATCCAGAACGCCCCCCCCCCCCCCCCCCCACACTGGCCAGCAATCTTGGAATTGGTGGAGAGGTGGAATATTGTGTTGGGGGACCAGCCCTCCCGTGTGAAGCTGGGACCCAACGGATCCCACTTAGCCTAGTTTCTAATAAATCTCTAATCAGCAATTTCAGGAATGAAAATGGGGAATGCTAGTGACCTCGGTAACTGTGAAGATAAATATTTCGCTAATATTTTGTCAATTACTTTTTTGCCAAAGCTGCCTCGCATCTTCCTGCCTCTCATCCCACCTTGGTATGGAAAACTTAAGTTTGGAAGCATTCATTACTTTAGCTTATGTCTCTGTGATGCAATGGTATTATGGAGTATTTTAGTACTGTGCTGTTCCAGTGAGAGAACCCTCTGATATCAGTTTTGTTTAGCTTTGAAAATAATGTTTCTGTATATTTCTGTTCATGTGTCTTGGTGGTAGTTGTAGATATGTATTCCACTTCAGAGGCCTGCATGGAAATCCAGGCTGAACATCCATTGCAGTAATGTGAGAATACAAAAAAGTTGGAGCAAATTGCATGAGCTCCACCATATTCGTTATTAGTTCTCTTCAGTAATTGGATTCGGTATCTTTATGCACCACATAGATATCGTACTTTTTTACATCGCAATAATGTATATCAACATATTCTGCATTTCAATTCTCTCCCATGTAATTCAGTACATTTAAATATTTACCTGAGTTGCTCCAGGTTCTCGCAAATTCCATAGTCTTTCCACTCTAAAAAGAGGATACTCTTGAATCCGTTGTTGGATTTATTAAAGACCAAGGTACTTGGTTTTGCATCCCCAGAAGTATATATTCTGATCTTAAGAGCAGATAGCTATGCATCTGTCACTAACTTCCAAAAATAATTGATTGGCTGCAATTCTGACTTTCAAAACTAACCATTTTGTAGACAGCCAGTGATATGAAGGACTCCCGTTAGTTTTTTTCTTAAATAGAGATGAGGCACAACGCAGAATTCATTTGTAATATTTTTGGCTTCTATCCAAAAACGTTTTGTGTGATTATTCACTGCTTTTTCTGTGGTGAGTGGGTGGACATTTATCAATACAATTACATTAGGATTAGACTATTACTATACAATTAGACTTTAGGATAGCTCCCCCTACCCTTCCCCCACTCACCATCAACAACACCACAGTTACATCTGTGGAGTCTTGTAAGTTCCTTGGAGCCATCCATTCCAAGGACCTTAAATGGGGGTCCACCATCGACTCCACAGTCAGAAAAGCCCAACAGAGGATGTACTTCCTGCAGCAGCTGAGGAAACACAATCTGCCACAGGCAATGTTTGTCCAATTCTATACTGCCATCGTAGAGTCTGTCCTCACCTTCTCCATCATGGTCTGGTTTGGCTCTGTCACCAAGCACGACATCCGGAGGCTGCAGCAAATCGTTCGATCAGCTGTGAAGGTTGTTGGCTGCAACCTTTCCCCCATTTTCGAACTGTACACTGCAATGGCCTAGAAGCGAGCAGTTAAGATCATCTCTGGCCCCTCTCACCCTGGCCACAAACTCTTTGAAGCACTTCCCTCTGGAAGGCAACTCAGGACTGTGAAAGCTGCCACAGCCAGACATAAAAACAGCTTTTTTCCACGAACAGTAGCTCAACTCTATAACCAAATGTCTGTAGCCACATTTTGCTCTGGTATTTTATTTCATTCACATGTTTAAACTATAACGTTTTATTCTTAATGTTTTATGTTTTATTCTTAATTGTTTACTGTATGTCGTGTTGTTACTTGCGAGCAGAGCACCAAGGCAAATTCCTTGTATGTGTACATACTTGGCCAATAAACTTATTCATTTATTCAGTCATTCTTATTCATTATATTTGGGGTCAAGGACTAAAGAAAATTAATGCTGGAAAAAAAAAAAGAACATGTAGAAATTCTCTTTGTCCCAAAATGGTAATGCGATAATGTAGTTGTATTAAATGATCTGATAAAATGTGTACATTAACCTGAATATACAGTAGTGGAGAAATAGGCCGTTAAAATGATTTAGAAATACTCTGAAAATGGTTCTGCTTTCTGAATGTTGAAAATCAATTGCTAATTCTCTAGTGTACAACCCTTTAAGTGCTTTTAACGACTTTCTCTTAAATACACCTACCATCAATTATTTTTTTGGAGTGTCTCTACGAAGATATGCAGGACAGGGTGTACTCACTGGGTGGAAAGTGCATTCACTCAGACTGACTTTACTTAAGTCGGGCATAGCAGAAAATTCAGTCATACAGTATTAAATGTAGTATTTGCCAGAAATCTGGTTCAGAATTAGATCAATGAAGCTATGGGCTGGTAGTATTGAAAACCTGCTATTTATTTGTAACAAGAATCATCTGTTTTTGAAGCTATTTTACAACATCGGAACACATTGGGCACGATGATGTTTTCCTACCATATCAACTGATAGGCCCACAGTAACATGCTTACAATTTGCTTTTTAAATCAATATCCTCCCAAGATTTTGTTTTTTTAGTAGCTAATTCTAGTAGTTCTGATTTGTTTTCAGTAATTTTATGCTCTAAAGGGGCTGTCCCACTTGGGCAACCTAATCCGCGAGTTAAGAATAGTGTCTTCGACCTTCAAGCTCGAGGGCACTCGCCTGGAAAACCTTGAGTTGGATCGACCGTTCGCGTTGAAACCCAGACACACACACACACACACACACACACACACACGCACACACGCACACAGCGCACAAACATATCGCAAAGGCGGGGGCCAGGGAAAGTGGGTAAGCTGTCTGAAATTCACACCCGCAATGAAGAAGAAGGTAAAACGGCTGCACGGTAACGGTAAGTCCTTTAGAAAGTGTGGGGGGTGGTTGGAGGAGGGGGAGAGAAGAGGGGGGGAGGAGGAGTGGAGACACTTTTAAGAAATATAAAGTTTAGCGGGCATTTTACCTACCAGTCGGTTTTCCTTGGTCCTTAAAACTGCAATGAGCCAATCAAAATGCCCATTCAGCAAAGGAGATTGCCTACGGCTGCCCTCGACTGCCTGTAACTAAATAGCGACCCACTCCACTGCACCACGAGTTAAAAAGAACCATGCCGACCAAATTCTACTCGCGGAAAATTTTTCAACATGTTGAAAAATCTTCCGTGACCTAGCTGAGGCCATAAGTATATGGGAACTTCCTTCGAGCATGAAGGAGAGTTCCAGCGACCTCATAGGACCTCCTAGGACCACGTTGCCTACTCTCTTGGGGGCTTCATAAAACTGAACCTAAACAATACAATTTGTAAATAGTCTAATTCCGATCCGTCCTGTTTTTGTGACCTAATACATTTATCACAGTGGAATCATTGTCTTCTAATACATAACAAGTTGTGGATCAGGGGCCAATTTCTGTTCAATCTTTGGAGTTGAAATCCTCTTCAGGTCACTGGTTCCCAAGTAAATGTAGAGTTTACTGACGTATTAACTGCTCTACATTCAGAGCAACTGCTCAGCCATCTGCCTGCACACAGAATAATGTGTGACATTAATTAAAAATGAATGTTAACGAAATCAACAAATTTGATATTTTCAAGATTTATTTTACACTAAATACAATTTATTAGTGAAAAATTATAAAGTCAATAACTTCAAAGCTTCCTAATTCGTGGCAATCCATAATGCTATCTGATTTTTTTTTTAATAACAAAGAAAATAAATAGGGCATTCCTCCCAGGAGGATAGAGGTGAGCTCAGTATCTCAAATATTTAATCTGATATGTATCCACTAACATGTAAACATTTATGTTGCAACAAAGTCATACTATATGTGAACGTTTGAAAGGGTAAACGGACTTTGGGCAGCTGCTTTGAAATCTTAATCACCAGCTTGGCTTGGGTGGATAACCCAAGTTGGGTAGTGGGGAACAAGAAAGGGGAGCTATTACTGTTTCTCCAAATGCCTTGAGTCAGTATGTTCACTATGTACATGTTCCAGAGTCATGAGACTAAAGTAAATGAGCTGCAATTCCCGTGATGCATTGCTGTGGTTTAAACAATTACATTTAATCTGAGTGGAAGGCTTGAAGGAATTGGTAATGTGCCAAATTTCCATTCATTAGCTACTCAAGGGTTTTCAGGAACGTAAGAGTGTTAAATTAATTATTATAATCGCAGCCTGAAAACCACATGCGTCATTTAATAAGTTTTAACTATTACAATAAATTTGAATGAAAGCGTATGTCTGAAATTCAAGCCATGGCATATTAGTAATCGAATCAATGAAGTTTAGCAACAGTATAACTCATTAAGCAGCTCAGCTCATCAGACCATGAAGTACATGTCAAAAATTGTTTCCATGAGTCTAGCATCAAATCTATCGGCAGGAATATATGTGAAATTTACAAATGTTCAAGTGGTAGTTTCAATTGAAATGTATGTACCCATTTTGCAGTCAGAACTTCTGCCAGTTTGCAGAATCCACCCCAAAAAATTAATTTCAAAGTTTAGTAAATGTTACCTTTCACTGATTAGAAATGTATATAAACAATGTACATATCCCAGCTAGGCTTAAAGAATAAAGGGAAAAATGCAATTTCCAGGAAATCTGAGGCTCTCCTTTACATCATAATTAAAGATGCACTTGGTCGTTTCTAATCTGTAACTCACCTTTGTAACATGCTCAGTGTTCAAAATTTTTTGTCAGGTACGTGCAATTGCCTCTGGCCATTTTTGCCTTTCCCTGAAGCAATGCTTGGCTTTCCTCTTATAGCACTGTAATATAATTACTACTTTTCTGCAGACTTTATTGAATTCAGTGCAAGTTTAGCTCACAATTTAGTTAAAAACTACTTTTTGGTATTAAGTGTCACAACATGATTTGGAAAGATCCCTTCATGTTGTTGAAAGTAAGGCCATAATGTTTTCTCCACAATCCCCCCATTGTGCAGATGGTGAAGGTAAAGCTGTTGGGAGTGGATCATTGGGAGAGGGTCCGAGGATCGGCTGTGGATTTACAATGATAGAGAGACAAGAGAAGAACCCAAGGTGGGAACAGTCAGATAGCGGACTGGTGGTGGGGGACTTTGCCAGAGAAACTATCATTAGCGTTTGGAGAATGTTTGATCGTTTAGATTAGCCAGTGCCAGATTTGAAGAGAGAAGGGAAGGAGTTGTGGTGAACTTGAGCCTGATAGGCAGCTAAGAAGATTGGCTTTGGCTCATTGGCAGCACCGTTACATTAACGCAGAAGGTCACAAGTTTAAGTACTGAACCAGAGTCATATCTGTCAAGTCTTCAGAGTTCCCCAAGCCTCTTACAGATATTTTTGTTTGGGTGTTGTATAATGTTAAATGAAAATCTGAAGGGAAATGATACCAATGCACTCTGTACATTTCATAATGTTAATGGGGGGAAAGTAAATGTGTGCAACTCAGTTCCGGGGAGCAGTGTAATAGAGGGAGGCATTATGCAGGCTATTTGAAGTAAATGGTTTACTGGGAATAGCCATGAGACATAGAGCAAGCAGAAGAAGGGAAGAGAGTGGTGATGTACACAGGGACAGGGTGAGAGTGAGAAAGGGAGGGGGGTATGGGAGAACATGGAAGGGAAATGGTGTAATACTCTTTATAAATAAAGCAAACAATGAAGCTTCTATTGCAAATTAGCTAATGGATTGGTCATGTTTGTTACCTCTACTTTTATATTTTATACCAGAATTTTGCTACATTTCAAAACACGTTTTCAAGTCACTGCCATGTTCATCCATGACCTCAAGGCTTAAAATGCAATTGTAGTCAAAAGTTGTTGACATCCTTTTTAATCCATCAACAATGCCCTCAATCCAGTGTCTGCTGTCCTGTCAGAAGTACATCTGTTAATATGCTCTTCTAAAGCTTACCCCCCAGTCTAGTTCAGTCAAAAAGCACTGAGACAAGCACTGGAACAACTAAACTTAATTGAACAGCAAGTTCCCCTATACGATACCTAAACCACCGTGGGTTCGACCCTTGTATCTGTCTGGCCAAGCCCTTCAGCCTCGTGTAAGCAGAAACACTCGAAAAGATTACGCAGTGCCAAGAGCGCTTCCAGAAGATCGACACCGATCCAAGATGGAAACACCTTTTTTAGGTCCACGAACCTTGAGGGGCTGAACTACATAGGGGTGTTCTCTTTACAATCCAATCAAACATATTAATGATATCAATACATTATTGACAGTTCCACAAACCAATTACAGAGTATCACTGATGGGGATGAGTCAGAGTATAGAAGAGAGATCGAGCAGCTGTCCATATGGTGCCAGCACAATAACCTGGCTCTCAACACCAGCAAAACCAAGGAACTGATTGTGGACTTTGGAAGGAGTAGGATGGGGACCCACGGTCCTGTTTATATCAACGGGTCGATGGTTGAAAGGGTCAAGAACTTCAAATTCCGTGGCGTGCACATCTCTGAAGATCTTTCCTGGTCTAAGAACACAGCTGCAATTATCAAGAAAGCACATCAGCGCCTCTAGTTCCTGAGAAGATTACGGTGAGTCGGTTTGTCAAGGAGGACTCTCTCTAACTTCTACAGATGACCGGTTGCATCGTGGCTTGGTTTGGCAACTTGAGCGCCCTGGAGAGGAAAATACTACAAAAAGTAGTAAACACTGCCCAGTCCATCATCGGCTCTGACCTTCCTTCCATCGAGGGGATTTATCGCAGTCGCTGCCTCAAAAAGGCTGGCAATGTCATCAAAGACCCACACCATCCTGGCCACACACTCATCCCCCTGCTACCTTCAGGTAGAAGGTACAGGAGTCTGAAGACTGCAACAACCAGATTCAGGAATAGCTACTTCCCCACAGCCATCAGGCTATTAAACCTGGCTCAGACAAAACTTGAACATTAATAACCCAGTATCTGTTATTTGCACTTTATCAGTTTATTTATATATTTATATAATGGTATATGGACACACTGATCTGTTCTGTATTCAATGCCTACTATGTTCTGTGTGCTGTAGCAAACTCACTTGAACTTGAACTTGAGTCTCCCATACATTGTTTCTAGGATAAGCTTCTGGAAGGAAGCTAACTTAACTGAATAATGCAACATTTACCCTGGAACTCCAACAAACCTGCCAGTGCTTAACACTTTTAACCAATCAACAAACAGCAGGGTAACTGTCTCACGACATTATTTACAAATTGTTTGCAGTAATCCAATCAACTCCATGCATGTAGACTACTTTGGAGGTCCTCTGCAAAAATCTCATTCATTCTGTCAATTGAAGAGATACTCATACATTTCTTATCTGCAACATTGATCTGGGACCTAGACTTACTGGTACCATTCAGCAGTTTATCTTGTTATACACAGAAACACAGACTTGACCAAAATGGCCTAGCAATGCATGAATCCTTTACTAAATTTTGATTCTATTCCTGCTCCTTTTTGGCCAGGATTTACATCCCTTTTATCATATCGTAACCATCATTTATGATAACTAATTATATACTGGTGACTGTTACATTCTATCAAACATTTTAACAACAAGATGATGATGTATCTTCCCAGAATCTCATCAAACTTCCCGAGTTTTCGTGGGCGTAGCTTCATAATTTCTGTCTGATGAGTCTTCACCTCCCGTGTTTTTGTGGGCGCGAATCCCCTCCATCCATGTTGCCAATTCATCTGTGCCTGATCCATAGTAGAGTATAAAGTTCTTAAGAAAACCTGGGATAAAGTAAGTGAACAATTCATGCTTTCACTGATGCTTTTACAATGATGCAGATATACCCATGCATTCCTTTCATCCACTGTCAACAGAAAACCTCTCTCTATACACTGCTCTACGATACAATCCTTCGCACACTATGATCCTAGCTAAAATGTAGTCAGTTATCTCCGCAGTCGGTGATTTCCAATGTACACTCAGTGAAGGTTGCTCATATGAATTTCAGCTGGGTTCAGTCCAGATTTCCCTACAGGCGTGACTCTTATTCAAAATAACTATGGGGAATGCTTCAATTCAGCCAAATTCAGTCCTAGTCTTTAATTTACTATTTTGAGTTTCAGGGTCTGTCTTACCCCCTTTTCAATCCGCAGCTTGTGGTCGATAAGCACAATTCAATTCAATTGTTGTGGAATTTCCAGCTGTTTAATTTCATCAATTTATTTCAATATGTCGTGGACCGTTTTTTAAAATCAAGCCAAATAAGGATGCCGAATCTAAGGACAATTTTCTTTACTCCTTGATAATAGTAGAGACCAAGGGTTAGATATATTTTGATCCACCTGTCAAATATCAAGGGTTGGATACATTTCGATCCACCGATCAAATATATCGACTCTGACAACAAGTACCCATTCCCCTGGTACTTCTTCTAATCCAATGCAACTCTTCTTCCCAGGTGGTTAGCTTTGACTTCCGGAAGGGGAGCTTTGCATTTGCACTTCCTCATTCTTATGATTTTTATGCCATCTCTCACATTCCCTGGATATTTATTCATGTTCTACAATGTTTGCCAAGTTCTGTCCTTCCCTTGATGTCCTCTCAACAATCCTTCCCATTTGTGGCTGTCTATCTGGGGGTGAGATAATAAAATATACCAGGTTAATACTCAAATTCCAAATAGGTTTAAGCCATATCCCATAAGCCATTTCCAAATATAAAATTTTTAAAAAGTCCTTCCAATACATTACTATACAGTTTGAGGGATCTAATTTAGACCTGGGCAATTTATTCCTAGTAGCTAAAATTTAGGGTCAAGGTAGGTGTCCCTCAAACCACAGAAGAGTGTTCATTCCCAGATTTCCATATTAGTTCTTTTAAGTTGGAGCTTGCCTCAGTGGTCTCTAGAGGCTGGCTATAATCTTCAAGTTTCTGAGACTATGTTCTTCCTTTTTCACTGGTGTAAAATATTATGTTATGTTCTTATGTTGGTAAGGTTGGGCACCAGGTTATGTGTGTCTTCTTTTCCCTCTTGGTGTTAAATTTGCAAGAGTAGGAATACCACTATGAGGAGCAGCTTTCTTTGTCTGTTGGCCTTTCCCAGATTGTAAACTTTAAAGGAACAGGACAGTATCACTACTTTCTCTCTGTTTGTCTTTGTCTCTGGGGAGCTACTTGGATGGAAATGATGGTTACACATCCTACCTGAGCTGTGTCTTCTGCCCATTTTTGAGGGCCCACATACTCTTTTACCTCACTTCCCAGATAATGGCGTGTTATAGGCAACACTGTCCTGAAGGCACAACAACTTAACAACAAGTTATTAACCAAGTTTACAATTGCTTCTTTTCCTCACTCCTACACCTCCTGCGCAATAGATTCCTTTCTTCTTTCCCTAGTGCCAATCTGAGTTCCTTTGAGTTATTTTTCTTTTGACACCAGCTACTTTGTCTCTTTTCTTAGTTTCATTATTATTTTTATACTCCTTTCTATCGGTTGGCTGTTCTTGATCCCAATCGGATACTATTAAGACAGTTTCTTGTAATTGCTACCTCTTCTCCACAACTTCCTTCCAGGTATTTGTAGAGGGTTTTTTCCGTTCTGATTTTGAATAGTTGATTTTATTATTTCCCCTGGTGTTATGAGGAGAGTAAGTTCTATTCCCTCAGATTTCATTTATGGGTTCTGAGGCAGGGGTCAGGTTATTCCGTCCACACTATGGACTGGCTGACAGATCAGGACTACGGAAATGGATTTGATTGCGAGAAAGGTGTTTGGTTTCCCGGCCCCTAATCCTCAGTCAACGGTCAATGGAACAATCCCTCCCACAAAGCAATCGATCGTAAGGATATAAACTTGGATCGAACAACCATGGCGCGGACTCCAATAACAATCCGATCCCAACCAAACCAAATCTTTTATATTCAGTTTAACCCACTTTTATTCCAATCTTCTAGAACCCAAAATTCTTAAACAATACACAATCAGTGCAATGAAACAATTCACGATCTTAACACACTTCTCAAATGTATCTTACAAGCAAGAAAGTATTTATACACAATTCAAATCTGAAAGAAATATGTACACTTGAAATTTACTAAATTATATCACCGGCAATACACGAAAAACACAATACAATAACAGCAATCTTTAATATACAGTTTCAAAAGCAAATCACAATATTTCAATCCCGCGTCGTGCTCCTATCAACCAGTGAACCTCTCCGATACAGAAGACTTTCCCCTTCCTAGGGTACTCTTTGCTGAGGGGTACTTTTCTTAATTTGCTACTCTTTACCTTCAGGCACTTTTTCCTCACACTAAATGCTTAGACTTAGGGGTACCTTTCCCGTCAGGTTACTCTTTCCTAAAAATTACTTTCCCTTCTCTCATTTACTCTTCGCTCTCAGGTACTAATCAACAATCGATCAGAGGGGGTACGAACTGGTTAATCAGCCACGATTTGGAATCGATCTTACACAAACCTTATACACACTTCGAAGTTTTAATATATTACACAGCGCACACTTTAAATTGTCCAGCACCTCAATATGAGATTCTGAATTTAGTGACTTTATATCGAAGAATTTCAACTCGCTCTGTTCTGACCAATGAGCTTTTTGGTGCATAACTCAACACACGCAATTTCGAATTCAAATTTGTTCGGATATAGAATTCTCGAATTGATTAGAGTATTTTCAAACAATCTATACTCTAACCACCGAGTGCCCTCCCCCGTCCTTTCAGAGATCTGGATACCTCAACCAAGCGTGGACTTTAACCAACATAGGCTCATCCTGTCAAAAAGGCTTCTTCCTTTCCACCTGCTTGGCGCCGGGTGTCAGCACGTAACCTCTTTACGCTGGCAGTTGATGCCGATTTTTTGAGCGCGCCTTTCCAATCCACCCCCAGCAACGACACAGTGCTTAGCCGCTTACCACTGTTACACCCAGGTCGTCTTGAAATATCCACTCAATTGGTTACCTGATCTGGACAGGGCCTCGAACCTCTAGTTTTTTTTTTTTTGGAATAGTTTTTTGGTTTTTATCAGCAGCTGCAGCTACTAACTACGACCACGTTTTACTGCCCTTTAACCCAGAGGAGAGGGCCATTAACTCAACCCTAGCTTTATGGGCCTTTAACCAAAAGGAGAGGGCCATTAACCCAACCCTCGTGTGGCCTCTAACCCCAAAGGCACTTTTGCCCCCAGTGCTTGCTAGACTGTTCTACAATCTCATTAGAACCCTTTCCCAACTTAGCAAAGTAATGAAAACCGAGGCGTAAACAGCAACGTGGCGCCGATTTCTGCACTCGTGATCGGGAACAGCTCAACACTCTTAATCGCAAGCTTGTGTTTGGGGGTTTGTGTTGAGATCCCTGGACGAGCCCCCACTATAAATACACTCTTCTAAAGCTTACCCCCCAGTCTAGTTCAGTCAAAAAGCACTGAGTCAAGCACTGGAACAACTAAACTTTATTTTTAAATTGAACAGCAAATTCCCCTATACGATACCTAAACCACCGCGCGTTCAATCCTTGTATCTGCCTGGCCATGCCCTTCAGCCTCGTGCAAGCAGAAACATTCCAAAAGGTCACGCAGTGCCAAGTGCACGTTCAGAAGATCTACACTGATCCAAGATGGAAACACATTTTTTAGGTCCACAAACCTTGAGGGGCTGAACTACATAGGGGTGGTCTCTTTACAATCCAATCAAACATATTAATGACATCAATGCATTATTGACACTTCCCCAAACCAATTACAGAGTCTCCCATACATTGTTTCTAGGATAAGCTTCTGGAAAGAAGCTAACTTAACTGAATAATGCAACATTTACCCTGGAACTCCAACAAATTTGCCAGTGCTTAACACTTTTAACCAATCAACAAACAGCAGGGTAACTGTCTCGCAACATTATTTATATTATTTACAAATTGTTTGCAGTAATCCAATCAACTTCGTGCATATATAGACTACTTTGGAGGGTCCTCTGCAAAAATCTTCAATTGTCAATTGAAGAGATACTCATACATTTCTTATCTGCAACATTGATCTGGGACCTAGACTTACTGGCACCATTCAACAGCTTGTCTTGTTATGCACAGAAACACAGACTTGACCAAAATGGCCTAGCGATGCATGAATCCTTTACTAAATTTTGATTCTATTCCTGCTCCTTTTTGGCCAGGATTTACACATAAATTGGTTGATTCACAAAATTCAATTATTGCCTGTCCTCTCAGCTGAATGTAAACAAAATTGTAGATCTATTGACAAAAAAGGCTGTAAAGCCTTCCTGATGTCTCAGTTGTCATTTCTCGTTTAGTCAGCATCATACATCAGATTATCTAATCATATATTTAATTATTGTGTGAGACAACTGTAGGTAAATTAGACACTACGTTTCCAACATCACAACAGACTAATACTTTAGAAGCAACAAACAAACTGTTGGAGTAGCTCAGCCGGTTAGGCGGCATATTTGGAGGTCGAAACTTCTCATTTGTACTGGAAGAATGGAGGGGAGTTAGCCACTTCCAAAAAGTGAGGAGGAGGATGGGGCTAGAGCTGGCAAGCGATGGATGGATCCAGGAGAGGAGGGTGGATTAATGGATGTGGCCAGGGAAGGGAAAGACGTGTGCAGATAGTGACAGAGGCTGGGAAGTGTTTGGCGGGGGTAACATGATGGGATTTCAATGGAGAGCAAGGTGAAGTATTGGTCTAAATCATGGAGTCGTGGTGGGCAGATGAGAGCAGTGCGGACCCAATGGAGGAGTGTGCAGGTGATGGCCAGATGTGAAGGACTTGGGGGAAATAAATTACCCTTGTTATTTTTCGGTATTGATGACCATTTGGTAATCATCTCTGCAGTGAGGTTATGCTCTCTTGCCATTCCATGTAATCACCATGTGAGTGCCATTGCTCTGTTTGGGCTCTTACTGCTATGAAAGTGACCATTTGATATGGCTATATTTCATGTACTATATTATATTCAAGCAATTACTGTTCTGCTTAGTTTGGAATTGGTCAGATTGGTAATAGGTGAAATTACTGTTTTGGATATTTTCCTCTTTCTATGCCTTTAATGTGATCAGTTTTCTAAAATGCTGATTCTGCAAAGCATAGAGAACATTTATTTGCCATTTGTGCATTGTTTCTTGGGCTCTTTAACTAGCTGTAAAAATCTGCCTCGTTAGCACACAAGCTCTGGTTTCTGAATCAAATGCTTTGTACTTTGTACACATTCCATCCAAACTTTCACAGGAGACATCAGAAACACAAGAGGTTATAAAAATTCAGAATGCTGCAGTATTTGTGGCTGAGGTCAAAAGCCACGAAGAGCCGATCCACGATTCACCGGCTGCCATCCCCAAGAGGGAATTGTTCCATATTTATTGTATAGCCAGAGACTTGCTTCTGGAATTTCAATTTAGTTTGAAACTGTAGATGGAGCTTATCGAACAAAGAGAGCAAGCACATCAACTGTGAATATTTTATTACTATATTTCTTTCTTGCTCCTGATCTTATACTTGCTCCTGATCTTTTGCACGGCAACTCTGGCTGGATAAAAGCTTGACCCTGCCTAGATACGTTTGAAATATCCTGACCTCCATCAATAGCTGACTGTTTTTTGAATTGTTATTTAGATCACTTGTTCTGTATACAATTATTTAAAAAGTACTCCAGAATAAAGTAAGCCTCTCCTTTTTTCAGGTTTTCATAAATATATTTGAAAATAAAAAAATAATATATGTACTTATCCATGCTGGAGAAATGTTGAATTGAGGTATGCTAGAACCAAACAAATATAAATTAAATTGATGTAGGTTATGACTATAACTGCAGACAATTGATTATTTTCTCAACCTTTTACTCCACTGAGACCTGAAGCATTCTTTGCAGTGAATCAGTAATTTCCAATTTAACAAACAAGATTAACTGCTCACAAATGTGGTCTCCTGTGTGTCTGAGGGTCAAATGCAGTTTGGGTGACTGTAGATTATATCCAAGAGTCTAAGTTTCTGGTCTAATTCAGTCCATTTTTCAGAAAATATTTTTTGTGTTTTCATTCTCTTCCTTATCTTTGTATATTTTCATTATTTATCAAATTGTCATTCGTTGTCCCTTGGGCTATTAATCCTCATCATTAAATCTGTTTTGTCTTTTGTTCTGGAGACCAGGGGTTGGCAACCTTTTTCTGCATAGGGGCCAGGACGCATGGCTGTGAGCGGATGGCGGGCTACATCTATCACGTGTACACATGGATCCCATCCCGCCCCAGATGGCAGGTATCAAATCATGCGTTCACATAGGTCCCGCCCTTTTGGGGACGCCACCCAGAGCTCAGGCCCCTAGTTACGGGAACTCACGAACATGGCGTACCTAGGGACCATTGCCTTGGCTCTGTCCTGATGGTGGTGGTTCAAATACTTTCACTCACTCGTCCCCGGCCTATTGACAACCCCGATCCTAACATTGAAGCCCAGACACAGAAGGTGCCCTGCCGTGCCGGCTGCTTTGTGCAGGATGCGGTACAGCCAGAGCTCGGCGTCGGCAATGCTCGGCGCGGCTCCGCCTTTGCAGCTTCCTTACGTCACCACGCCTGGGCGCCACGGCCTCGGGCCCGGGAGGTACCGGAGATGACGGATGTCTGCGGGCCAGATAATTACGGGGAAAAACATACGCCTGCATGCGGATGATTTCGGGTTATGGACCGCATTCGGCCCGGGGGCCGTAGGTTGCCGATTCCTGCTGTAGACCTTCCCCCATTTCTCTGATTTAACGAGAATCGAATTGTCTTGAGGACAAATTTGTGGAATTTTTTTGAAATTGTTATCGTAGAATCATAGAAAATAGGTGCAGGAGTTGGCCATTCAGCCCTTCGAGCCTGCACCGCCATTTAATATGATCATGGCTGATCATCCAACTCAGTATCCTGTACCTGCCTTCTCTCCGTACCCCCTGTTCCCTTTAGCCACAAGGGCCACATCTAACTCACTCTTAAATATAGCCAATGAATTGGCCTCAACTACCTTCTGTGGCAGAGAATTCCACAGACTCACCACTCTCTGTGTGAAAAAAGATCTTCTCATCTCGGTCCTAAAAGACTTCCCCCTTGTCCTTAAACTGTGACCCCTTGTTCTGGAGTTCCCTAACATCGGGAACAATCTTCCTGCATCTAGCCTGTCCAACCCCTTAAGAATTTTGTAAGTCTCTATAAGACCCCCCCCTTCAATCTCCTAAATTCCAGCGAGTACAAGCCAAGTCTATCCAGTCTTTCTTCATATGGAAGTCCTGCCATCCCAGGAATCAGTCTGCTGAACCTTCTCTGTACTCCCTCTATGGCAAGAATGTCTTTCCTCAGATTATGAGACCAAAACTGTACGCAATACTCCAGGTGTGGCCTCACCAAGCCCCTGTACAACTGCAGCAGAACTTCCCTGTTCTTTGTACTCAAATCCTTTTGCTATGAATGCCAACATACCATTCGCTTTCTTCACAGCCTGCTGCACCTGCATGCCTACTTTCAAGAAGAAGGGTCTCGACTCGGCTCCTTAGATACCCGCTGAGTTTCTCCAGCTTTTTTGTGTACCTGCCTACACCCAGGTCTTGTTGCATCTCCCCTTTTCCTAATCGGCCACCATTCAGATAATAATCTACCCTCCTGTTTTTGCCGCCAAAGTGGATAACCTCACATTTATCCACATTATACTGCATCTGTCATGCATTTGCCCACTCACCCAACCTATCCAAGTCACCTTGCAGCCTCCTAGCATCCTCCTCACAGCTAACACTGCCCCCCAGCTTCGTGTCATCCGCAAACTTGGAGATTGCATTCAATTCCCTCATCCAGATCATTAATATATATTGTAAATAGCTGGGGTCTCAGCACTGAGCCTTGCGGTACCCCACTAGTCACTGCCCGCCATTCTGAAAATGTCCCATTTACTCCTACTCTTTGCTTCCTGCCTGCCAGCCAGTTCTCTATCCACATCAATACTGAACCCCCAATACCGTGTGCTTTAAGTTTGTATGCTAATCTCTTATGTGGGACCTTGTCGAAAGCCTTCTGAAAGTCCAGATACAACACATCCACAGGTTCTCCCTTATCCACTCTACTAGTTACATCCACAAAAAATTCTATAAGATTCGTCAGACATGATTTACCTTTAATAAATTCATGCTGACTTTGTCCAATGATTTCACCACTTTCCAAATGTGCTGCTATCCCATCTTTAATAACTGACTCTAGCATTATCTCAAACAACACTGTGAATCCAGCAAACATTAGGTTATTTCGATTTTTCCACGATATGTAATGTAATGACATGTTTGAAAGGGTGAACAAGGGGATTGATGAAGGCAACGTGATATAGATTGCCTGCATGGATTTCAGCAAGGCGTTTGACAAAGTACCACATGGTAGGCTGGTCTGGAAGATTAGATCATGTAGGATCCTGGGCAAGCAAATCAATTGGATATACAATCAATTTGAAGGTAGGAAACAGGGTGATGGTAGAGGCTGTTTACTTAAAACTGGAGGCCCATAGTGAGTGATGTTCCTTAGCAATTGGTGCAGGGTCCAAAATTGTTTATTTATTTATATTAACGATTTGGATGTGAAAGCAGATGACGTGGTTAGTAAGTTTAAAAGTTGGTGTTACAACAGGATCCTGATCAACTAGGCCAATAGGCTGTGCAAGGTTATATGGAGTTTTATTCTGATAAATGCAAAGATGCTGCATTTAGGGAAGGCAAACCAAGGCAGGATTTGTACAGTACATTGAAGGGGCCCAGGGAGTGTTACAGAACAGGCAGATCTAGTACGCAGAATGGTGGACAGTTGAAGTCTTAAATTCAGATACAGCTATGACATTTAAAAAAACATTTGAACTTGTGCATGGGTCGGGAAGTTTTGGAAAGAAATGGGATGGTTGCAAGCAAGTGAGACTATCTTGGTGGGCACCTTGGTTGGCTTGGATCAGTTGGACCGAAGAACCTGTATCTGAGCTGAACAGCTCTGATTGCATAAATATATATTTTTTAAAGAGGATGACAACAGATAGAGAGCAAACAAATAAGAAATACAAAAACAGGTCATAAGAGCTTTCATGAGAAAGTTAAAAAGGAAGGTAGCAGCAAAGGTAGACAAAGGTCCCTCATAAGCTGAGCCAGGGAAAGGTTGAGGTGGCTGCATTCTGCAAGATAGGAACACCTCTGGCTGGGTAAAAGGTTGGCCCTGCAAAGATCAACTTGACCTAATTCATCAGCTGATGGATTCTAAAATTATTAATTAGTCCACTTCTGTTATGTTATTTATACCAATATTAAAAGTACTCTGGATAAATATTCCTTTTCAGCTTTCTTGAATATGTTACAATGTACAGCATAGAAATGGGTCTTTTCGCACAGCCTGCCCTTGCCGATCAATATGCCTGTCATTGCTAATCCCATTTCCCCACATTCGAACCATAACCCTCTTTTGCTTTCTTATGTAAGTCCCTGTCCAAACTCCTTTGAAGCATTATAATTGTATTTGTCTACACGACCTCCTCTGGCAGCTCATTCTAGATATGCACCACCCCCTGTGTGAAAAACAAAGCTCCTTTACATTACAGAGCAATCAGGGTAATTAAACATTACAACCTCCAATAAGCTCTGAACCATATAGATTATTATTGCTATTATTGCACTATAATAGTTTTTGTTTTTTATGTGTACTTATGTGTATCTACAAACATACGAAATAGGTGCAGGAGAAGGCCATTCGGCCCTTCGAGCCAGCACCGCCATTCAATATGATCATGGCTGATCGTCCGCTATCTTTAACCCGTGCCTGCCTTCTCCCCATATCCCTTCACTCCACTAGTCCCTAGAGCTCCTTCCAACTCTCTTAAATCCATGCAGTGATTTGGCCTCCACTGCCCTCTATGGCAGGGAATTCCATAAATTCACAACTCTCTGGGTAAGAAAGTTTTTTCTCAGCTCAGTCTTAAATGACCTCCCCTTTATTCTAAGACTGTGGCCCCTGGTTCTGAACTCACCCAACATTGGGAACATTGTTCCTGCATCTAGCTTGTCCAGTCCTTTTATCATTTTATATGTTTCTGTAAGATTCCCCCTCATCCTTCTAAACTCTTTTTTCTCATTTATTATATTGTTTATAGCATACTATGTTTACATATTCCATTGTGCTGCAGCAAGTAAGAATCTTATTGTTCTTTCTGGGACATCTCTATAATACTAAAACTTTTCGTCGTCATCATCGTGTGTGTGTGTGTGTGCGAGCGTTTCCTATTTTCTTCCAAATGCTAGGCCACAGCCTTCCCATTTTCACACATTCTACTCACATTTTTCCTGTCGAGGCGATAAACATCTTCCCGTCGTATTCCCACCTATATTTCTGAAGTTTGTAATCATTTAAAGTTTTAAAAACAGCCCGGAAAAAAACCCTGAATTACGTCACAATGCAGGCAGGAGGGAACACTCTTGGATGGAGGGGCACTCCAGTGCTCGTGCGGTGGCTGCCGAACCCCGGTCACGAGGGTGGTGCAGCGAGTCCTGGCTGGAGCCAAGCCTGGTGCTCGAGCTGGAGTGAGAGCCAAGCACGGGCCTTGGGATGTACCCGTGACCGGGGCCGTAACTGTATTAGAAACTAGATTAAGTGGGACCCGTTGTCCCATTTTGACACGGGAGGGCTAGTATGGGTGTTAATGGTGTCCCACAATGTATTTAACCAAAAAATTGTTTCTGGAGGGCTCTGTGGGCTGATGGTTTCCAGAGGGCTAGCATCTTGGGGGGTGACAGCTCAGTCACTCAAACTCAGAAGAGTCATCATTGGGCTGGTGGGTGGCAGAGTCACAGGTCTGGGGTAGCTGGCAGCTCAGTCACTCAGGCCTGGGCTGGCAGCTCAGTCAGGCTAGTGGGCTGGCAGCTCAGCTCACTCAAGCTGGCAGCTCAACTTACTCAGGGCTGGTGGACTTCACTTGGCTGGCTTCACTCTGATTCCATTTCAAGCAGTTTCAATTTCAGCATTTCAAGCACAGTGCAGGCCACCAAAATTGCAAACAACTCATTGCATTGTCATTGCAGGTACTCACAGTTCACCTTAGAATCACAGTTGTGGACCTCCTCACGATCTTCCAGAGTGACTGACTCACATCCAGGCATTGAGGGTTTTATAGTCCTTTGCCCCCCCCCCCCTGGAAGGTTGGGCTGGCAGGTCAGCTGATCTCCCTTAAACAGATTCATCGATGCACAAAAATTCTCGGGATGCCTCAGAGGAGGAGGACTGGAGAAAGATGGCCAAAAATCTGGGGTTTTTTCTAAAATCAATATACAATGCAGACAAGAAGT
This sequence comes from Okamejei kenojei, assembly GCA_035221665.1. NCBI lineage: Eukaryota > Metazoa > Chordata > Chondrichthyes > Rajiformes > Rajidae > Okamejei > Okamejei kenojei. Next base: position 55,392,718 of record CM069137.1, read on the forward strand.
CAAGATTATGATAACTAAAGGAAAAGAGTAATCAAGTAAGTCCACACAAAGCCTGCATAAAATACTGAACGATTTGAGTCTCTGAGTCCTTCCTGGACCTGCATTCACTGTGTGATAATTGCATCATTGTATTATTTTACGCATTCATAAAATACTCATGCAGACAACTGATTGAGATGCAAGTTCGTTGACGGAGATGACTACTGGCGACTACTTTGTGTATTTAAGGAAAATCTGCAGCATAAGATTAAACCCAAATGCACCCCCACAAGCATTTGCTGAGAACTTGCTCTCAACATCTCAGAGTAGCCTTCCTGGCTACTCTGATTCCTCTTCTCAGCTTGTAGGCCTGCCTGTAGAGGTCTGCAAGCCTAAAGTCAAGTCAACGCCTTGTAAAAAACTGAACGATTTGGTGAGCGTGTATCTATTTTGCAAAGCATATGAGAAAGCAGTGAATCATGAGAAGAAACATTTAGTCTCCCAGCATGTATAGAAAGCTAAACACAAGTCGGCGGCAGAGAAACTGAAGGTAGGAAATACGCAAGCTTGTCTCCTCACAACATTTACTGCTGTCTCCTGTCGCAAATCTGAGTTTTTGAGTGATTTGTGCAAAGCATTCATTGATGCTGGAATTCCACTGTGGAAATTGGAAAACAAATCTCTCAGAGGTTTTTTAGAGAAATACACAGAGGAACATATTAGTCATCATTACGGAAAAATTATGTTGACAGCAACTTCAACATTGTTGTGCAGAAAATTAGAGATGAAGTTGCACGGAACAAAATATGGATCTGAATAGACGAGACAACCGATGCTTTGGCGAGATATTTTGCCAGTGTGGTCATCAGTACACTGGAGGCAGCTCAACCATCAAAGGAGTATTTGTTGTCATCGGAAGTATTGGAGAAGGCAAACAGCTCAATTATTGCTCAGTTGTTTACATCTTCACTAGCTGTACTTTGGCTAGAAGGTATAAAACACAAGAATGTTCTGTGTGTGACTGATGCAGCTCCGTACATGAAAACAGCTGCTTGTGCTCTTAAAGTTTTATTCCCCAAAATGTTGCATTTGACATGCTTAGCTCACGAACTCCATAGAATTGCCGAGCACATACGTAGCTTGTTTCCAAATGTCGATCACCTAGTTTCCAATGTCAAGAAAATCTTCCTCAAAGCACCGTGACGTGTGCAGTTGTTCAAGGAAATGGCACCTGAGGTTCCGCTACCTCCTCAGCCTGTTTTGACTAAGTAGGTTACATGGCTCTCTGCTGTACTATGCTGCAAATTTTGAAAAGGTAAAATAAATCATCAACAGTTTTGAAGAAGAAGAATCTGCTGCAGGCAGGATCGTCAGTGAAATCATGTAGAAAAAGTCCCTCCAACGTGATCTTGTGTTTATTGTTTCCAATTTTGCAAACTTCCCACAAGCTATTACTTTCCTTGAGCAATGGATAGGTATATGGACGTGAAGGGAATGGAGGGGTATGGTCTGAGTGCAGGTAGATGGGACTAGGGGAAAACAAATGGTCGGCACGGACTGGAAGGGCCGAGAGGGCCTGTCTCCGTGCTGTAATTGTTATATGGTTATATGGTTGTTATATGGTTAATGTGGCAAAACATTAGTGAATAACTTGCAGGTTTTCAACAAAGTAACTAACAATATTCGTAAAGTTCCTGGCGATGTAGGTAAAGACATACAAGGAAAATGTGAGAAAGTGATTTTAGCTAACAACGATCTTGAAGAAATACAAAACATAGCTAAAGTTCTAAAAGGTTGTTATGCACAAGATATCAACATGAATATAGAGTTTGTAGCTTGTTTTGGGTATGCACCAATGACCTCAGCTGGGGTAGAAATAAGTTTTTCACATCTGAAGCATATTCTATCTGACATACGGCATAGTTTAACAACAGATAATTTGAAAAAATGCTAGTAATTATGTGCAACCGGGCAACATTGGTCATTTCATGCAGTATACCTTTATAATTATAATTTTTAATCATAATTTGGTGGTGGAAATAAATGCCCTTTTATGCCTTTTTTTGCCAATAAATGCCTTTTTTGTGCCTTTTTTGTAATTTTATTATGCCTTTTTGCCTGCCTATTTCAGAGATTTTTAGCGCCTGGCTCTATTTATCACCCTTTACAAAACCTCTTTTCTTGATAGGGTTAGGGCTAGGGTTATGACTAGGGTTATGGATAAGGTTATGGCTAGGGCTAGGGTTAGGACAGGCAGAAGTAGACGGCGGCAGACGCTGCACAAGGGTCCGTTGAGAAGACCTGGGGTCCTTATCCTCCGTGCCATCGAGGCCGGCTGCAGGAGGTATTAATCCGTCACTTATCCCCGATCTGCCGGACTCCAGCTCCATATCAGCCGGACACAAAGGCCCGTTGCAGCCGTCACCTCTTCCCATGACCTGTATTTTCCTTATATACAGCATCAAAGTAGTGGGACACCTAAGTAGGCAGTTACTGAAGAATCACCTACTAAAGCTACTGAGCTACAAAATAATGCATATAGGGGAAACACATCAGGATGCTGTCAATTTTAAGGAGCAAATCTTTCTTTGAGAAATAGCGTAAGAAGGAATCATTGTAATACATAACTACTACTTCCCTGTGTGTGGTATTTAACATTTTCAACATTCATTGTCATCAGTGCGATTGAGCAGTTTTCCACGTTTTTGGTTGATGTTGGTACTATAGCTATGCTGCAATAGTGCGGGACGAAATGCAGAGAGTTCTGAAATAGGTCTGTCAGCACCACAGTTGGAATGCTGGAAGAATCTGGAGTTTTCTGGGGGTGGTGGAGCGTTCCCTTCATGAACTCGTACAGTCTGACTATAACATAGAAAATGGAACAGTATTGCGCAGGAACAGTCCCTTTAGTCCGCAATGTGCTGAACATAATGCCAAGATTAATTTTATGTCGCCTGCATATAATCCATAACCTTCCATTCCCTGTGTATCCAAATACCTATCTAAAAGTATTTCAAATGCCACTGTTGTAACTGCCTCCTCCTCCACCACCACCACCACCCCCTGCGGTGCACTCCAGGCTCTTGCCACCCTCTGTAAAATATAAACAGATGTTCACTAGCACCTCCTCTAACCTCATCTACTGCATTCAGTGTTCCTGAAGTGGGCTCCTTTATATTGGTGAAAAAAAGCGTAGACTCAACGACCGTTTCACCGAACACTTGCACTCAACCCGCCAAGGCCTACTGGACCTTTCGGTTGCTAATCTTTTTAACTCCCCACCACAATCAGTCCGAAGATGGTCCCAACCTTAAACATCATTTATCCACGGTCTCCAGAGGTGCACACCTGACCCGCTGAGTTAATCCAGCACTTTGCGGTTTTAAAAAAATGTTAACCTCTTTCTGGATGCTGACAAGGTTTAAAAAACATCTGAATTGTGAATGAAGTTGAGCAGTTATCAGTGAAATTGAGCAATTAGTAATCTTACAATGGGCAGGGGGTTATTGATGAACACAGTCGAGCCCATGAAGAACTTCTGCAGTGATTAACTTCCCATAGTCAGTACCATCCTACTATGTAGACAAAAGTGCTGGGGAAACACAGCGGGTGCAGCAGCATCTATGGAGTGAAGGAAATAGGCAACGTTTCGGGCTGAAACCCTTCTCCATCCTACTATCTGCTGGGTATAATGTCAACCTGTCGCAAGCCAGATTTCCACTGATTTTTATTTTAATTGGCTTCTTGATGCTACTCTTAAGCATATGCTTCCTTCATGTCAAACCAGTCATCCTCACCTCTCCTCTAGATTTGGATTATTTATTTTATTTACACATATTTATTACATGTATATTATGTACATATATATAGATATATATTTATTCTGAACAAATTATTAGGAACTTCTGTAGTTGCAATCAGATCTAGATACTAGAGCAAACTGAAAAACAAGAATGTTAAATTCTTACCTTCTCCATACCTTTTTATTCTGGCCTTCTACCCTCTCTAATCGTTCCACAGGCACCAAACTGATTGTTCCACAACCCTGCACAGTCCGCTTCCATCTCCACCCTAAAATCCACAAACAGGACTACCCCGACAGACCCATTATCTCTGCCTGCTCCTGCACCATGGAACATCCTCACATACTTCGATTCAATCCTATACCCCATTCCCACCCACGTCCTAGTCATGTCATATGCCCTTTAACTCTTTAATAACTTCCCATTTCTAGGCCAACATTGCCTCACCCTCCCCATGAACATCCAGTCCCTCTGCACCTTCATTCTCCACCAGGAAGGTCTCAAGGCCCTCCGTTTTTTTCCTCCAACAGAGACCCAAACAATTTGCATCTACTAACACTCTCCTCTCCCTGGTAGAACTTGTCTTCACCCACAACATTATTTCCTTTGAGTCCTTGCGCTTCCTCCAAGCCATGGGCACTCGCATGGGCTTGCCATTTTATCAGTTACGTTGAACAGTCCTTGGTTCAAGTGTACACTGGCCTGATGCCCCAACTCTTTCTCCGCTATATAGACGCCTGCAACCTCTTGGTTCATTAATTCCTTCCAACGCAAACCATCACCACCACCTCTCCCCCCCCCCCCCCCCCCCACGTACTTTCCCCTCACTCGCAGGAGATATAAACATAGAAAATAGGCCATTCGGCCCTTCGAGCCTGCACCACCATTCAATATGATCATGGCTGATCATCCAACTCAGTATCCTCTACCTGCCGTCACTCCATACCCCCTGATCCCTTTAGCCACAAGGGCCACATCTAACTCCCTCTTAAATATAGCCAATGAACTGGTCTCAACTACCTTCTGTGGCAAAGAATTCCACAGATTCACCACTCTCTGTGTGAAAATGATTTTCTCATCTCGGTCCTAAAAGACTTCCCCCTTATCCTTAAACTGTGACCCCTTGTTCTGGACTTCCCCAACATCGGGAACAATCTTCCTGCATCTAGCCTGTCCAACTCCTTAAGAATTTTGTACGTCTCTATAAGATCCCCCTTCAATCTTCTAAATTCTACCGTGTACAAGCCGAGCCTATCCAGTCTTTCTTCATATGAAAGTCCTGCCATCCCAGGAATCAGTCTGGTGAATCTTCTCTGTACTTCCTCTATGGCAAGAATGTCTTTCCTCAGATTAGTAGACCATGATGTAACACCGTGTCTATATCTCCTACGCCCAGGGGTGCAGCAGTCCTTCCAGGCGAGATACAGGTTCACGTGCACTTCCTCTAACCTCGTCCTCTGCATCCGGTGTTCCCAATATGGCCTCCTGTTCATCAGTGACACCGAGCGTAGACCCGGCAACTGTTTCGCTGAATCGGTCTGCCAAGACCTACAGGATTTCCTGTTGCTAACCACTTTTAACTCCCCTTCCCATTCCCACTGTGCTCTTTCTGTCTTGGGCTGCCTCCATTGCTAGAGTGAGACCACATGCAAACTGGAGGACAGCACCTTGAATTCCATTTGGGTAGCTTACAACCCAATGGTTTGAACATTAAATTCTCCAATTTTCGATAACCTCTAACTACCCCCACCCCCTCTCCCCCCCCCCCCCCCCCCCCCCCCCCCTTTCCCTGCCCTGTGCACTACCTATACTCCCACCTATTTCTCCCCTCCACCCTTCTCCTACTACTTTTGTCTCTCTGGCTTCACAATCCGCAACTCTTCAAACCCTTCACAAATATTGTTCTTATCTGTGTCCTTTGTTCCAGCCACCTGCTTTTCAACCCCCCCCCACCTGTGTCGACCTATTATCTGCCATGCTTTGTCTTATCTCCTGACCTCCAGCTTTCTTCTTCCCCCCCCTCCTCCCCATAATCAGTCTGAAGAAGGATCTCAACCCGAAATGTCACCTATCCATATTTTCCAGAGATGTTGCCCGACCCAGTGAGTTACTCCAGCACTTTGTATCCTTTTGTGCATTAACCAGCATCTGCACTTCCTTGTTTCTATGTAATAAATACCCTGTTATTTGCAATCCATTATTATGTGTTCTGTTTTACCACTAAATTTCTATAATAAAATTGAATGATTGAGGTTTGTTTGTGAATTTTCGTTATTTATTTGTAGTTTGAATTGAAAAAAAAATGTTTATTTTAACCTTGCTCTGTAGATTGACAATTTATAGTTGTTGTGCAAGTCTCTAACAGAGAAAACTAATGTTAATTAATGTTAGCACTTTTCCATCTCGGATGAGCGGAGGTCAAATTCACATGTCCCGAGTGAACCCTTAAAAAGTCATAACGTACAAGTACTGAATTGCAATGATACAGGTTACTATGTCAACTTGATTGTCCAGTTGTGAATAAGCTCATATTTATCCAATCAGAGTAATAAAAGGAGCCGAGACAAAATGCTCCCTCTCTAATTCATTCAGAATAGCTGATCTAACCCAGTAGAGGCCAGACATAGAAGTACTATTAAAGCTCTCATTAACTGACCAGTGCTTTGTTTTAATATTGTGATTGAAATAAATCTTTATTTAAGTCACTCTCATTTTTTATGTATACCTTTTCATTCAATTTGCACTATTGGAGCTCCTGAAATGTTTGTTAGTAGGAAGTGGGTGATGCTAGCAAGGCAATTTTCATTGTCTGATGTTTTAGAAATTCAAACAGGCCTGGTTACCATCACTGGATCCGATCCATCAGATGGATTTTCATGATAATCGGGTCCCTTTCAATGATTAGTTTTGTCATTATGCCATCCCGTAAATTACTGGATTATTCCAATTCTATTTATTTCTTTGACAATACCGCATTAAGGTTTTTGGGCACGGTAATGTAGATATTGCAGTCTCAGTAGTGACAATTTCCCCCCCATGCTCTTGCCCCTGCCACCTCTCATCATTATGATGAAATGCTTGGAAGTGATGGTAGTCAATTCCTGCCTCTGTAAGAACTTGGTCCCATTCCAATTTCAATCATTCAATTGTACTTATACACAAAAAGCTGGAATAACTCATTGGGTCAGACAGCATCTCTGGAGAAGATGAATAGGTGACGCTTTGGGTCGAGACCCTTCTTCAGACTTTACCTTATTGTCACATGTATCTAGGTACACTGAAATTCCTTTATTTGTATAAAGTTCAGTCAAAATTGTACTTGTCTCAAAGACCCACACCATTCACACAACTTTAACCACAACCTACTTCAGTGCTATGGATTTGTGTACACTATGGCTGTCCTGTGTACTTTGAGTTTTATTGATAATTTATTGTATAATTATTATTCGTGTTGTAGGATTAAAGTGCATGTAAAATTCCAGCAAGTAAGAACTTCATTATTCCAGTTCACATCTTGTGCATAAGACAGGTTACTCCCTCTCCCTTCTCTCTCTGTCCTTAACCAGTCATAGAACAGCGTGATTTACTCATAATCTTAAGCATGCTTTGGCTTCGATCAACCTGGACTGTTGAGGCAGTGGGATTTGTTATTATGAGCCTCGGGGAAGAAGGATGGTGATGGGTGGTCTATGCATAGTGGGTTATATCATGGGGTTTTTTTTTTTTACCATTATGCTTACAGGTAAGATTGCACTTGGGGCTTGGAAATCTCTCCTGTAACTGTAATTAGTTTATAATCTCAAGCTGATCCTGTTCCGATTGCCACAATGCGCGATCAGTATCCAGTGCCTTTATGCATATTTTGTGAGACCTAGGTCTGAACAACAAAGTATAGATATTATGGGACAGCAAGAATAATAGGGAAAACCTAGGAAATATTGGAAATATTATGGATTTACCAACATGCACTATGGACATGTGTGCACACATCTTTAGATCTCTGCTAATTCCCTCTTTCAGTTTCCCCCATCCCACTCCAAAACCTTTTTTTTTCCCCATCCTCAATAGCACCTGGTGTAGACAGACCATGCCCACTCGAATCTACGAGTGGATGATGGAGTCAGAGAACATAATTTAGTCCAGACTCGCTTGACAGTGGTACGAGCAGCACCTACAAGATGAAACCCCACACACCCCCACCTCCTCCCCCAAATCCCCAGAAAAATAAAATAACTGCTGATCTATACCAGTAATCAAAGCAGCTTGGGCCTGCAGGATCTATAGTCTGACCACTCTGAGTTGAGGTGTTTCTCTTCATTATTTATGAGCTTAGTTTTATCTCCTTGCAAGTAGAAAGTGCAGGCTTGTAATTTTGTCTGGTTTAAAGGAGGTGCTGGACCATCAGTTGCTGGAAAATCGGTGGTGGATCTGTAGTACAAACCTAACTTTTCCGAAATTAATTGTACATATTTTTGTACATTTTTGCTTTGCATTTTCACCTTTTTCAGAAGCATATTTTCCAATTTTTTTTTAAGTATAGCTAGCATTTTTACGATTTCTCCAAATATCAAGTATATATGTGTCTTCAAATATCCACATAAGAACAATTATGTCCCAAAGATTTGACTATCTTTCATCCCATTTATTTTTCTATTTTGAATGAGTGAATGAATGAATGAATATTGTATTGTCACATGTGACAAGTTAAGCCCCTGTCCCATTTACTTGTCCATGGCACGCTAATTACTTTGAGGCTCGAAGGTCGCGCGCGATTTCATGTGCCCGCACAGCCGTCTGGAGCACGTGACGTCATTTGAAGATAGACACAAAATGCAGGAGTAACTCAGCGGGACAGGCTGCATCTCTGGAGAGAAGGAATGGGTGATGTTTCGTGTCGAGACTCTTCTTCAGTCTGAAAGAAGGGTCTTGAACCGAAACATCACCAATTTCTTCTCCAGATTTGCTGCCGGTCCCGCTGAATTACACCAGCATTTTGTGTCTATCTTCAATTTTCTTGGCCCCGTTCTGGGAGTGGAAGTGGAGGCGGATCCGGATCTGCAATGGCCGTGAGCCCCAGGCCAAGTTCGGTGATCGTTTGCCTGCTTCTGCTGTTGTTGGAGGTGAGACGTTGTGTCGTGCCAGGGTCTTGGGCATGTCCCACTTTGGCTGTCAGTTACGCGACAGGCCGTTGGCACGCAAAGATTTTGTTCGCTACAAAATTTCGGAGTGCTGCGCATGACTACATACCCCTCCACGCTTCTCAGTGGGACCGGGCCCGCGAGGCCATATGATGTCCGTGCGCCTCAACGCGACGACGAGGTCGTGTAATTTGCGTGCCAAGGACACGTAAGTGGTCAGGGCCTTTACAGTGACATTTTTTGCTTGCATTCCTAAGGTATGCAAATCGTCATCACATAAAGGGTGCTAACAAAGTTACAAAGTATCCGCGCCATGTCCCCCTTTGTTTTCCCACTCCCCCTCACAGCGGTCCTCCCACGCCGGGTCCGCCATTGTTCATTGCTCATGGCTTGATATAATCATAATAATCATAATAATCATAATACGATTTTATTAGCAAGTATGTTTTGCAACATACGATAAATGTAAATTGTCCCTAGTGTGTGTAGGATAGTATGAATGTGTGAGGATCGCTGGTTAGTGCGGATTCAATGGGCTGAAAGGTCTGTTTCTACACTATCTCTAAACTAAACTAAATCTTCATCCTGAGGTTTACACACCCAACAAATATCTTTATCCCTGCTGATCCTGCCTTTCATCTTCGCATTATTTTCTGTGCCATTTGTAATCACTTGCCTACCTTCCTGCAAGATGGGATCTATCAAGCACAGTTCCTCTGTCTCTGCGATATCCTTCTGATTAACCTGCTGTTGACATATTAAATCCATTACATTCATCGCATATTTAAATATCATGTATATTGGACTTTCAATTTGTCAGCTTTTGTATAAGAATTCCATGATAATACTTGCAGTCAGAATACTTGGAAAAAAAGTAAATACTCTTCAAAATGTTATAATTAATTCAAAGCATATTTTCTTGAAATTTTTCAGATTGGTCAAACAAGCATAGATTATTTCCTCCCGCAAAGCTCTTACCTTTTGGTAACCTTTTGGTATCCTTTTGGATCATTCAGTGAAGTTTATTGGTAATCATCCAGATTTGGTGCGCTTAACATTATGTCCTTCAGTCTGAAGGACATAAAATTATGTCCTGGTAGTTCATAAGCACGAGATACAGATTTTTATAAATATAGTGTATTGTTATTGGTTCATTATTGTCAGTATATCAAGTTACAATTAAAAACTTTTGTGTGCTATCAAATTAAATCAGATTATGCTATACATGAGTACAATCAAGCCTTGCACAAGTACAACAGATAATGCAAACAGAAAAAGTACCAGAGTGCATAATATAGTTTTGCAGCATTGGACTATTACAGTTACAGAGAAAAGGTCCAGCATTCGCAATGGAAGATGAGGACAACCACCTAACCTATAGGAAGACAATTCAGTCGTAGATAACCGAGGAAGAAGCTGTTTCTGAGTCTGATCGTACATGCTTTCAAACTTTTATATCTTCTGCCTGATAGAAGAGGGGAGAAGAGGGAATAGCCAGGGGTGAAATAGGTCCTTGAATGTGTTAATTGCCTTCCCAAAGCAGTGTGCAGTGTACACAGAGTTGATGGTGGGGAGTCTGCTCTGTGTGATAGACTGGGCTACATCCACAACTGAAATTTCTTGGGGCTTTGGGCAAAGCTGTTTCCAAACTAAGCTGTGATGCAACCTGATAGAAGGCTTCTTGCGATGCATCTGTAGAAGTAGGTAAGCATTGTTGGAGACATGCCAAGCTTGCACAGCCTTCTGAGTAAGTGTGTAAATGAGGCAATGCTGTGTAAATTAGATTAAAAATTGAACTCCATATTTTATCTTGCCTGTTGAGAATAAATCTAACATGCAACAGATTACTGACATTTTCACTTTTATATTTTGTCCCCAGCAATATCTTTGGAATGCGGCCTAAGGATTATGCAAATGCAGAAGAACTGATTGCCGCTCTGCAGCAATCCCCGGAAGATGAAAATCCACTTGTTGAGCAGTGTTTTATGGTGTGTATTCTGTATTTTGCCATTATTCTTTCAATGTGTAAAAATTGTCTTTAGTGATTAAAAACAATCTTTTCACTAAATTGTTCTTTAATTTTTTTTCCATAGATAATTAAATGAGCATTTAGCTCCTTTCAGAACTAGTATTATCGCATCACTTTTGTCAGTTGATCGGTGTGCAGTTTGATGTGCACTGGAAGATTTATTTGTACATTAGCCAAACGTATGAATACCAATTTACTTTGCATAAGGGGTTTCCATGGAAGAGCCCAGTGTTTTTTTCATTGTCCCACATGCTTACAAAAGGACAATGTTTAGGAACAAATTCCCTGGTTTATTCTTTATTTCTTCTGCATAATCCATATACCAGGTATTGCACGTTCATGCAAGCAGAATATAGCCTGGTCTACGTATTTCTATTTTCTGGTTTGTTCATCGTTTATTTTAGGCCCTTAATTTGATCATGGATCTTACTCCAGTAAGGGGTAGTCATTATTTGGGTGGAATTTATAATACTTGCATAATTTGTGCAAGTAATTATATTTGGTGCCAATTCACTAGTATTCTGCTCAAATAGATACCAATAAAAGCATTTTGTACCGTGCTTTCAAAGGAAGAGATACAATTAATGGCATCTTAATTACAAATCCATAATGTCAGGCATTATGCTTTAAATACATGTTTAATCATTAAAAGTAAATCTTTAGCTATTTGTGCATTTGCAAAATGTTTGTCTTGCTGTATTTGAGATATTTTTCTGAATTATTTCAATGATTAGTTATCTGCAAGCCAGAGAAGAGATGAACCTATCATGTTGCTGGGAAGTGGCCTCCGTCCAGCTGACAAGAATAAAATGGACAAATTAATAAAGCAACTAAAAGTTGGGAATTGTACTGAATTTAGCAGTTCAGGTACGTTTACCTGCAAAGGTGTACCGAATATTATCCTAGTAGCTTGGTTAAAGATAAACATACAGATACATGGGTATAGCAATACCTTTATGTTGGAGACACTAAGGAAACAAATTTTGAAAGGTCTATGGATGTACATTTGAATCATGTGCTGCAACATGAAATGACTTGATTTTCAGTGTTGATGAAACAGGCATGTGGAAAATGGAAATGCAGCCAAAATTAGATCAGATCAGCCATTACTAAATTACTAATGCAAAATGCTCGAGGGCCGTAGGACTTACTATTACAATTACACTTAACTATTTTTTATCTTCCCATGGACAAGATGACCAGTCAAATGGCAGTTTATTCTTGAAAATATTTTGATAACTAAACTTACATGTGATGACTAGTTTTAACTTAGCAACAGCATCTTTATAATGAGTAAGATACAATGTGATTACATTTTACAGAAGAAAGAACAATGAGCTGGATTTAATGAGGATTATGTCACGGAGTCAAGAAATGTCTATGATAGTAGGGAAATCTTTCATACAAGGAGTTTTGAGAATGGAAGATATCAAAGGATGAAATTGTTCTTTAAAATAAGTTGAACCTCAACAGAGGTTTTGATAAGAGGTTTTGATAGGTATTGATCCATTAAGACCATGGATCTTGATGGCAAAATGCTCTTTCATTTATTACAATGCATATGAAACTGTTTCCTGGAATGAAATACGATTATGATGGTTTCCTGGGAATTTTATATCACTTTGAACCTCAACCAGGAGCTACCTGATGCAAATCATGAGGGCAGTTGTTTTCTGAATTGGATATATATGTGACAGTAACATTTTCCATCAGCACTGTATTTCCACTGCTTGTTGCGATACTGTATTTAAAGGGCTGCTCCCTGAACAAATCCCAGCCCAGTTTCGAGAACCGAGATCCTTCCCAGATCTCTTTTATCAGGGGACATCATATTGCTGATATGCAAAACCTTGGTTAGGCTACGCATGGAGCATTGTTGACAGTTCTGATAGCTATATAGATGACACTATAGGAAGAATGTAGAAATAAAAAGAGTGCGGAAGAGATTGATCATGATACCTGTATTGGACGGCTATTGCAATAAGGGGAGATTGGCTAGATTGAATCTTTCTTTGGATGAAGAAACTGAGAGTTGACCTTGTAAAAGTTAATAAAAAAACGGCGTAGATAGGATAGATATTTCCAAGAGCAGGGGAGTCTAGAATTAGAGGGAAAAGGTGTAAGGTGAAAAGGGAGAAATTCATAGGAGATCTGAGGGGTATGTTTTATACACACAGTGTGGTGGCTACCTGGGACCAGCTGCCAGAGATGGTGTTTGAGACAACTACAATTATAATGTTTAAACATTTGGATAGATAGGAATGGCATGGTGGGTATGTGCCTAATGTGGGCAAATGGAAATGTGTAGATGGGCCTCATGCTTGGCATAGCAAATACCCATTTCAGTTCTCACTTTTCTATAATTGTAACGTGAAAGTAATGCCTAACCCTTTGGGCTGATTTCTTTAATACCCAAACACATGTTGATTTTAGCCTTCAAAATACTCTGTGATTTGAGCATACATAGCCTAATGGGCCTGTCCCACTTAGGCGACTGCAGGAGACTATGCAGTCGCCACATGGTTGCCACATGTTCACGGGTGGTTGCCGGGGAGTCGCCTTCATGGTCGTGAGGAATTCCCGCATTCTGGGAACTAGTCATGTCCTCATTATGGTCTCCGTGAATATCTCAACATGTTGAAAAATTAGCGGCGACTAGAATGAAGCCTCCATGGAGGCTAGCGAGAATATTTGAGCCATAGGTGGGTCGTCAGGAGGTCCTAGTGGGTTGCCAGGAGGCCGAAGGTTTTTGGAGGTGCTCATAGGTTGTTGCCGGTGCGGACCAGTGAATTTCATTGGCCCATTGGGGAAAAGAAAGATAACCAGTAGTTTTCAGAACCAAGGATAACTCACCGGTAAAATTTAAGGGCCTGTCCTACTATGGTGACCTTATTGGTGAGTTTAGGAGAATCTGCGCTCGCTACAAGCTCGCAGCATGGTCGATACATGGTCATAGGTGGTCTCTGGTAAGTCTCCTTCATGGTCGAGAGGAGTTCCCGCATAGTGGTTACTACTCGTGGCCTCAGTTTGGTCGCGGAAAAACTTTCAACATGTTGAAAAATTTTCTGCGAGCAAAAATTGGTCGGCATGGAGAAAATCGATACTTTTTAAGTCATAGCGCAGTGGTAGTGAGGTCGCCATGTCGTTGTAGGTAGTCGAGATAGCCATAGGTAATCTCCTTTGCCTACCGGGCATTTTAATTGGCTCGTGGGGGGGAAAAAACATAAGCTCGAGTTTACAGAACCGAGGAAAACCGACCGGTAATATTAAATGCCTGCTAAACTTCACAGCTGTGTATCTCTGGCTTTCATTTAAACTTGTTTGACTTCTTAAAAGTGTCTCCACTCCTTCTCCCCCTTCTCTCCTCTTCTCCCCCCTTCACCCCCCTTCTCCCCTCTGCACCGTGTGAATTCTTTAGACAGCGCTCTCCCCGCTTGCCCTGTCCCCCGCTGGCATAATGGGCTGGTGAAGGAAACAATGTGTTTGTGTGTGTGTGTGTTTCACTCTGACAATCGCCGTTCCAGTTGCTGGCTTTTCAGGCGACTGCCGGCAACATGACAGTCGCCGACAGTCCGCTGAAAATTGCCTAAGTGGGACAGGCCTATTAAGAATTCAAGGAAATCTGTCTCAGTCCTATTGGCTATAGCCTGAATCTTTGTCCCCTGCTCCCAGATTCAGCAATGTAATGGACAGCTCAGCATCTATCCACCAGTCCCTCTGAGAATTAAGAACATTTCAATGATAACTAGTTGTTTTCAATTTAATCCCAATGATAGGATTTTGTGCTGAATGTAGCAGTCGGGCACATAGCTTCAGATTATAGCCAATGGTTAACAACAGGTTATTTCAGTGAAACTTCCCTAACAAATCATCTTGGTGAATCCAAACTAAATCACTTCCAGGACTAGCATTCCTTTAAATGCAAGTTACTGTAGACGCTGGAAATATGAAATTAAAAAAAGGAAATTCTGGAAATACTAAACAGTTCAGGTAACATCTCAAGGGATGGTGGGGCTTGATTGGCATGTTAGGTCTAGATAGAAACATAGAAAGTTGGTGCAGGAGTAGGCTATTCATCCATTCAATATGATCATGGCTGATCATCCAGGAATGCCGGAAATTCCCAGTATGTCAGTCAGCAGGAGATAAGAGATAAATTGCTGGAACTCTTAGATACAAATGTGACTTTTTTTTAAATGCTGAAACCTTGCCAATTTTACAGTGGAGTATATTCAAGATTTTATTTTAATTTTAGATTTCCAGTAACTGCACTGTTCAGTATCTTGCAGTACCAATTTTGGTGTTTTTTCTCTTTCCTCTGTCCTCATTCATCTCAGTCTCAGTCACCTCCAGACAGAACAGTTGCAATTAATAGTCATTCAGCTTGTATAAATGCAAATTGTCCCTAGTGTACGTAGGATAGTGTTAAGGGCCTGTCCCACTTACGCGACCTTGGCTCGCAAATTACGCAACATCGTGGTAGCTTGAGGCGTACGGGCACCGTATGGCCGCGTGGGGCCAGTCCCACTTAGTAGTGCGGAGTTGTGCGAGGCTGGTCCAGACATCGCGCGGGGCTCCGAAATTCTTGCAGTGACCTAAATTTTCACGCGCCGTCGGCCTTGACGGCCTCTCGGCCTTGACGGCCTCTCGGCCTTGACGGCGTACGCAGCGTCTTGACGGCATACGCCTAACACGTGGCGTTGAGCGATGACGTCACCGCGTGGCGTTACGTGATGACGTCGCCGTGCGACGCCCAAATTCAGTTGGCGCGCCTCCTGCCCAGCTGATTGGTAAGCATGACGCAAATGACGTCACGCGCGAACTTAGCTCGAATTTTGCGTGAACTCCGCTTTCGTTTGGTCGCGCCAAACGCACACAATCGCATGCAAGTGGGACAAGCCCTTTAATGTGCAGGGATCGCTGCTCAGTGTAGTCTTTCTGGGCCGAAGGGCCTGTTTCCATGCTGTATCTCAAAACTAAACCAAAGGTGCTTTAATAAGTAATACAAGGAAATAGCTGACATTAATTAATTTCTTTGCCTCAGTATTTACTGCAGAAAAAGAGGATGTTCTGTTAGATATATCTTAAGGAACCTTACATTAAATGAAGTGAAATCCATTGGGTAAAGTGAAGGACAGACTCGTTGCTTTTCCTGCCTTTATTTTAGTGTTGCGGTCTTAATAAGCAGGATATCTTCAAGCTTAGATATGATATTTTCAGACAGTGTTGCAGCACTGATGAAATCATGCCTTTTATGGAGTCAAATCTCCCGCTTATTTAACTTCATGATTGATTATACATTTCTGAAATGCAATTTATGAAGTGTCACCATTTTTACTGTTTTGCCATCCTTAGCAGTTTCAGCTGCTTCCAGTTTCACCTTGTGATAAATGAGTTGGCAAGCTGTGAATTTAATCAATTGCTGAGGTGATCAGAACCTTTGGCTTCTTCTAATTTAATTATTCACATAATAGCATTGTCCTTTTGCCTAAAAAAAGACTACTGGAGGAACTCAGCAGATCAGACAACATCTGTGGAAGAAACATAGAAAATAGATGCAGGAGTAGGCCATTCAGCCCTTCGAGCCAGCACAGCCATTCAATATGATCATAGCTGATCATCCAAAATCAGTACCCCATTTCTGCTTTATCCCCATATAACGATTCCGTTAGCCCTAAGAGCTATATTTAACTCTCTTGAAAACATCCAGAGAATTGGCCTCCACTGCCATCTGTGGCAGAGAATTCCACAGATTCACAACTATCTGAATAAAAAAAAGTTTTTCCTCATCTTAGTCCTAAATGGCCTGCCCCTTATTCTTAAACGGTGACACCTGGTTCTGGACTCCCCCAACATCGGGAACATTTTTCCTGCATTTCTCCTGTCCAATCCTTCAAGAATTGAATATGTTTCTATAAGATCGCCTCTCATCCTTCTAAATTCCAGTGAATATAAGCCAAGTCGATCCATTCTTTCATCATATGCCAGTCCCGCCATCCCGGGAATTATCCTGCTGAACCTACGCTGCACTCCCTCAATAGCAAAAATGTCCTTCCTCAAATTAGACCAAAACTGCACACAAGACTCCAGGTGTGGTGTCATCAGGGCCCTGTACAGCTGTAGTAGGACCTCCTTGATCCTATTCTCAAATCCTTTCGCTATGTTACTTTCAGTGACTGATGTACAAGGACACTCAGGTTTTGTTACACCTCCCCTTTTCCTAATCTGACACCATTCAGATTATAATCTGACTTCTTGTTCTGGCCACCAAAGTGGTAACCTCATATTTATCCACATTAAATACTGCACTGCATCTGCCCACTCACCCAACCTATCCCTGCAGCCTTATAGTGTCCTCCTCGCAGCTCATACTGCCATCCAGCTTTGTGTCATCCTCAAACTTGGAGATGTTATATTTAATTCCTTTGTCTAAATCATTAATATATATTGTAAATAACTGGGGTCCCAGCACTAAGCCTACAGCACCCCACTGGTCACTGTAAATTAAAAATGTATAGTGTCACTGGAAGGAAATGGACAGGCAACATTTTGGATCAGCACCCTTCTTCAGACTGATGTCAGTTCTTTGTTGTTCTTCATTTTGAATTCATCGTCTTCCATACCATGTCTCAATGTACCTTAGTTTTATTTTTTGTCGTCCATTCAAATGCTAGATAAACTCAGTAGGATAGGCACCATTAGTGAAGAGAAAAAAGGACTTTCTGCTTCAGATCAGTGACCTTTCATCAGAAATATTGATTGATATCTGTTTCAAATATCGCAGCCCTCTGATTATGAATTCCAAAGTTTTGTCGGTCACTTGAGTGAAGAGATACCCCCTTGTCTGTTCTGAACAGCCTATCCCCCATTTCAGCATGATCCCAGTATTAAACCTGTCAAGCCCCTTTAAGAATTTTGCACATTTTAATGAGCTCAACGTTTATTCTTTTGAAAAGAATATAGGTCCAGACAGCCTGATCTCTCCTCATCCAACACACCTGTCATCCCAGGAATCAATTTGGTGAACATTCACTCCATCTCTCGCAAGTACATCCTTCCTTACCAAGGGAGACCAGACACATTATTCTTGAGGCACATAAGTGAAACAAGATCTATCTACTTCTTACTCAACCCCTCTTGCAGTAACAGTACAATTTGCTTTTCTGATTGCTTCCCTGCTGCTACATATTAACTTTAGTCAAGAGAGAGGTGTGTTTTATTGTCATAAATGTCTCTTTAGAGATACAGCATGAAAACAGGCCCTTCGACCCATCGAGTCTGTGCTGACCAGCAATCAGTACGCTGGCACTATCCGACACAAGAGGGACAATTTACAATTTACAAAAGTTAATTACACTACAAACCTGCAGTTGGTGTGTTGGAGGAACCGGAGCACCCAGAAAAAACCCACCCGGTCACAGGGGGAATATACAAACTCCGTACGGACAGCACAGATAGTCAGGATTGAACGCGGACCTCTGACACTGTAAGGCATCAACCACTGTGCTGCACTAAAATTATCAATGACTCTTGTACAAGGGCATCCAAATTCCTTTGAACACCAAAACCTTTCAATGTCAGATTAAAAAAAAACAAACTATTTTTCCCATCAAAGTGGATGACCTTAAATGTTCTACAGTATACTCCATTAGCCATATCCTTGCCCTTTCACTTACCGTATTTCCCGGCAATGAAGACGCAACTGCGTCGAAGAAGCACCCCCATTTTGATAAATTGCTAAATTTTGGAAAAAGGCCTGTGGGACAAGATCACGGTTTAGTC
This sequence comes from Okamejei kenojei, assembly GCA_035221665.1. NCBI lineage: Eukaryota > Metazoa > Chordata > Chondrichthyes > Rajiformes > Rajidae > Okamejei > Okamejei kenojei. The sequence continues at coordinate 55,411,449 of CM069137.1, forward strand.
AGTAGAAAGGAAGATGTGAAACTCCTTCAAGAAGGCAATGAGGACCGGGGAGCTTCCATCTTCGCCTGTCCTACAATGCGCTGTACGGTTCAAGTCTGAGGGACGGAGACTTCCTGGCTCAGGGAGATCACATAACGGGGAGAGAGAGAGAGAGAACCCGGGACGGAGCAGCTAGCCTTCCGCCCAGTAGCTACCCGCCAGCCACAACCTCCACCTGTGCCGAAGGACACCATGACTGGCTGGCGGGTGGGCCGGCAGAAGGCGCTGAGGTGGCGGCCGGTTCCGCTGTCCGGTCCCGATCTACTGAGTGAGTTGCAGGCATGATCCCCGACCCCCTCCTTCTCAACGTCCTGCCCTCCCCGCAACTTTACCCCTGGCAGCCCAGCCAAGTTTACTACTTTGTGCAGCCCAGGCCATGCTGATCCGGGCCATACTCCCCACAAGATGTGAAAGAAACTCTTCCCCCCTCCCCAGCCGTACTGAGGGATAGCAAATACACCTGTGGGCCGGATGAGTTTGGGTTACGGCCGCATCCGGGCCGTAGGTTGCCGACCCCATGTGTTAGGCCTCATTGTGTGTATGTCCCCCCCCCCCCATGTTTTAAAAGCGATTTGGCCCAAGTCTATCTTTCTGGCTAACAAGTTAACCATTGGCCTCCAAGACACAGGTGAATTTTCCGGCCTTAATTTAGGGTAAAAAATAGCGTCATCATTGCCAGGAGATATGATAACCAATGTCCTGTATCTTTCTCAGCCCATCATGATACGTTATGGATTTACCAGCTTGCTTTATAGGCACCCTCTACTCAATCATTCACCCACATTTCCAAACCTCAGCACCCAGCAGGATTTCCATTAGTTCCAATTAGATATTTTCAATATAAACTCCCCCAATTGTATCAACATTTCATTTGAAAATGTTTGTCTCCGGCATGATTTGTAACCAGGCTGTGCTCATGCAGAACAGGCATTGGAGAGCAAATTTTCAGTACTTTTGTTATTATTTCAGGTTTACTAGTTTGTGAGATATTATTCTGCCTTTTTTTTGGGGGGGGGGTAAGCAACAAATTACTGCAAAAATGTTTCCACCATTGACCTAGTGACTCGGTCAATGCTTGCAAAAACAGCTAGTAAAAAATTTTTGCAGTAATTTCTTGATTTTTCCCCCAAAAAAGGCAGCACAATAGTCAATCGATAACTGCTCACCAGTTAATAGGTACTTAACGATGGGTTTAATTCGTGCTTATATTTATCAGTTGACTATTTCTATTTTTTACAAGTGTTTCTCTTGAAATTTCATTGCCAATAGAGAAGGTATCCAGATTTTCGATTGTCGGTTCTAATATTGGCAGATGAACAAGGAAAATTCAGTTATTCATCAGTTCTTAATTTGGTAATGCAGTAGAACATTGTTTAAGGTTTGTGTGCCCTTCATGTAACTCAACTCGGTGGTCATGGCTGCTCCATTGTATCTTCTATGAATGAACAAATCCTATTATTTGGACTATCATACCATGAACTACAAATGAAGTCCAATGGGAAAGGAAGATAATTAATTGTTATGTTATAGTCTGTTCGAAAGTATTTTTAATCACAAGTTGTTATTTTATTTTTGCTTTTAGTGACACACATTATTGTTCCCAATGGTAATGCTCCCTGTACCAAGAAGTGTTTGATGGGGATCATCTCTGGCTGCTGGTTGGTGGATTTGCAGTGTAAGTGATACACTATGTTAAAATATTTGCATTCTAATTTACATTTGTGCTGGACTGTAGAAGCAACAAGGCCAGGCTTGCATGGCTGAAGAACGTAATTGCCTTAATATTGAGTCCAAATTTAAATGCATTCTTAGGTAATCCCTTACACTTTGTGTTACCTAATTATATGATGATGTACTAACTGGTTGCAATTTATCATGACATATTGCAAATTCTAAGTTCATAACTTTTGCTCACATTTTCTGCACAGTTTAATAATAAGCTCAGGTAGGCTCAGATCTATACTTCCATTTTACTTCATCTGTTGTGCTTCAAACAAAATTAATTTTAATGGAATTTATTTTGCTCTTCCAGGGTATATGTTTAGTTTAGTTTAGAGATACAGTGCAGAAACAAGCCCTCCAGCCCTCCGAGTCTGCATGGACCAGCGATTTCTGCACAGTAACACTATCCTACACACACTAGGGACAATTTACATTTATACTAAGCCAATTAACCTACAAACCTGTACATCTTTGGAGTGTGGGAGGAAATCTCGGAGAAAACCCACGCGATCACGAGATCTTAAAACGAAACCAATCCATTTCCATGTTTTTCAAATGTTCAAGCCTTTTGTGTAAAAATGGTTCTGTCTAGCATTAGCCATCCCAAGCCCTTCACTTGTTGGCCATGTGTTTCAATACAAACTATTTGTTCTTGTAAACTATTGTAGATGTAGTTCTTCCTTGACACAGAGCAGAAGGCCTTTTCTTGACTACATATTTTAGCATGGATAAAAGGGTAATATGCAGCATGGGTGAGTACCTACTGTTTATTGAACTCCTCGAGACTTGCTGAACCCAATGGCAGCACCCCAAGTATTGCACTTATAATGTACTCATGCAGGACAGGAATCAGAGGTTATGAGGAGAAGGCAGGAAAATGGGGTTAGGTGTCAGCCATGAAGTCCATGAGTTCTGCACAGGTGCAGGAGGCAGCCCTGATAAAGTCATCTTCTTCTTCTTGGATACGGCCTTCACTGCCTAAAGTAGTAGGACAACTTGTTCTATTTGATCTTATTTGATTGTGCACGCCAGGTTGGTTGCATTCGTCGAAACAGGCCAGACCACGTGAAGGTTGCAGTCTCCCACCCCATAAAGTCATCGATGTAGTGGAGAAAGAGTTGGAGGTATAGGGCCTTTGTAAGCCTGGAGCAAGGACTGTTTGACACAACCAACAAACAGGGAGGTGTAGTTGGGGTCATGCAAGTGCTTCAGCAATATTTACAGTTCACAACTATGTATTTCGTTTGGGCTCTCACTTGCTTCTATTCAGCAATCTGCCGATCAGGCAACCCCCATGTCTGAGGTGATCTCTTGCCGACTATGATTTGTCCAGCCACCTCTTCTCTCCCAGTTTTTTTTCCCGCTATCCCCCGCAATCAGTCTGAAGTAGGGTCCCGATCCGAAACATCACATATCCATTTTTGCCAGAGATACTGCCTGACCCACTAAATTACACCAGCATTTTGTGTCTATCTTTAATATTCTCTACAACGTGAAATCATATTTCTAGCATGGTTGAAAATTATTATATAGTAATGATATATAAATTATTATAACACTAAACTACATCTATATCAAGATAGAACATATGAGCCAAGAGATACTGCAGGCCTCCTGTGATTATTGGACAGATAGAAATTACAGTATTTCTCTGCAATCCTAGATATTTCTGCTTCTGCCTCTTTTTGTAACAAGCTTGCTTGATCTTTGCACCATAAAGGTTTTTGCACATCCTTTTTTTTTCCTCCACGGTGTTACTTCTTCTCTAGTCAGCTACAGAGTTTAGTCAATTTCAGGCAGTTGCCAGAATGACTTACTTAATCTTTCAGACTTGGCTTTAGTTCTCACTTACCGGTTTTGTCAGCTGTCTCACAGTGGTGGACCTCTTGTCTCGAGTTAGATTGTGGGTTGCCGGTGTGATATATAATCTGCAGTGATACTCAAGCATTGAGTACTGTCGGAGAAAATTTATTTTGGATGAGATGTTAAAGTAGTGTTCAATCTGCCCTTCAGATGAAGGTAAATGTCTCCGTGGAACTATGAAGAAATCCAGAGAATTATCCCATTTACATACGCAAATATAGATTTTTCAACTAATGCCATTCACTCAAAAATCATTAAATGAATTATCTAGACTCTCATTACTATTCGTAGTACATTGCTGACTGCAAATTAGTTGCCAGGTTTATTACATTTCTATAGTTATGTGATTACATTTCAAAAACTATTTGTGACATTGAGTGCTTTGGAACAGACTGGGATTTTAAAAGCCACAAAACAATACATTTGTTTTTCTTATACATTAATGATTCTAAAACTAGGTGTCTTGACCCTGCCACAAAGTTGGCAAATTAGATATTCATTTAAACTTGCTGACTCTGTGAAATTGACTCTTTCAGGTAATGACTGAGATTGACATTTTAGTGTGAAGTCACCAAAACTTCAGTATATTTGAGAACATTCCCATGCTGAATCTGGAAAATAACGATAATATGAAATGGAACAAATTAGATAATCATTGCATAAATACTAAACTAGAGAACTTCAGTTAAAGTAACGAGCAAGAAAAATTGTAAAGCACTTGCTAACAACATCTAATCAGTCCAAATACACATGACATTTTAAACGGGTGTATGGTCCACAATCAGAAATGACAGTCCATGTGAAGATATGGTGCAAGGACAAGAAAACTGAATTGTTTTGGAAAGTCTAGAGAGATTAATCCTTTTTGAATAGTGATAAGTGTATACAGAGGTTTGCGTGGTCAAAGAGTGGACTCTTTTTCTCCTCAGACCACTTCTAAATATCCTACCCCTCAAGAAAGCCTGGATAGATGCTGCTGGTGGTTTACTCAGCCATGTGGGTCCATCACCACTGACCCCTCTAATATGACATCAGTGCACTCATTTCAATCTGGGGATTGTTATCTGCTCCCTTTGATCTTGTCCATAATAACACGTGAACATTTTAAAAGCTGTTGGATTGAGACTAATTAACAATCACAATAAATAAACCATCCGAAGATGAAGAGCAGGTCTAGACCACTAAATCTATGGAACTTGGGGATTCTGGTCACTGAGTCACAATTACTCAGAGTCACCACTGAGAATCCATGAAATGTTTTTTTTTGTGCTTTAGACCTACATCAATTATGCATTGCAACCCTGTTCATAGAAACATAGAAACATAGAAATTAGGTGCAGGAGTAGGCCATTCAGCCCTTCGAGCCTGCACCGCCATTCAATATGATCATGGCTGATCATCCAACTCAGTATCCCGTACCTGCCTTCTCTCCATACCCTCTGATCCCCTTAGCCACAAGGGCCACATCCAACTCACTCTTAAATATAGTCAATGAACTGGCCTCAACTACCCTCTGTGGCAGAGAGTTCCAGAGACTCACCACTCTCTGTGTGAAAAAAGTCTTTCTCATCTCGGTCTTAAAGGATTTCCCCCTTATCCTTAAGCTGTGACCCCTTGTCCTGGACTTCCCCAACATCGGGAACAATCTTCCTGCATCTAGCCTGTCCAACCCCTTAAGAATTTTGTAAGTTTCTATAAGATCCCCTCTCAATCTCCTAAATTCCAGAGAGTATAAACCGAGTCTATCCAGTCTTTCTTCATAAGACAGTCCTGACATCCCAGGAATCAGTCTGGTGAACCTTCTCTGCACTCCCTCTATGGCAATAATGTCCTTCCTCAGATTTGGAGACCAAAACTGTACGCAATACTCCAGGTGTGGTCTCACCAAGACCCTGTACAACTGAAGTAGAACCTCCCTGCTCCTGTACTCAAATCCTTTTGCTATGAAAGCTAACATACCATTCGCTTTTTTCACTGCCTGCTGCACCTGCATGCCTACTTTCAATGACTGGTGTACCATGACACCCAGGTCTCGCTGCATCTCCCCTTTTCCTAATCGGCCACCATTTAAATAATAGTCTGCTTTCCTGTTTTTGCCACCAAAGTGGATAACCTCACATTTATTGCCACCAAAGTGGATAACCTCACATTTTTCCTTATTGTTGTTCTAGTGTGAACTCTTAGTAGAATAAGGTAAAGATCATCAACTGTTCGGCATTTGAGTCTGAGTGAATACTCTAAAATGGAGGTCCTCATTCATACTTTCAAACAAGAAAACAATCATTTAATTTGTCTTCATCATCTCATTTCCTTTTGAATTTTTCTCTTAAAAATAAGCTTTATATGATCACAACAATTCAACAATTACTTGTTTATCACATTGTTCACTGGCATTTCAAAAGATCTTCAGGTAATTTAAGCAGTTTTTTTCTCAATTTTGAATACTTCATTGGTAAGAGGCAGTATTGTACGGGGTGGGGGGGAAAGTAACAAGGAAATGTGAAGGAAACAACATAATGTGATATGATTAACAATACAAGCAGAGTGTCACAGAGGAATATTGATGGGAAATTGGATTGAAAGAAATCTAAATACAAGAGTAGTATTAGATGTTTAAAGAAATATTTCATCTCAATGTTCTATTGAGGAATATAGGAGCCACAGGAAATTTTATTCTTTAGTAATAAAGTTATTAAATTGAATGAAAAATCATAAAATTGCCAAGGCTTTCCCAGGGCTATAGGTAAGGATAATTTTGGAAATTTACAAAGGATGATGAAAAGAACTGAAGGAGACTAAAAGCAAAATAGTACAGTAAAGAAGCAAGAAATATTAAAACAAACCGTAAGTCATGATGCAGCTTTATAGGACTTTGAATAGGCTTCATTTAGAGTATTGTGTGCAGTTTTGATCGCCCCATTACAGGAAGGATGTGGTTTAGCAGAATGATGTCTGGATTACAGGGTAATAGCTGTAGGGAAAGTTCGGACGGACTTGGATTGTTTTCTCTGGAATACCAGAGTTTGCGAGAATACCTGGGAACAGTATATAAAACTAAACTAAGTGGGACCCGTTGGGTCCCAGTCACACGGTCCCCCAACGCAACCCATTCCCCAACGCAATATTCCACCACTCACCCGTTCCCCCAACGTTATATTCCACCACTCACCCATAGCCCCTAACTGCGCAGGCGCGGCTCATTTCCCCTCATCCCCCAGCAACTCCCTCCCCCTCCTTTTCATGTGTGGGAGGAAAAGGGGGGGAGGGATGTCGGGTATGTGGCGAAGGGGGGTGTGGGGTGGGAGGGGAGGACGAATTGGCAGTGCGATGGGGACTCACAATGGTCGCTGGTCGTTCTCCTCGGCCGGGATCAGAGACTCGGTTTTCCATTTGGTGACATCTCCGACTCCGGGCAGGGCTGGGTCTCCGACTCTGGGCTGGGCTGGGTCTCCGAAGCTGGGTCTCCGACGCTGGGCTGCTTGGGTCTAGGCTACTTCGGGTCCCTCCGAAAATGGTGTCCGGTTGGAAACCTCCGCCGGCCATCCTCAGCTCCAGTAAAGACGCGATGGCGCACAAAGGGGCGGAATGTCCCAGTGAGTGACAGGGGAAGAGACAAATCAGCAGGAGAAGAGATCGATCTGCGCATGCATTCAGTCTGAAGAAGGGTCTCGACCCGAAACGTCGCCTATCTCCTTCACTCCTTAGATGTTGCTGCACCCGCTGAGTTTCTCGAGCTTTTTGTGTAACCCTCGATTCTCCAGCATCTGCAGTTCCTTCTTTAACAACAAGGGAATGGAGGGGTATGGTCTGAGTGCAGGTAGATGGGACTAGGGGAAAATAAATGTTCGGCACGGACTGGAAGGGCCGAGAGGGCCTTTTTCCATGCTGTAATTGTTATATGTTATAATGGAGAAAAATGAATTGACATTTGGTAGAATATTCTCTATATGTCTTGAAAAGGCACATGCCGTGAGTAATTACTCAGGGTAGGTAGTCAGTCGGATTTTTTTTTTTAAATTAAACCGCGCATGCGCAGATTGTTCTCTCCGTAAAAATTAAAAATAAAAATAATGAGTAACAATTCAATTTTCCCAAGGCTTCCGTCTCCTTTAGTCTGAAAATACTGAATTGGTGGGGGGGGATGAAGGGTGATGCCAGGTGGAGAGATGGTGGGAAAAACGGGAGCACAGGGAAAAGTTGAATCAGTTGTCATCTTTATTGAATGACAATGGTCCCTTGGTTCAAGGGACCAATTGGAGGGAGAGTTCCTTTCACAGCGTGTGGAGAGTCTGTGCCAGGGGTAAGGTTGTGGGGAGGGCAGGAGTGTTGAGGAGGACGGGGTCGGGGATAATGCCAGTAACTCACTCACTCACCGCTGCCACGACGAGGAGCCACCGCATTGTAGCCGGGGATAGAAGCAGCTCGGGTGGCTGCGAGCGGCTGCCGGGACCCGACAGCAAAACTGGCCCCACTTAAGCGCCTTCTGCCGGCCCCCGCTCACCTCTGGAACCTCTCTCTGTCTGAACACCTCTCACCTGCCGCTCGCCGACTTCGCTCATGTCAGCCGCTTCCCGCAAATCCTTAAATTCCCGCAGCCGAGTAACCTCAATCGTGCTGTCGGAATTTAAGGATTTGCGGGAAGCGGCTGACATGAGTGAGGCCGGGAGCGGCAGGAGAGAGGTTTTTAGACGGAGAGCTGCCAGAGGTGAGCGGGGGCCGGCAGAAGGCGCTGAGGTGGCGGCCGGTTCCGCTGTCCGGCCCGGCGGCCGCGCATAGCCACCCAAGTTACTTCTCCCCCCCCCCCGGCCTCAATGTGGTCGGAGACCCAGCCCAGCCCAGCCCAGTGTCGCAAGTGGCATGATCCCGACCCCCTCCTTCACATACTCCTGCCCTCCCCGCAAGTGCCTACCTTGCCTGCCCTGAAGGCACGTGCCTGGTCTTGAAGTGGATGGATACTAAACATTCACCACCTGGTTGTATGAGGGGGGAAAAAAAGAACAGTATGGACCTAAAGTCTGGAGATAAGAGAAATGAAACGTACAAGGTATTGAGCGAGTTTGACAGGATAGATACTGAGAGCAAGATTTAGGTAACATAAACTCTGAAATAGTTACTAGTTACAACAATGAGCTGCATTTTGGAATCCTCTATGTCAGAGTCCTGTGGATGCTGTGTGATTTGCTGAGAAATTCCTATTGGTGTGCTCGAATAGCACAGCATTGGAGCATCGGCAATTATTGTGGTTGATAGGTCCTTGTCTGCAAATGAAAATGTGGACCAGGTTAGGTTGCTGGAGTGTCCATGGATGCCTAGGAACTTGAAGCTGTCGATTTGTTTTTTCTGTGTTTGGGTAATGGTGTTCAGTCACCTTTTCACAATTTGTGAGATAATGAAATTTCTTTCAACATTGCTCCATGATATTTACTTCTATAAGAGATCATTCTGGCCATCCCCTAACAATATCCCTGAGAAGTCTCCTGCCTTCTCAGGTACTAAAGACCCACCTCCTGTGTGTATTTCATTAACCAGGTCTTCTAAATTCCTCTGAGTAAATCTGGGAATGTCCTTCTCTCTTGCCTGCAAGGTATCTCTCAGCCATATGTTGTTGCAATCTCTCTGCTTTTTGGAGTGTGCCTTTAAAGTCTGATGCCCTCATCTAATTGGTGCATGGCAAAGGGATGATACTTGCACTGAATTGATTGAGATCCTGTCAGGAACTGTGCACTTTGTTCTGGCTATAAAGCACCCTTATACTGTTATAAAGATCTTTGACTAACTGCAATTCTTTGCAGAGCTTTGATCTCTGGCATTAAATACAACAATGTTTTAGTCTGCCAAAAATAAGTGAAATCCAATCTGGGGAATTAATCCCAATTTGTTCCCTTTTTGATTCTGCTTCCAAAATTGTCATTCTTCTCCATTACAGCAGATTTAAAGTCCAATCATAAATTTGACAGAAAAGAGTCATGTGCTGAAATAAGCTATTTATTTTAGTCCAGGAGGAATAGTCACATCAACCAATTCAATTGGCTGATTCTTATCGAAAAAGTCGAGGAGCACAGATTCGATTCTCAAAAACATTTCACATTAAAGCAAGAACAGGGAGAATTCAATTTTGTTGCTTCATAAATTTGAAAGCCGACCTTATTTATCTTCTGAGGGCCTACCCTGTATAAATAAGATTTAAAAAAAACTGTGTATTTGTTTTGAAACTAGTGGTTAAAACATAAAACTAGTGGTTGAAACATATGCAGTTTCTGACTATTGGCATTTGGTTAATCAGCAGGCAAATCTGGAATGATCATTACTTCTTATTGGAAAGGTGACATCCAGAATGCAAATTTGGTCTTCAGCCAACTAAGTGCCTGATGGTTGCGGTTTGCAGGAAACCAGTATAATGATAATTGATTTTTAATGACTTTATACCAGATATTTATGTTTACCCCTTAACTTCAAGTCGATAAATACATTGTGGTAATCTGTTGCTAGCTGTGAACTATGGTTTTCTTTACCTAAATGGTGTTCAATTCCCCAACATCTAAGTCGGCATTTCTGATGCCCTTCTGATGTAGCGCTTTGTCCCCCTTTCTCTGAAACCTCAAGTAAAACCAATTGGAGTGTTTATGACCACCCGTCCTTTACTGCTATGTTTTCAGCTGTCTTAAATCACGCAGCTACAGATTTATTACATGTTCTATATCCTGTCTCTGCACTTAGTTGGTGCTCAAGCTTTTAACCAAGCATTTCGTTACCAAATGAATATCTCTCCCCATCCTGTACTTTGGCTTGATGTCCATTTACATTGATAATGATTCTGTGAAACACTTTAAAATGTTTTTTTTATGAGAGAGGCAACACATAACCACAAATGCATATAGAGGCAATGATGCATGCAAATAGCTGAGAATGAGTATATATCCAGTGGTCTCTGATGGGAATGATAGCAAACCCATTCATGTGATTAACTAAGAGCTTTATCCATCTGTTCTTCTCCATGAGTTATTAAACAACTTCAGTCAATGTCAATTAGCAATTGTTCTAAATAATTGATGCCCTGCTGAGTAAACATTTGTTTATGTTGCATTTCCTTTCCTCTTTCTGCACGTCCAAATTGTCAGGGGAAAAAGCTAGAAATGAGGGAGGTGCTGGCTAAAGTTGATTGGAAGGGGACCCTAGCAGGAATGACCATGGAATGGCAATAGCAGGAGTTTCTGGAAGTAATTCGTAAGATGCAGGGTTTTTTCTTCCCAAAGAGAAAGAAAGATTCTAAGAGGAGAATGAGATGAATGTGGCTGACAAAGGAAGTCAACGACTTCAGTGGTTGGTAAGATTTTAGAATCTATTATTAAGAATGAGGTTTCCAAATAGGTAGAAGCAAATGTCAGCAGGGTTTTGTGAATGGGGAGATTTTGCCTGACAAATCTGTTGGAATTCTGTGAGGAAGTAAATAGCAGGATAGACAAAGAGGAGTCAGCGGGTGTTGATTACTTAGATTTTCAGGTCTGTGATAAAGTAGCGCACGTGAGACTGCTAAACGAGATGGGAGCCCATGGTATTAGATAGAAGATATGAGCATGGATAGAAGACTGGCAGAAGGCAAAGAGTGGGAATAAAAGGGGCCTTTTCTCGTTGGTTGCCGGTGATTAGGGTGATACCACAGAAATTGGTGTTTTTCATGTTACTTTTCATCTTATAAATGATTAGGACAATGGAATTGATGGCTTTGTGGCCAAGTTTGCAGATGGTACAAAGATAGGCGGAGCGGCAGATACTATAGAGGAAGAGGGAGTTTGCAGAAAGAATTGGATAGGTTAGGAGTTGGCAAAGAAGTGGCAGATGGAATACATACCATAGCAAAGTGCAGCCATGCACTTTAGTAGAGGGAAAAAAGGTGTTGACTATTTTCGAAATGGGCAGAGGATTCAGAAAGCAGAGGTGCAAAAGGACGCTGGAATGCTCGTGTGGGGTTCCTAAATGGTTAATTTGCAGGTTGATTTGGTAGTAAGGAAGACAAATGCAATGTTAGCATTTATTTTGAGAGGACTAGAACATAAACGTAGAGATGTAATTGAAATATTGTAATTGTAATTGAACACAACTAGCGTCCTGGTGCCATCGTAACAACCTGGAGCCTAATGCTCTTAAGACAGTGGAATTGATAGTAGACTTTAGGAGAGCTCCCCCTCCCCTTACTCCACTCACCATCAACAACACCAGTCACATCTGTGGAGTCTTTTAACTTCCTGGGAACTATCATCTCCTAGGACCTTAAATGGGGAGCACCACAGTCAAAAAGGCACAACAGAGGTTGCACTGCCTGTTGCAGCTGAGGAAGCACAATCTGCCACAGGCAATGATGGTCCAATTCTATACTGCCATCGTAGAGTTTGTCCTCATTTTCTCCATCATGGTCTGGTTTGGCTCAGCCACCAAGCACAACATCTGGACGCTGCAGCGAATTATCCGTTCAGCTGAGAAGGTTATTGGCTACAGCCTTCCCTCCATCGGAAGGATGAAGGGAGTATCTCATTTGAATACACTGAATAATGAAAGGTCTGGATAGAGTGGGTGTGGACAGGATATTTCCACTAGTGGGAGAGTCTCTAGTGGCAGAGACAAAGGAGATTGTGATTTAGTTCAGGAAGCAAAGTGATACACATAACCCAGGTTGCATTGACGGCGCCAAAGTAGAGATGGTTGAAAACTTCAAATTCCCAGGAGTCAGTATCACCATCAACGTCTCTTGGACCACCCATATTGAAGCAGCAACCAAGAAAGCCAACCAACGCCTCTTCTTCCTTAGAAGACTTACGAAGTTCGGCATGTGCCCAACAACTCTCACCAACTTCTACAGATGCGCCATAAAATGCATTTTATCAGGATGCATCACAGCTTGGTACGGGAACAGTCCAAGAAATTGCAGTAAATTGTGGACGCAGCCTAAACTATCACACAAAGCAATCTTCCTTCCATTTACTCCATTTATACCTCATGCTGCTTCGGCAAGGCCAGCAGGATAATCAAGGATGAGTCACGCCCTGTACACTCCCTCTTCTCCCTTCTCCCAGCAGGCAAAATGTATAGTGTGAAAATGCACACCTCCAGATTCAGGGACAATTTCTTCCCAGCTGTAATCAGGCAACTGAATCATCCTAGCTAGTTCTGAACTACTACCTACCTCATTGGTGACCCTCGGACAATCCTTGATCAGATTTTACTGACTTTACCTTGTTCTAAACATTGTGCCCTTATGTATCTGTACACTGTAAATGGCTCGATTGAAAGTATTTATTGTCTTTCCGCTGACTGGTTAGCACGCAACAAATGCTTTTCACTCGGTACACGTGACAATAAATTAAACTGAACTGAAACTGAATTGAACCAAATGGGGTTGAGAGGGACAGATAGATCGGGCATGATTGAATGGTGGAGCAGGCTCGATTGGCCGAATCGCCTAATTCTGCTCCTATGTCTTATGAATTTATGAAATTTCTTATAAATGGATGCACATTATTTCATCTCCCTCAAATTTGATGTGGTAGAAGAAGAATGTTTGGATTAGAGAAAAACATATATTTGTCTATATTTGCTATTTTTAGCAGATAACTAGATGGCAGTGGACAATGATGGACCTTAGTTTTAATTGTACGTTTTTAAATGTAAGCATCTCAGAATTATAGGAAATTCTGTTCCATTGTTTTAACATTTGTAAAGTGGCATCTTAAGTACTGCGTATTGTCACATTGTGCAATTAGAATTGAGATAGCTGAGTAATTCCATCATGAATCATTATTGGAGACCATGTAATTAAGACCTGAAGAAACAAGTTAATTTTATGCATATATAATCTGCATTATGAGACCATTGCCCGCTTACTTGTGGGAGAGACCAAACCTGTGGATCATAAAATATCACTAATGGGCAGAGAAAGGCATAGGTTGAGATGAAGTCGAATGGGAGGACATTTGTGTGAAGCATATCCACTTGCATGGTTCATTTAGGCTGATGGCCTCATTATTGCTGCATTCTATGTAATTTTGATGGCAAAATCAATTTGTATTGTTTAACAATCTGTTGAGAACTGTTTGTTCTAGGCTGCTGAGTCCCTTTTTAAGTAGCCTAGGAGAATACTGTGCATCCTAACCTTCCTTCAAATCATTAACCATCACATCAATGTCAATATTCTCCATTTTTTAAAAGTGAACTGAAAGATAATATTCATTAACTAACTACATTTATAAGATGTCATCTTATAAATTTATATTTGTCACTCAGGGGGATATGTTATTAATATTGAGCAATTAAATCAGGACAATAACCGATTTGATCGCAGTAATATGCAGTTATGCAAGTCTTAAAAGGGACGAGTGAATGCAAAAAGTACATGGCATATCTTTTTTAGCATATCCACAAAAGTTCATTATTATGGTACGTCCTTTGGCCATCAGAGTCTTGCTTGCAACAGAGGTTTCCACCTATCGTTGGCTTCTCTCAACCACAATGAAAGTTCTTTGCAAAACGTCTTTCTTTAAAGTTGGATTGCTTTAAGTTGGCTAGTTATAAGGGGTATGCAGGAAATGAATTTGGTTCAAACCTGTCTTCATCGATGGGTTGGCAGCAGAAAGTGTCAACAACTTCAAGTTCATGGGCATGCATATCTTTGAAGATATGTCCTGGACCTAGCACATTGATGAAATTATCAAGAAAGCTAATCGATGCCTGTTTCCTCTGAAGATTAAGGAGATTCAGTATGTCAGTGAATGGTGTTTTAAACTTTTACTGGTTACATTAGAGAGCATATTGACTGGTTGCATCATAGCTTCGTTTGACAACTTGAATGCCCAGGAATGAAGGAGGTTACATAGAATGGCAGACATTGCCCGGTCCATCGCAGGTACTGACGTCCCATCATTGAGAGATCTATAGAAGGCACTGCCTCATAAAGATAGCCAATATCATCAAAGTCTCACACCACCCAGGCCACGCTCTCTTTTCAGCCGTACCATTGTGAAGAAAGTATAGGAGTCTGAAAACTGACTACCAAGTTCAAGAGTAAGCTTCTTCCCAACAACCATCAGGCTCTTGAACTCTATGTAACATTAACCTCAATTTTGAACTATACACTGCCTTTGGTTGCACTAAAAACTTGGTGGGAATTGCACTAGAATTGGGATTATTAATTTATTGTTGTTTATAAATGTATATTGTATTTACATGCTGTTGCAAGTAAGAATCTGTTTTCAGTGCATGACAATTAAACACTCTTGATTCTTGACTTGACAACTGGGAATAAAAATCAGATTTGCCATAAAGTTCCCTCAAGAAGTGGCTAGTGGATATGTTATTTACTCCACACCATGCAATCTTCTCTAAACGGGAGACTAAACTCAGATTGGGTGGTTATCTTGTGGGATATCACTGTTCACTTTGAATGCATGGTCCCAAACATCCCATTGTTTCTCTGGCCTAATTCCACCCCGACTCTGTTTATCCACATTTCCCTTTCATGGTCTGAGGAAAGTCAACGAACAGCATCTTTTTACTTTTTGTTTTTATTTCAGATTTCCAGTATTTGCCATTTTTAATTTACTGGTATTCACTTACTTTCTGTAGATCGAAAGCCACAAATATTTTATTTCCATGCAAGCTTTCTAAATTGGTGAATAATTTCAGCATTTAGTATTTTAACTGCAGATTCCCATATGTCAGATTCCATATAGAACATATTCCATATATGTTGCAAATACAAAAATACTACAAATAACGCTGCTTTATTTCATTCCAAATGGAACATAGCAGCATTAGGGGACGTAGCCCCTCGTGCCATTGATTTGAATGATTCCCAATCTGTGTCATAATTCCACCTGCATGTGATCAATGGTACATTTCTAAAGGTGTTACAAGACAGTGAGATCATCAAACACACTGTGAAGATGGACTGGATGGAAGGATGCGATGCATTGGGCTTTGTTCACCATTCCCTGCGGGTTCAGGGGGTAAATATAGCCACAGTGAAAAGTTTTACTGAACATTTGTTCAGTTCCAGCTGAGGTATCATAGAAACGAGATATGAAGGCTTTGCAGATGATATAAAACACTTTTACTGGAATGGTTCCACAGAAAGGGATTACTTTTTATCTATCTGAATAGATTGGAGAAGTTTTCTCTTCCTCAAACAGGGAAACCTGAGAAAAGGAAAACAAATAAAACAGCACCAGCTAGAATCTGAAACAAAAACAGAAATGCTGGAAGAATTTAGCCTATCAAGTAGCATCTGTGGAAAGAGAAACCTGTTGAGATTAATCCTGTGAAAAGGTTTGACAAAGGTGTGTAAAATCAAATAGGGTTCAGATAAAATGGAGGGAGGCTGAATGGCTGATAACCAAGTGACACGCATTTCAGTTGATTGCAGTGGAGAAGGTTCAATGGAGAAGGAGACATTAGCAAAAACGACAAAAGGAACACTAATTTCATGGTAAGTGACATAGTTCAAAAGGGAAATAGACACATATTTAGAGGAAAATGCATTTCTGGATTTTAGGGAAAGGTACATGGAGAGAACTAAATGGACTAAGAACAGATGGATATTCAATGCCGAAATGCCAACATGCTTATACAGCTCTTTTGTGATACTATGTTCATATCAACTTAATAGTCTAGAAAATTTCAAAATAAACACAGAAGTAATAGCACTATTCAACAAGCCTCTCAATTTATTTACATTCTTAAAAAGATTTATCAGGTTTTTTAAACCATGCTTTTTTGAGACCATATAATTGATAAATAGTAACTAAGTAAAAATTTTACCAAATCTATCAGTTGACCAGATGCTGATTAAACCAATGTTACATCTGGTGCCGGGGAATATACAGGAGCTGAAACTAATTCCCATTCTTTTTTTCTTCCCTGTGGCCTCAGCATAATCAATCGAAAAAATTATAGTCCAGGTTTGTTGATAAGTAGAGTTTGATTGCTGCCTTGTTCCTCGCGGGCTTATGTTTGATCAACTGATCACACTAATCTGTTCGGGTCCAAGTGATTTTGTTCTCCTTTGAGGACCAGGCAAGACAATGATTCACTATAAATGGTTGATACAGCTGGAAGCTATGTTTATAATTGAATGTCAGCCATCTGATGTACAAACCTAATGTAAAATTTGAACTTCCAGCCCAGTGCAATACTGAGAGGGCGCTGCGATGCCAGGGGGCCTTTTCTCATATGACACATCAAAATAGTTGGGTGGGGGAGTGTACCAAGACGTTATGTTGAAGAATAGCCAAATTCTACCCTGTGTTCTGACCAATATTTATCCTTCAGCCTATATCTCTTTTGCGTATAGAGAAAATGGCGTGCATTGTACTTTACACAATGCTTACAAAGTTGTATAGAATTAGAGTACTTTTTAATGGAATGAACAACCAGTTATTTTGAGGCTCTGTTTTATGTTTGTAACTACCACTTTATAATTGTTAACATATTTGACAAAATTAATAGAAGTTTGTAATTATTGTAGGGAAGCTATTCCTACTAAGTATTTTTCTTTCCTATTTTGTATTCATTAAACACGGGTAGTAACTATAAATCTTGAACCAAGATCTGATTGACCTTCTGCCTGACCTACTGAGTGTTTCCAGCAATACATTATCTTTATCTAATTGGCAAAAGACCAGAAGGGACAGGAGCAGACAGACTGTAATAATCTAGAATGCATTGCTTGAAAAGCTGGTGGAACCAGATTCAAAAGGGAATTGTGTAAGTACTTGAAATGAAGCAATTTATCTGGCTCTGGGGAGAAATAAATTAATTAAATATCTTTCTAAAGAATGTCATAATTAAGATAGACCTAATAGTCTGCTTGTGTGCTGTCATTCTGATTTTTGAGTCCAAGCCCTTGCAGGATTGTGGGGCACCGTATGAAATACATTGAAAAGCATTGTCTTTTCAATATGGGTCTTGTAAGATAATAATGGGAAATTGAAGATCCACTCTGCTTACCATGGGAATATGACACAATTGTTTTTCAGTTTAAAAACCAAATGATTGGGAACACAGCATTTCCCTGGTAATCACACCATTAATAATGGGTCAGTGCACTAACATCGATACATTATTCTCTAATGCAAATGGGTAATTCTGGATCCCGTTCATGTTTGTTTGTGCAATAAATTAGCTTCTCCCAGGCTGTGAATTCCATTGTTGTCATAGTTATTTTTCAAAAAAAAATTTAGTGTCTTAACAGCAAGGTACAAAAGTCCTGTGCAGCTCTCAGGAGAAATGAAAAGTAATTGCAAGTTTTCCTTTGCTCAGGAAATCTGATTTTAAACTGTATATTATTCCAGCAGTCTCTGGTAAAAAGGAACCTTCTATTTCAAACAAAAACAGAAAATGCTGGAAATGCTCAGCAGGTCAGGTGGAATCTGGGAAAAGAGAAACCAAGTGAACACTTCAAGTCAGAGATCCTTCCTCAGTTCAGAGGAAAGATCTTTGGCGTGAAACAGTAACTCTTGTTTTAATTTTTAGAGATGCCTGATCTGATGAATATTTCCAGCATTTTCATTTTAGTTTTAGATTTGACTTACTTTAGTGTAGTTTAGAGATACAGCCTGTAAACAAGCCTTTTGACCCAATAAGTCCATACCATCCATCGATCACCCATACACACTGGTTCTATGTTGTCCCACTTTCTCATCCACTAGTGGCACCCTACATACAAGGGGCATTTTTATTGCCAATTAATTTACGAACCCACACGTCTTTGGGATGTGAATGATCATACTCACATGGACAACTTGCAAACTCCACTCAGATAGCACCTGAGGTCAGGATCAAGCCGAGGTCTCTGGCATTGAGGCAGCACTCTACCAGCTGCACCACTATGCTGTTCCTGGTTTTTAAATAGAACAATTGTCTCAGTCCCTTCCCTTACTTTCTTGAACCTCTGCAACTTGCTCATCTTCATGTCATCATCCTATCATTAACTGAAAATCATTTTACAGACACATAAAGAGCAAAAGAAAGACCAGTGTGGACATTTGACCATTGGAAAATGACATTAGAGAAATAGAAATGGGGAACAAAGAAATGGCAGATGAACTGAAGACATTTTCCGCATCAGTCTTCACAGTGGAAGGTGCCAGAAATTCGAGAGAGTCGGGGCAGAAATGAGTGCAGTTACAATGACAGAGGAAAAAGTGCTTGAGAAAGTAAAAGGTCTAAATGTGGATGTCACCTGGACCTGATGGACTACACCCCAGGGTTCTGAGAGAGGTCACTGTAAAGATCGTGGAGGCTTTAGAAGTGATCTTTCAAGGATCACCAGAATCAGGAATGATTCCAAAGGCCTGGAAAATCACAAATGTGACTCCACTGTTTAAAAAGGGAGTCAGGCAAAAGAAAGGAAATTATAGGTCAGTTATTCTGAATTCTGTGGTGGGTAAAATTGGAGTCTATTATTACAGATGAGGATTCGGAGTACTTGGAAACTCATTGGAAAATAGGTTGAGGTAAGCATGGTTTCGTTAAGGGGAGATCTTGCCTGACAAGTCTGTTGAAGTTTTTTGAGGAGGTAACAAGCAGAATAGACTGGAGAGTCAGTGGATGCTGTTTACTCAGATTTTCAGAAGACCTTTGCTAAGCTGCCCCACATGAGGTGCTAAACAAGATAGGAGTCCATGGTATTTGAGGCAAGGTGCTAGCATAGATAGAAGACTGGCTGACTGGCAAAAGGCAAAGGGTGGGAATAAAGGGGGCCTTTCCTGGTTGGCTGCCGGTGACTGGTGGTGTTCCACAGGTGTTGGTGTTTTCCACCATCACGCTCTGTTTCCTTCCATTAAGCCAATTTGCTATCCATTCAGCTATCTCTCCTTGGATCCCATGCGATCTAACCTTCCAGAGCAGTCTACCATGCGGAACCTTGTCAAATGCCTTACTGAAATCTATGTATGAGCTCTGCCCTCATCGATCTTTTTAGTCACGTCTTCAAACTTGTAACTTTGTTCTTCTTTGTATCCCGGAGAGTTGTCACACATCTTTGCACTTTGAGCTTTGCACTTCACCTTATATTTCAGCATTTACATTAAGAATCTGATATTACTCCTGGTGTAAAGAAAGTGGGAAATATTAGTCTTGCCGCTCAGCCATTAACTGTGGTTAGCTTGTAATATTAACATGAGGGTTGTTATGTCACCACCTCTACCTCGATGTTAGCAAGGCAAAGGAGATAATCATTGATTGCAGGTAGTGAAGTAACGCACATACCCTAATCTTCATTGATGGCGCCGAAGTGGAGATAATCAAAAGTTTCAAGTTCCTAGGAATAAATATCACCAGCAATTTGTCCTGGACCAGCCACATCGAAGCTATGGCCAAGAAATTACACCAACACTTCTACTTTCTTAGAAGGCTTAGGGAGTTCAGCATGTCTCCAACAACCCTCACCACCTCTATAAATACAATATAGAAAGTATCTTATCGGGATGCAGCATAGCCTGATTTGGGAACATCTCCATCCAGGACCACAAGAAATGGCAGAGAGTTGTGGATGTAGCTCAGTCCATCACACAAACCATCCATTCACTCCATCTATACTTCCCGCTGCCTCAGCAAAGCCACCAGGGTCACTCAGGTCACTCCCTCTTCTCCCCTGTCCCATCACCAGGAGATATAGAAGTTTGAAAATACACACCTCATGATTCAAGAGCAGTTTCTTCCCACCTGTTATCAGACAACTGAACAGTTCTCTCATCAGCTAGAGTGTGGTCCTGACCTCCCGTCTACCTCACAGATCTTTGAACTTTAGTTTATCGAACTTCAATGATATATCGTAGCATTCTATATTGTATCCTTTATCTTTGCACTATGGTATTCATGTATAGTCACTTTTTGTAACTGGATAGCATGCTAAACAAAAGCTTTTCACTGCCTTGGTACACATAACAATAATACTAAACTAAATTGTGGGAAGGTAAGTAAACACCATTGCCGATTCACCATCCTACTTCATCTCATCACAAAGGTCAAGTGTAAATCATGTTTGTATTTTTGAAAGCAAGAGATTTAACACTGAGTATTCCCATGACATGTCCTTGTTGTTAATCATGACATGCCCTTGTTGTTCCAACTCACTTTTGGTATGCTGTCAGGATCAGCAGTACATCATCTCTGTATACACAAAAATTGAGGGATTTGTTTCCATATGCAGTTAAGTTGTTAACATCAATGCTTTTCTCAATTGTCTAGGGGTGACTGCTTGTCTGGAGTGCAAGGGCAGAGTTTCTGAAGAAGACTATGAGATAAATAGCATGACTGGTCCCAAACGTGGACGTCTCAATCGAGAGCGGCAGGTAATGTAAATGTTTTTTTAATGATGGATAACAAAGTCCAAATGAGTACAGTCACTATTTTTCAGGAATAGTATAAAAACTCAAAGAAGATGTGATAATATTTTAAACGCTGATTGAACTACACCTAATGTACTGTGCACTGTTCTGGTCACCACGTAAAAGACTGTTAAGGTTATCTGATAGAGGTCTTCAAAATGATTACGGATTTGATAATTGCACTCAAATAAACTGTTTCCTTTTTAGGTTGGTCTAAATCTTGAGTCCAGGATAGGAGATGGTCAGTAATGAATCTTTTAGAGATTTCAGGAGAAACTTATGTACCTTGACAGTGGATAGAATGCCAACGTGTCTACCAAGTTGAGGTCTTCTTGTGTCCATTACCATCAGTAAGCATAATACAAGGTCGGTGTTAGCCTCGCCAGGGTCCTCAACTATGCAAGAGCACCCTTCTCTAGTGAGCGGTCATGTATGTGTTGCATGCAGTGCCCTTTGCTGCAACTATAGGTCCCAGGTACTGTAACATGGCTCCATTGTACTATGTTGGCTCTTAAGTGGCCAACATGAGTGCCGTTAATGCTTTTGTCAATTGCCTCCCGGACTCTCGGGAAGCTGTTCAGACTAAATCCTTTCAGACTCCACTGCCAAGAAGGTTTGAATAAGTCCTGGCACAGCTGCTTGGGATGGTCGGATTTGTGTTGCTGGTAATTTTTAATGAAGAGTCTTCTTGTGGCATTGTGCTTTTCTGCAGTTGTGCATGCACCTAGTGGGTGCCTGAATATCTATGGTAGTCTTCCTTTCTCCTTGGCTGACTGTAGCCCTCTGGGTGAACAAGTTGTTAATAATTGTTCCTTTAAAGCAGCCAGTGTAGATCCTGCAACTGTTGTTCATTTTCAGCTAGTTATGCTTTGCTTGGGGAGAGTGTTTATGCTGAGCAAGCACGCGTCACATGGGGAAATTCTAGTTGTGAATGCACCTTGCATTCCGAGTTTACAGACTTCCAGGTGTTGCTTCAGACACTGGTGCTATTTCAACAGGTTGAGGGGAACGTGTTGATGGATTTAAGGGAAAGCTTGATAATAACCTGGAATGAAAGGATATGCTTAGAGTATAAGAAGGAAGGAGGGTCATGTGGAATGTAAACTCTTGGACCGGCTGCTATACACATTAGCCTAATTCTTTGCTGTTCACTGTGCATAAAGGCCCTGTCCCACTTTCCCGAGTTACTCACGACTCTCCCGAGTTTTCCCCTTGATTCGAACTCGGAGAAGTACGGTAATAGCCGTTCGTAGGTACTCGGGGCTATTTTTTTACTCCTGAACATTTTTCAACATGTTGAAAAAATGTCCCGACTTACCTGATGCCCCGAGTTCCTACGGCTGCCATTACGGGCCACTACGAAACATCTACGGACTCCTATGGCCTCCTACGGACTCGCTACGGACATTCCCCGACATTCCCCGAGTTCAAATCAAGGGGAAAACTCGGGAGAGTTCGTGAGTAACTCGGGGAAAGTGGGACAGGGCCTTAAGTTAGTGAATATATTAAAGGGGCTGTCCCACTGCGGCGACCCAATCTGCGAGTTTTGAAGAGGTTGCCCTCGACTCAAACTCATAGCATGGTTGACACGTGGTTCGAGGAGGTCCTATGAGTTTACTGGAACTCTCCTTCATGCTCTAGGAAAGTTCCAGAATACACGTGGCCTCAGCTAGGTCGCGGAAACATTTTCAGCATGTTGACAAATTTTCCGCAAGTAAAATTTGGTCGGCATGTTCTTTTTACCTCGTGGTGCAGTGGAGTGGGGTCGCTATGTAGTTACAGGCAGTCGAGGGCAGCCGTAGGCAATCTCCTTTGCTGACCGGGCATATTGATTGGCTCATTGGGGTTTTCAGGACCAAGGAAAACCGACCGGTAGGTAAAATGCCCGCTAAACTTTATTATATTTCTTAAAAGTGTCTCCACTCCTTCTCTCCCCCCCCCCCCTTCCGCATTCCCTAAAGGACTTACTGTACACTGTGACAGCCATCCTAACCTTCCTTTTCATCGCGGATATGAATTTCAGATAGCGCTCCCCCGCTTTCCCTGGCCTTTGCGATGTGTTTGTGTGTGTGCGGTCGGTCGATCCAGCTCGCGGTTTCAACGCGGACGGTCGATCCAGCTCGAGGTTTTCCAGGCGAGTGCCCTCGAGCTTGAAGGTCGAAGACACTCTTCTTAACTCGTGGATTAGGTCGCCGCAGTGGGACAGCCCCTTAACGTGCATAGTCCCATCCGCTGTCACTTTCACTCAATGTTTTGTGTGAAATACTATTTTAATTCATTCAAATGGTTCACATTTGTTGTAGTTTTTTGATGTTGACTATTTGAACTAATTTTAATAAATTTGTTTGTCATTATCGAATACCACCGTGTGAGTTTAGCGACTTTGCTGTAACAGTGCACCAAATGTTGACTATTTGTTAACGCTTGGCCCTACATAACAAATTGGTATCCCATGTTTTAATGTGGTTGTAATCATAGTTTTTGTTTGTTTATCGTCAGCTTCCAAAGCTGTTTGATGGCTGCCATTTCTATTTCATGGGCTTGTTCAAAAGCTGCAAGAGAGAAGATTTAGTTCAAATGGCCAAGACTGGTGGGGGCCAGATCCTTGCCCGGCAACCCAAGCCTGATAGTGACGTGACTCAGAGCATCAACACTGTGGCCTACCATGCATCCCCTGGGTCCGATCAGTCATTCTGTACACAATACATCATCTATGACAAAGACAGTGACTACAAGCCTAAGAAAACCAGGCTGGGGAAAGTGTGGACTACCCATTCTGCATGGCTGATTGACTGTGTGAAATCATTTGAACTGCTTCCAGTTGCTGAGAACTAGTGGAATTAAATATAAATATGGCATTGATTTATTTTGTAAATTAATGTTTCTCCATGTGCTGTTGATTAAAAATGATATAAAAAAGTTATTAAAATGTAACACCAGCTCAAAAAATGTGAATAACATTAAAACTCTGGGTCAAAGTTTGCTTAAATTAATCACTATAAAAATTGCTTTATAATGACCTCCCTCTGCTAGCTTCGCTTTTATTGTGTTACATTAACTGTTCATTATGCTAAATTAGGCTCATTCAATAAAAAGATTTATTTTATATCTTGCTTTAGACATGTTTCACACTCGATTTGTTTTAACATGAAATGAATAATGAAATACGTGTGCTTACTTTGATTTGAGGCATGCCGTGCCAGTATTGCGATGCTTTAATTCATTCTTTGTTAATATGCTCATTATCAAATCATGTACTTTTATTTGTTCCAGAGTTAAGACTGTTCAATGCTTGGGCTCGCAGCAAATCGCTGAAATGGAAAGCACTGTTGAAGGAAAACAATAAAATGTAGTTTTATCCGTAAGCTGTTGTAGACTCATTCATTCTGTAACACTCCCCCCCCCCCTCCCCCCCACCCTGTTTGTGGTAGCACCTTACTATTTAAACAATAGCACTCGTATTGCTTAAACTGAGTTGACCAATCAAGCCTGTGAAGTTATTAAATCAGTTCATTTTGCAGTAAAGAAATAATTAATTCAGCTTCCTTCACAGTCAACTTATTAGAGGACTAGATCGAGTAAACTTTGGCCTGAGTAGGGGAGTCAAGAATCAGAGGACATAGGTTTAAGTTGAAGGGAACCTGAGGGGTAACTCTTTTACACAAAGGTTGGCGGGTGTATAGAACAAGCTGCAGGAGGAGGTAGTTGAGCCAGGTACAATCCCTACGTTTAAGAAACATTTAGACAGGTACATGGATAGGGTAGGTTGAGGCAGAAACTATAACGACATTTAAAGGACATTTGGACAGATACATGGATAGGAAAGGTTTAGAGGGATATGGGACAAATGCAGGCTGGAGGGGCTAGTGTAGATGGGGCACCTTGGTTAGCATGGTAGACAAAAAAGTTGGAGAAACTCAGCGGGTAAGGCAGCATCTATGGAGCGAAGGAATAGGCGACATTTCAGGTCGAGACACTTCTTCAGACTGATGTTGCCGGGGGGCAGGAAAAAGAAAGGAAGAGGCAGAGGCAGTAGGCTGTGGGAGAGCTGGAGGAGGGGAAGGAGGGAGAAAGCAAGGACTACCTGAAATTGGAGAAACATGGTGAGCATGGGCAAGCTGGGCAAAGGGCCTGTTTTAGTGCCATATGACTGACTCTAAATCCAATCTCTCATTTCTTCCCTCGAATTCTGCATCTCAAATTCTCTTTTCTTCATCGAAGGACTCCTTAGACTCCACATTTTGACCAAGCCTTTGGTTATATGTCGTAATACATTTACATATAGAGAGGCATCAGATATTATTGAATAACAATCCAATAATCTCACACAAACAATCTCCCAGAAGTACTAGGGGACAGAGGATCTAGGGTGATGGAGGAACTGAAGGAAATTCACATTGGTCAGGAAATGGTGTTGGGTAGACTGATGGGGCTGAAGGTTGATAAATCCCCAGAGCCTGATGGTCTGCACCCCAGGGTACTCAAAGAGGTGGCTCTGGAAACCATGGACACATTTGTGATCATTTTCCAATGTTCTATAGATTCTGGATCAGTTCCCGTGGATTGGAGGATAGCTAATGTTATCCCACTTTTTAAGAAAGGAGGGAGAGAAAAAACAGGGAATTATAGACCAGTTAGCCGATGTAATAGCGGCGTATTTGGATAGCAGTAACAGGATCGGTCCAAGTCAGCATGAAGGGGAAATCCTGCTTGCCTAATCTGGAATTTTTTGAGTAACAAGTAAAATGGATAAACGAGAGCCAGTGGATGTAGTGTATCTGGACCTTCAGAAAGCCTTTGATAAGGTCCCACACAGGAGATTAGTGGGCAAAATTAGAGCACATGGTATTGGGGGTAGGATATTAACATGGATAGAAAATTGGTTGGCAGACAGGAAACAAAGAGTAGGAATTAACGGGTCCCTTTCAGAATGGCAGGCAGTGACTAGTGTAGTGCCGCAAGGCTCGGTGCTGGGGCCGTAGCTATTTATCTATATAATTAAAAGTCTAAACTTGACCACTTCCTGTTTTAGAAAAAACACTACCACTTACGGCTGTGATTTTTGGCCATCTTACTCAGAGTCGCCCTACGCTCATCAGGGCAGAGGATTTTTCCCATCGATGAAAAATAAAAGACTTATTAATGTTTTAGAAATGTTGAGATTCTCTCTCCTGTCAATCAAGCCATGAAGGCCAAGCCCCAACCGGTGGGAGGGGTGAGGGACTATAAAACCCGGAAGTGTGGTCGTGGCTCAGTCGCTGCAAGATGCGGGAGGAAGAAGCCACGACTCTCAGTCTGAGCTGTGACTCAACTGAACACATGTCTACTAAACTGATGTGGTTTATTTGGAACTATGTTGGGAAGGAATAAATATTTTTATGTGCCTTTTAACTGTGCCTCGAAACTGTGCTTTTAAACTGTGTGGTTAATTCAAATTGTGTGGCTAATTGAAAATGTGTGGCTGATTGAAAATGCGTGGCTGATTGAAAATGCGTGGCCAATTGAAAATGCGTGGTCAATTGAAAAGGCGGCTAATTGAAAATACGTGGCTATAGAAAATGCGTGTCTATGGCAAAAGGGGGGCTATGGAAAATGCGTGGCTATCGGAGATTGCAAGGCTATTGGAAATTGCGTGGCTATTGAGAGTTGCGTGGCTATTGAGAGTTGCGTGCCTATTGAATTGCGTGTCTATTGCAGCTGCGTGCCTTTTGCAACTGCGTGCCCTTTGCAACTCTGTGCCTTTTGCAACTCTGTGTGTTTGGCAGGAATAAACGCTTTATTAGGTCCGACCGTGTTTACTGCAAAAGTCCCGCTCATTTCGAGGTTTCTGTTTAGTGGACAGGTCATGCTGACTGTCATTTCTAGTGAATGCAGAGGTCGTGCTGAATGCGGAAGTGTTGCTGACTGCGGAAGGCCCAAAGTGGAGACGCCGCGCTCAGCTATTTGGGCGTGTGTCTGTGCGTGTGTCTATGTGTGTGGCTGTGCGTGTGTTTGTGCGTGTGTCTGTGCGTGTGTCTGTCTGTGTGTGTCTGTCTGTGTGTGAGTGTCTGTGTGTGTGTGAATCTGTGTGGGCTTCTGTGTGTCTGTATGCGAGTGTCTGTCTGTGTCTGAGTGTGTTTGTGTGAGTGAGTGTCTGTGAGTGTGTACGTGTTTGTGAGTGTCTTTGTGTTTGTGTGTTTGTGTGTGTGAGTGCATCTTTGTGAGTGTGAGTGCATCTGTGTGTGTGTGTGTGTGTGTGTGTGTGTGTGTGTGTGTGTGTGTGTGCACTGCTTGAAATGCTGTGAAATTGGATTTGCTGGCCTGCACTCCGCTTGGAGTGCTGTGAGGTTGGACTTGCTGCCTGCTGTCTGCTTGGAGTGCTGTGAGGTTGGACTTGCTGCCTGCACTCTGCTTGGAGTGTGCTGAGGTTGGACTTGCTGCCTGCACTCTGCTTGGAGTGCTGTGAGGTTGGACTTGCTGCCTGCTCTCTGCTTGGAGTGCTGTGTGGTTGGATTTGTGGCCTGCACTCTGCTTCAAGTGCTGTGAGATTGGACTTGCAGGCCTGCACTGAATGATGACTTTTGAGGTAAATTCGCAGATTTTCTTTGTTAAAATTTGACCGCCCAATCTCTCTATATTACATTTTTTTATCAACAGCAAAGAGACATCTTGAGGCAGTGAGCAGCAGAACACAAGAGACACATGAAAAAACGTAATAAATCTCATCTTTAACATTTAAATTAATAAATCTCATCTTTAACATGTTATATTTTAAGAGTCATTCACATTTTAAACTTTAATAAATCCTTTTTCCACTTGCAATGTAGCAATGCTAAAAAATTTTGAGATTTTAAAAATCAAGTCTGCAATTTATCCCATCAGATAAAGCATAAAAAGAAGTTTAATTTGACACCTAATTCACTTTCATACCTTCAGTATTAAAACAGTTATGGCCATGTTCATACTCAGACACTAGCATCTTGTTCCCTATTGCTTTTCCATTGACTTAACTCAAAAGCTGTGATCGAGGACAATCAAAAGCCCATAACTTTCTTAAAAATTAAGAGAACTGAATGAAATTTTCAGTTATTATAGATTGAAGCATTCTGAAACAAATATGAAACAATCTTACTTGGATGACCTGAAATTAAAGCATATAATTAGTTAGTTACATAATTGTAGCTAATTACAAACAATTACTAGATCTAAACATCTATCCATTTCTTAAGAAAAGATTAACATTTTTAAATAGCCTATGTGTCCAAATAACATTCGCACAAGAATTCACAATATAACATAATTTTTAAATCTCATTGTCATGAATTTATAGGCCAAGTGGAAGGAATTTAACGTTTATTTCCTGTAAATTAATGGCCATTTAAATCAACTTGCGAGTGAGATTTTGTGGAACGCGATCGTTTGGAACGTTACATTTGCAGTGAATTTAAACCCTCTATCGGCAGGAAAAATACTGATGGTTCGCATATTTACATAATCACCATTATGCAACGTGAAATTTTGATTAAAGACATCCTAAGAAGCATGTTTATATGTAAAATAAAGGGCTTTTACCTGTCCCGTACGTGAAATCCGTCCCCATTGTCGGCGTTGACGGCATTAGAAGATGCTTTTTAATTTACTGCTGCTATTAAATTATCCAGTGCAGTTTTTTTTTTAATTAATAAAACCGATGTCGAAGCGATTATTCTTCAGCAGCTAAACAGCCTGACAAAAATCGATTTGAACAGGCTGGAGAAAAAACGCATTTTAAACCCGCCCCCTCTCAAAGGCGCCAAAGTCACGCTCACGGGTAGTGACAGAACTGCAGCGCCGCTGAAGGTAAGTTTTGTAACATACCTATGCAATGCCTGCGTGTTCTTCATCACAATGGGAACCTAATAGGCAGGAATGGCTGTACTGTCAGAGAGCCACTAAGGGTGCATGGGGGGAGGTTGAGGGGAGGTGCGTGGGGGGGGGAATGGCAATGAGCAGAGTGGGGGGGTGAAGGGAGGAGGGATGACTGAGTGAACTGCCACCACACCAGCCGTGAGTGACTGCACTGCCAGCCCACCAGCCATGAGTAAGTGAACTGCCAGCCCACCAGCTGTAAGCGACTGAAGTGCCAGCCCACCAGCCACTTAGTGAACTGCCAGCCCACCAGCCATGACTCACTGAACTGCAAGTCCAAGAATCCATTCAGTCCACACTATCCATACTAGCCCTCTGTAAACCAGTCCCTTCAGCGCACAACACCCATACTAGCGTTCCAGAGATCCACGCAAGGATAGACTTTCCTCCTTCATTGCTGTGATCTGTAGAAAATGATGAAAATGTCTAAAATGGATTGTCCACCCTCTCCCCCTTCTCTCTCACAGAATCTGTCTCCTGTTCTCGGCAGTATTTCTGGCAGTTTTTCAGCTGCCAGCCCGCCAGGCCAGAGTTACTGAGCTGCCAGCCTGCCAGGCCTGAGTTACTGAGCTGTCAGCCAGCCAGGCCTGAGTTACTGAGCTGCCAGCCAGCCAGGCCTGAGTTACTGAGCTGCCAGGCCTGAGTGACTGAGCTGCTAGGCCTGAGTGACTGAGCTGCCAAGCCTGAGTGACTGAGCTTCCACCCCAAGAATCCATTTGGCACACAATGACCATACTAGCCCTCTGGAAACCAGTCCCTTCGGCCTACACACCAATACTAGCGCTCCAGAAAGCCTCCCCACTCTCCACCCCCCACTCCACTGGCCAGCAATATTGGAATTGGTGGAGAGGTGGAATATTGCGTTGGGGGACCAGCCCTCCTGTGTGATGCTGGTACACAACGGGTCCCACTTAGTCTAGTAATATATATTAATGATTTAGATGAAGGAATTAAAAGTAACAAGAACAAATTTGCAGATGACATGAAGCTGGGTGGCTGTGTGAACTGGAATTACCCATTGCAGGTCTTGTGGAAAAGTTCAAATGCACGAAAGCAAGGTTGTGACCCTCACTGAATCTGAAAATACTGTTATTCGAACAGTGGCCCCCTGCGTGGCAACGGGGAGGAAATTGATCCCATCTGAAGCAACAAGGGGATTTGTTGCTACATCTACGACCAGTCTATTGAGGAAAATGGGGGTATGGGGATGCGGGGTTGCTCCCTCCAACAAGCAATCAAGTCATTGTCAAATTCAGCAGAAAAAAGCAGCAGTTGGTTTTGGATTAAAAGGAAAGACAACAATTGGGCTGCAAGATGAAGACAGGAGGGTATCAATGCAGATGTGAGCCTAATCTTAAATGGAATGAAGGGATCAGCAGAAAAGAAGTTGGAGAAGATGGGTGATCTAGTCTACAGCTATGGAAAGGAGAAATTTGGAGGGAGGGAACAACTCAGCAGGAAAGAAAGGCCTCCTCCCCCCAAGTCCTGTTGTGTACAGGAAATCCAACGACTTGTTAAAGAAAGAAGAGGCCTAAGGAAGTTATGGAAAGAAGCAACAGCAGAAGAAAGGGAGGGTATCAACCTCCTTCAAGGGGACCTAAAACAGAGGCTCTCAAATCTGCACAGACAATTTAAGGAAACAACACAAAAAGAAGGTAAAAGCAAGAACAGGC
The DNA here is from genome assembly GCA_035221665.1 of Okamejei kenojei. Lineage (NCBI taxonomy): Eukaryota > Metazoa > Chordata > Chondrichthyes > Rajiformes > Rajidae > Okamejei > Okamejei kenojei. The sequence goes on from CM069137.1 coordinate 55,442,011, forward strand.
TTCTACAAAGATCTCTTTAAGTTTGTGAAAGGCATTTTCACAAAAGAGAAAAGCGGATCCCTGAAAGAATATCACCCCCACAATATCAATTTGACATCAGCCCTCCCGCTGAGTGAGTTGAGAGGTAGTGAGGAAGGCAAGAACGGCCTCTGCACCAGGCCCTGATAGTGTTCCGTATTGTGTCTACAAGAATGTCCCGGATATTCTTAAATTCCTCTGGAGTAACATGAGGGGTGCGTGGGAAAAGTTATCCCCAAAGCTTGGCAAAGGGCGGGTCGAGTGCTGATCCCAAAAGAAAAAAATCATCCACCATCGAACAACTTGGGCAAATAAATCTTCTTATCATAAAAGGCAAGATCTTTTTCAGTGTGGTGGCGAAAAGACTTACAAAGTATCTGAAACAAAACCATTTCATTGATACATCAATCCAAAAGGCTGGCGTAGCAGGCTTCTCAGGATTGCTTAAACATCCAGCTTCATATGGCATCAAATCCAGACTGCGAAGAAAGAACAAAATAATCTGTATGTCTTGTTCCTCTACCTGGCCAACACCTATGGATTAGTTCCTCATTCACTACTGTGGACTGCATTTGAATTATTTCAGGTGCCTGCAACAATAAAAAATCTGGTTAAAAAACTACTTCCAGGATCTGCAATTTTGTCTCACAACATCAGACTTTACCACAGCATGGCGACCACTGCAAGTAGGCATCATAGCGGGGTGCACCATCTTCCCATTGACCTTCACTATGGCAATGGACCTCATTATCAGAGCATCAAAATGGGTTGTGGGAGGAAAACAGCTACAGTGTGATCAGCGGTTACCACCTATACGAGCCTATATGGACGATATAACAACACTAACGACAACTGTCCCCTGCACCGAGACTTCTGGAAAAACTTCATCAAAACATCACATGGGCAAGGATGAAGATTAAACCCAGCAAGTGCAGAAGCATTTCCATTGTCAAAGGTCAAGTCAAGGATCAAAAATTTCATATTGACGGAATACCTGTTCCAACTGTTTCAGAAACGCCAGTGAAGAGCTTGGGCCGATGGTCTGATGCAAAGCTCAAGGACAGCGAACAGTTTGAACAACTCAAAAAGAACTTCCGGTGGCGCTATGGAGCCCTAGAGTATAGCGCCAGCCAGCTCCGCAAAAAACTTGTAAAAAACGGGGGTTTTAAAAGACTTACCGGCTGCCTGCAACAAACTGCTTGCTGTTTCTTCACCGACTGTGCCGAGTGACGTCATCAGGCGCGCGACGAACTATGTCGGTCTCACGGAGCCCTACCGACAAGGGGAAAGGTCGACCAACCCGGCAGAGACCGGCAGAAGGCCCAAGTGAAGCCTCGGAGTCGAGTAGGACTCGATCCCTGGAAGATGTGTCCAAAAAAAACCAGGGACAAAAATGGAAGGTGAGGAACTGAAATCTTTTATTTCTCATCAGATGGTTAGCTTAAAGGAAGAATTAAAGGGAGAAATAAAAGATGTAAAGGAAGAAATAAATCAAATAAATAGTTTGATGGATACTCAGCTGAATCAGATGAAAAATCAACTGAAAAGAATTAAAACAAGAAACAAAGTTAAATATTGAAAAAAAAGGTTAAGGAAAATGTCAGATGAATTAAAGGAAGAATTTATTGAAATGTTTAACGTCATGGAGAAAAAGATGGATAAAAAAAACTGGAAAAGTTTAAAAAAGACATCGATAATAGGATTAATCCTATTGAAGAAATACAGAAACAACAGATGGCTGAAATAAAAGAACCTTGAGCAAACAGCTGAGACGAATGCTTTTTTGACTACAGCGAAACCTGTTTACAGAAAACGAACGTCTGATGAGCATGCTGACTAAAACAGCAGAGAAATGTACTGAGCTAGAAGGACATCAGAGAAGGCAAAATCTGAGAATTGTAGGGATTCCTGAGGGTCTAGAGAATATCGACGGCCCTCGAGAGTTCACTGCTAAATTACTCAAAGAAGTTCTATCTCTGGAAGAAATGCCTTTATTAGCTCGTGCTCACAGAGTCAGTAGACGTCAGACCAGACCCAACGCTCCTCCCAGACAAATGATTATAAAGGTACAATTTGATTTTGTTCTGGATGAGATTATGCGAAAAGCTTCAAAAAACTAAAAACTTGACATTTGAAGGTCAAAGGATTAGTATCTATCGAGACTATCCACCAGAGGTCGCCAGGAAAACGAAAAAGCATTCAATGAAGCCAAAAGTCTTATGCGTGGAGTAGAAAATCTGAGATACGGTTTGAATTACCCAGCGACTTTAAGAGTTTCTTATAAGAATGTGGAATACTTTTTCAAGACCCCAACCGCAGCATTGGAATTTTGCTCAGCAGCTCAAGACTTGAAGAGTACCTACAAGCAAAGTAATATATACTGACTTTTATCATTCTCAGATATTCAACATGGACTTTTAATATTTACTGAGACTCTTCAAGATGATATTGGAATTGATGGAATAGACAATGTCGAACGGAATGGAGAGGAATAAAACGAGATTCGAAAACGTTATCTGTATATCTGGACATTGATAATTAGTTCTAACATATAACTAATATAAATAATTAACACACACATTAAGATTATAACACGGTTTTATTATTAGTTTTTCCCACCCTTTTTTTTTTATTAATTAGGAATGTTCACTATTATTAATCACTATTTACTAATAATTAATAATTAATTTTTCCTTTTTGAATTGAATTAATTGTATGTTATTCTTCTTTTTATATAGCCTTTGTATTTTTTATGTCTAATATTATTTAGATTTTTAAGTTAGCTTTAGATATTGATATTTTTAAAGGATGAATTTTTTATTCTTCCTCTTTTTTCTTTCTCTCTCCCCTTCCTGTTTTTTATTATCATTCCCCCTCCCTTTTTTTTTTTAAAATTATATATATTATACCCCCGTTAAAATATTGTTAAGGAATAATAATTCCCTAATTCCAGGAGCTGGTCGTGTTAATAACATCGATGACGGAAGTCGTTAGATGTATAGCCATCTTAATATGGCTGGCACAAACTACATCGATTCTAGATGTAGTTCTTTTTACTTCTACACACAATACCTCTATTTATTTTTTATCTATCTTTTATATCTATAGTAATCTTTGGTTTGATTGGAGTAATATAATGTACCAAGGGAGATATATTCATGAGGGGCAAAAAAGAGATTTAAATTACATCCATTCAGGGTTCAGGTGTAAGGTTGGGTCTATCGCGCTGATCCCTAGATCCTGTAGATCCCCATAAATCTAAAATGCAAGACTTAAAAAGAAATACGGGGAATGAGGGATTAACATTCTGCAGTTGGAATGTTAAAGGTATTAATGAACCGATAAAGAGAGCAAAAGTATTGACATATTTAAAGGCAAGTAAAGCTGATGTAATTTACATTCAAGAGACCCACCTAAAAAAAGAGGCAGAAAACAGGTTGAAAGCTAAATGGATAGATAAAAATATATCATTCTTCTTTTACACATAAATCAAGAGGTGTAGCAATATTATTTCGTAAAGGTACTTTATTTAAACATATATCAACCATAGATGATAAAGATGGTAGATATATTATTGTGATAGGAGAATTAAATACAGAAAAAAGTGATTCTTGTTAATATATATGGACCAAATTTCGATAGTCCATTGTTTTTTTAAAAAAGTATTTAATAATATTCCGGAATTAACGCAATATAATTTGATAATTGGTGGAGATTTCAACTGTACATTAGACCCTTACTTAGACAGATCTACAAAACAAAGAAAAAACAAATCACATTCTAGTGATTTGCTAAATGCATATATGCAAACGACCAATATTAAAGATGTTTGGAGAACAGAAAACCCTACAGGACGAGAATATTCTTTTTACTCCCCAGTGCATAAAACTTACTCAAGAATAGATTATTTTTTGGTGGATGCAAAACTTATTTCACTTACTTATGAAGCTAAATATGATAATATAATAATCTCAGATCATGCCCCAGTAACGTTTTAAAATTAAAATTAATAATAAAATAGAAAATTTAGGACAGTGGAAATTTAATCCACAAATTTTAAAAAACAAAGCCACTCAGGAATATATCATAACTCAAATTAAAAAATTTTTTGAAATAAATGATCAACCAGAGATATCGCGTTCCTTATTGTGGGAAACATTTAAGGCATATCTTCGAGGAATAATGATTTCTTCACAAGCATTTGACAATAAAAAGATTCGGAAAGAACAACAAGATCTAGAAAAGGAGATTAAGGAATTAGATATACAGAATGCAATAAAACCAGATACGATATTACATAATAAAATTGTTATATTGAAATATAAATTAAATAAAATATATACAGATCAAGTGATAACATTTTACCAACATACTAAACAATTACAGTTTGAATTTGGGGATAAGCCCCAAAAAACTGCTGGCTCGACAATTAAGGAAAATTGAAGCGGAAAAAATTATACATAGGATTAAATCACAAAACGGTGACTTATTAATACAACCTAAAGATATTAATGAAAGATTTATGCAATATTATAAAAATTTATACACTGCTAAAACAACAGTAAGTAAAATAGAAATAGATGCATTTATAAAAAACTGTAACTTGAAAGGACTGGATTTACAAAATAGAAAATTATTAAATGCTGATATTTCAATAAATGAAATCAAAGAATCTATTAGATCATTAAAAAACGGTAAAACACCGGGACCTGATGGTATAGGTTCGGAATTTTATAAAACATTTCATGAATATATAGTTCCATATCTAAAATCATTATATGAACAGATATATACAGAACAGAAGCTTCCAGATACATTGAACGAATCTATTATAACACTCATACCTAAAATAAATAAAGATTTGAACGAACCAGGATCATATAGAGCAATAGCTCTATTAAATACAGATCAAAAGATATTAACAACAATATTAGCAAAAAGATTGAGTTCAGTTGTTAATGAATTAATACATCCGGATCAAAACTGGATTTATACCAAAAAGATATTCTTCATATAATCTAAGACGATTGTTTAATATTATATATTCGAAAAGAAGTGATAAAAAAGACTTAGTAGTTATTTCGCTTGATGCAGAAAAGGCTTTTGACCAAGTGGAATGGCCTTATTTATTTTCGGTGATGGAAGCCTTTAAACTAGGAGAGGAGTTTATTACTTGGATTAAATTATTATATGCAAATCCAATAGCTAGAATAACAACAAAATCGAATGTTATCAATTAAATTTAATTTATCACGAGGTTGTAGGCAAGGTTGCCCTTTATCACCTTTATTGTTTGCATTAGCAATAGAACCACTTGCTCAGAGGGTAAGACTACACCCGGAAATATATGGATATGATACCGCAGATACTAAGAATAAAATTTCCTTATATGCAGATGATGTATTACTTTATATCACTCAACCAGAAATAAGTATTCGAAATTTGTTAAAACTAATAACGGAATTCGGATCACTTTCAGGATACAGTATTAATTGGAATAAAAGTGAACTTATGCCAATAACACTGAATAAGTTACATATATTACAACAATTTCCTTTTAAGATAACAAATGAAAATATTAAATATCTTGGGATTTTTGTTACAAAAAGATTTAACTCTCTATTTAAATCTAATTTCCCCCATTACTAAATAAATTAAATAAGAATATTTCATATTGGAAAAGTTTACCTATCTCGATGATAGGGAAAATTTAATGCAATAAAAATGATTTTTCTCCCACAATTATTATATTTATTTCAATTAATCCCGATATATCTTCCAAAATTTTTTTTAAAAAAAGTAGATTCTTTAATTACGAATTTCATTTGGGATTATAAGACCCATAGAATAAATAAAAAACATTTATGTAAATCTAAACATAAATGGAGGATTAGCGTTACCAAACTTGATGTTTTATTACTGGGCAGTTAATATTAAAAATATGAATTTTTGGTTAGGAGAAAATAGACAATAAACCAAATTGGTTAAATATGGAAAAAGAAGATTGTTCTCCATTTGAAATTAGCTCTATAATATTTGCTAATATTAATGTAGCTAAGAAAGTTTATAGTGAAAATCCGATAATAGAAAATGGAATCCGCATATGGAAAACAAATAAAGAAAGCATTAAAAACTAAAATCTATACCACTAAGTCTTAAGATTGTTAATAATTTTATGTTTAAACCTTCAATTTTGGATAAGGCTTTTTTACAATGGAAAAATAAAGGAATTTCTAAGATGGGTGATCTTTATAAGGAAAACACTTTTCTTTCATTTCAAGAGTTGCAACAAATTTATGGGCTACATAATAAAGAATATTTCAGATATTTACAAATTAGAAACTATGCCTCTGCAAATATATATGAATTTAGAAATAGAAAAATAGAAATGTTAGATGAATGTTTGAATAAACATCCAAATATGGAAAAAATGATATCATATATATATAATATTTTATTGGAAAATGATACCCCATCAACAGAAATATACAGAGAGTCTTGGGAAAAGGAATTAGGCCAAATAATAAGACCAGAAATATGGGATGAAAGTTTACAACATATACATTATTGTTCATTAAACGCTAAACATTCTCTTATACAGTTTAAAATATTACATAGATTACATTACTCTAAATCTAAATTACATAATATTTTTTCCAAAGATATCTCCAATATGTGACAAATGTCAAATTTCAGAAGCAAATTTGACACACTCATTTACTAACTGCATAAAAAATTGTAGAATACTGGAAGGAAATATTTAAAATAATTTCGACCGTTATCAATATAAATATAACCCCTGACCCAAAGTTAATTATACTTGGAATAATTGAAACTGACCAATTAATAACAATGAATCAAAGAACTTTTATTGACTATGGTTTAATAATTGGGAAAAAATTAATATTAAAATTTTGGAAAGGCCCTGCATTCCCAACAATCAAAATGTGGAATATAGAAATGTCGGAGACACTCCATTTGGAGAGATTGAGGCTTGTCCTTATGGATAGGTTAGATCTCTTCAGATGGATTTGGTCTCCATATATTGAATATTTACAGGGTCATAATGGTTCGGCGCGAGAACCTGACTGAGGCCTGGATATTTGAATGGATGAAGAAATACATATAATAAATCATGAATATATCTATAAGGACGGATTAATGACGAATATTTTATTCTCCATCAAACCTTTTCTTACTCTTTATTCTATTTCTTAACTTTTCTATTTTCTTATATCTATATAAAAATTAAAAAACAATATAGAAAACACATTATCTTAATATTAGTACGAATATAAATATTATTAGATTTATGAGAATATTATTAGTATTATTAGTATTTTTTAGTATTTTATATTTTTAATTATATAAAATTATGTACTTTTAATGGTACAATAATTTTAAATTTAAATTTAGCGATAAGATAAATATTGTTAACATTAGGAAGAAATAATGGAAATTATATAAGTTTTACTAACTTTTTGTATCAATAATATCATAAAATTTGGCTTTATACCTAAAAAATTAGAGATAAAATGAAAATTACTAATAGTACGAGTATAATGCTAATATTATAAATGTATTATTAGTATTATGTATCTCTAGTTATATAAAATATACAACTTTGAAATTTATAATTAAGGATAATACAGTATAAATAATATTATTAGTATGAATCAATTATTAAGACTATGTATTTTTACTATTGAAATATAATGTAACTGGTTGTTATTTTGTTTCTATAATAAATAAATTTAAAAAAATAAAATAAAAAAAAAAAAAAAAAAGGATATCATCACGCACATAGCTCGCATCAACAAGACCTTGCTACCAGGAAAACTCAAGCTGTGGTGCTTCCAGTTTGACGCATGTGGCCATTAAATGTGTATGAAATGCCCATCAACAAAGTGGAAAAGCTGGAAAGAATGATCAGCACACTGGTGAAATAGTGGCTTGGACTACCACGATGCTTAAGTCCTGTCGGACTGTACAGGAGTGGCAAATTGGAATTACCAATTGCAGGTCTTGTGGAAGAGTTCAAATGCACTAAAGGTTGGTCATGACGCTTACTGATTCTGAAGATACTGTTATTCAAACAGCGTTTCCCTGTGTGGCAACGGGGAGGAAGTGGACCCCATCTGAAGCCTTTCAGAGTGCTAAGTCTACACTTCATTTCAGGGATGTTGTTGGCCAAGTCCAACACGGGAGAGCCGGGCTCAAGCGCATCCCAAAATCTCCTCAATGGCACAAGGCAACATCAGTGCAGAAGAGACGGCTCGTGTTGGAGGAGGTGAGAAGACAGGAGGGGGCAGAGCGACAGGCCAAGGCCTTCTCAATGGCCAAGCAGGGCCAATGGACTAACTGGGAGAGCCTGGAAAAAAGGGAACTCAGCTGGAGTGACATCTGGCAAATGGAGGGATCTCGGCTAAGTTTTGTCATCAGAGCCACTTATGATGTTCTACCAGAACCTGAAGCAGTGGTTCGGAGAATTCCCCTATTTCTCCCTTTGCCAAGCACCTGCATCACCAAGGCACATTTTAACAGGATGCACTACGAGCCTCGCCCAAGGGTGTTACACTTGGCGACATAACCAAGTTAGGCTGGTATTAATCCTGGAACAGAGGCGATTGACCACAACTGCTTCCCCACAAACATCGGCAGGAAATGTCCACTTCACAACATTTGTATTAGCAGGCCAACCTCCAGAGCACCAGATAACATCAAAGGATGCAAGCATTCTGCAGCCTGCTCGGGATTGGAAAATGGATGTTGACTTGGAAAAAAGGTAGTGTTTCTCACAGATATTGTGGCTACAACACTCCGGCCAGACATGGTCCACAATAGCCAAGTTGGCATATGTTGTGGAATTGACAGTTCCATGGGAAGATGGTGTTGAAGAAGCTTATGAGAGGAAAAAGAACAACGACTCTGAACTGCGCAGAATGGCTGAAAGACCAAGATTTTCTCTGCAGAAATGGGATGCAGGGGATTTGTTGCTACATCTATGACCAGACTATTGAAGAAATTGGGGCGAAGGGTCGCTCCCTCCAACAAGCAATCAAGTCATTGTCAAATTCAGAAGAAAAAAGCAGCAATTGGCTTTGGATTAAAAGGAAAGACAACAATTAGGCTGCAAGATGAAGATAGGAGGGTATGGAAGGCAGGAGGGTATGGAACTGTGGGGGCATGTACCTGGGATGGCAGGTATCAACGTTGAGCCTTCTGGAGATGTTGTAGGCTTATCAATGAAACGTCAAAGAAGGTGACCACCTGATGACCCCGATGACGTACCTACCCTACCTTTCACCACTCCAATCCCATTGCCAATATCAAGAGTGCCGACTTACTACAGGGCCTTTGAGCCAGCACCGCCATTCACTGTGATCTTGGCTGAACATCCACAATCAGTACGCCGTTCCTGCCTTCTCACTATATCCCCTGACTCCGCTATCTTTAAGAGCTCTATCGAACTCTCTCTTGAAAGCATCCAGAGAATTGGTCTCCACTGCCTTCTGAGGCAGAGAATTCCACAGATTCACAACTCTCTGGGTGAAAATTGTTTCCTCAACTACGTTCTAAATGGCCTACCCCTTATTCTTAAACTGTGGACTCCCCCAACATCGGGAACATGTTTCTTGCCTCTAGATGTCCCTTAATAATCTTATATGTTTCAATTAGATACCCTCTCCAGAGTATACAAACCCAGCCGCTACATTCTATCAACATATGACAGTTCCGCCATCCCAGGCATTAACCTTGTGAACCTATGCTGCACTCCCTCAATAGCAAGAATGTCCTTCCTCAAATTTTGAGACCAAAACTGCACACAATACTCCAGGTGTGGTCTCACTAGGGCCCTGTACAACTGCAGAAGGACCTCTTTGCTCCTATACTCAACTCCTCTTGTTATGAAGGCCAGCATGCCATATGCTTTCTTCACTGTCTGCTGCACCCAGATCTCGTTGTACTTCCCCTTTTCCCAACTTGACACAATTCAGATAATAATCTGCCTTCCTGTTTTAGCCACCAAAGTGGATAACCACACATTTATCCACATTAAACTGCATCTGACATGCATCTGCCCACTCACCCAACCTGTCGAAGTCACCCTGCATCCTCATAGCATCCTCTTCACAGATCACACTGCCACCCAGCTTTGTGTCATCTGCAAATTTGCTAATGTTACCTTTAATCCCTTCATCGCTATTTCATCTTTTATAATTGACACCAGCATCTTCCCCACCACCGATGTCAGGCTAACTGGTCTATAATTCCGTTTTCTCTCTCCCGCCTTTCTTAGAAAGTGGGATAACATTAGCTACCCTCCAATCCACTGGAACTGATCCTGAATCTATAGAACATTGGAAAATAATTACCAATGCGTCCACTATTCCTGGAGCCACTTCCCTAAGTACCCTGGGATGCAAACCATCAGGCCCTGGGGATGTATCAGCCTTCAGTCCCATCGGTCTACCCAATACCATTTCCTGCTAAATGTGGATTTCCTTCAGTTCCTCCATCACCCTAGATCCTCCGGCCACTTGTACATCAGGGAGATTGTTTGAGTCTTCCTTACTGAAGACGGATCCAAAGTACCTGTTCAACTCATCTGCAATTTCCTTGTTCCACATAATAAATTCACCTGTTTCAGTCTTCAACTTTGGTCTTAACTAATTTTTTCCTCTTCACATACCTAAAGAAGCTTTTACTATCATCCTTTATATTCTTGGTAGCTTACCTTCGTACCTTATATTTTCTCCCCGTATTGCCATTTTTGTTATCTTCTGTTGCTCTTTAAAAGTTTCCCAATCCTTTGTCCTCCCGTTGATCTTTGCTATTTCATACTTCTTCCGTTTTATTTTTATACTGTCCCTGACTTCCCTTGTCAGCCACGGTCGCCTCTTACTCCCCTTGGAATATTTCTTCCTCTTTGGAATGAGCTGATCCTGCACCTTCTGTATTATTCCCAGAAATACCTGCCCTTGTTGTTCCACTGTCACCTGCGCGGGTCTCTTCCCAGTTAACTTTGGCTAGCTCCTCCTTCAAGGCTTCATAGTCCCCTTTGTTCAACTGTAATACCGACACTTCCGATTTTCCCTTCTCCCTCTCAAATTGTAGATTAAAACTTAGCATATTATGGTCACTACCTCCTAATGGCTCCTTTTCCTCGAGGTCCTTTATCAAATCCGTTTTGTTACACAACACTAAATCCAGAATTGCCTTCTCCCTGGTAGGCTCCAGTACAAGCTGCTCTAAGAATCCATCACGGAGGCATTCCACAAACTCCCTTTCTTGGGGTCCATCACCAACCTGATTTTCCCAGTCTACCAGCATGTTGAAATCTCCCATAACAACTGTAGCATTACCTTTGCGACATGCCAATTTTAACTCTTGATTTGCACCCTATATCCAGGCTACTGTTTGGGGGCCTGTGGATAACTCCCATTAGGGTATTTTTATCCTTACAATTCCTCAGTTCTATCCATACTGACTCTACACCTCCTGATTCTATGTCACACCTCGCTAGAGACTTTCATTCCTCACCAACAGAGCTAACCCCCACCCCCTCTGCCCACCCGTCTGCCTTTCCAATACAACATATACCCTTGAATATTCAGTTCCCAGCCATGGCCCTCTTGCAGCCATGTCTCTATAATTCCCACATCATACTTGCCAATTTCTAACTGAGCCTCAAGCTCACCCACTTTATTTCTTATACTTTGTGCATCCATTTATCATACTTTTAATTCATTACTCCCCTCACCTTTCACATCGATTCCTATTTCACTTGGCCATACTCTCCTATCCCTTTGTGAGCTTTCTGTCCCGTTAATTCTGGTGACTTTCTTACCTTTTCTTATCCTCTCTTTCCCATTAACTCCATTCTTATATCTCCAGTTTGTCTCATCCCCTCCACTATTTAGTTTAGTGCTATTAGCTCTGCTGTGAAGAGGATGCTACGAGGATGCAGGGTGACTTGGATAGGTTGGGTGAGTGGGCAAATGCATGGCAGATGCAGTATAATGTGGATAAATGTAGGTCCTTGTACATCAGTCACTGAAAGTAAACATGCAGGTACAGCAGGTAGTGAAGAGAGCTAATGGCATGTTGGCCTTCATAACGTGTGGGTTTGAGTATAGGAGCAAAGAGGTCCTTCTGCAGTTGTACAGGGCCCTAGTGAGACCACACCTGGAGTTTTGTGTGCAGATTTGGCCTCCTAATTTGAGGAAGGACATTCTTGTTATTGAGGGAGTGCAGCATAGGCTCACGAGTTTAATTCCCGGAATAGCAGGACTGTCATATAATAGTAAGATTAAACGGGAACTTACCAGTTAGAAGTTTGAACTTGATTTTATGAGGAGTTACGTTGGTGATTACGTGAAGAACCCCGCCAGTTCGCATGCGCGTCAATCTTCAAAGCAGTGGTATAAAATCACAGATAACCAAAAATCGAAGTAAACATAGTAAGATTAGCAACCTGAGAACTACCAGATGATCTTTATGAGAGCGGATTGGGCGTGGAGGGCATGTAATCACCAACGTAACTCCTCATAAAATCAAGATCAGACTTCAAACTGGTAAGTTCTCGTTTAATCTTACTATTATATTTTGGAGTCACGTGAGTGATTCCGTGAAGGGTTCAAAGCCCTATGATTTCATGCCGCAGGTTCAAATCTCGGCATCTCACTGCATCGATTGACTCAGGATGAGTGAATAATCAAAAAATGCATTAAGCATGACATTGATTCAAATGTATTAATGGTTTACGTTAATGAAGCTTGACATTGATTCAAATGTATTAATGGTTTACGTTAATGAAGAAATCAATAGCAACCCATATATCTCCGGGGAGGCTAAAGTGGACGCAAAACAGAATGGGCAAAGACCCTGGGTCAGTAACCGGCCTATGGTAAAAAAATGTTTTTAAAACAATTCAGTTGACCATCCTGCAGTCGATGGGAATGTCCATTGCCCTGGCCGCTGACGTTGATCCTGCCTGGTGGAATGAAATATACAATTGAGAGGCCCAGGAGCCGTTGGTGAGGGAGGAGCGACGTCCGAGCGGTGAGTGTAAAAACCCAGCGCGGGGCTTTGTTTTTACAGAGGCCCAGGAGCCGTTGGTGAGGGAGGAACCAAAATCCGTAACGTTCTAAATCCATAACGTTCTAAATCCGTAACGTTCTAAATCCATAATGTTCCATTCAATTAACTGGGCTTGAAGAAGCCGCTGATTGGTGGACTTGAGTACGCAGCTGATTGGCAGTCAGATTCCAGCAGTTTGTAGTGTACTGTACTTTGTATTTTGTATTGTATATTGTATTTTGTGTTGTATCCAGGGTAAGGGAAGTATGAGTGCCAGGGCAGCTTACTGTTCTGGATGTCAGATGTGGGAGGTAATGGAGTCGGGTAGCCCTCCAGACGTCCACATCTGCGCCAGGTGTGTCGAGATGGGGCTCCTAAAGGAGTGTGTTAGGAACCTGGAGCAGCAGCTCGATGACCTCCGTCTGGTCAGGGAGAATGAGGAGGTCATAGAGAGGAGTTACAGGGAGGTAGTCTCTCCAAAACCACAGGAGGCAGACACGTGGCTCACGGTTAGGAGATGCAAGGGGCAGAGGCGGGGGCTAGAGAGTACCCCAGTGGCTGTGGTACTGCCACTGGGGTACGCCTCTGCCCCAAAGTACACCTTGAAAATAAGTACTGCTGTTTGAGTGCTGTTGGGGGGGACAGCCTACCTGGGGGTAGCAACAGCGACCTGGCCTGCGGTACAGAGACCAGCCCTGTTGCTCAGAAGGGTAAGGAAAAGAAGAGGAGGGCATTAGGAATAGGGGACTCTATAGTTAGGGGGTCATATTGGCGATTCTGTGGACGCAGTCCGGAGACCCGGGTGGTAGTTTGCCTCCCTGGTGCCAGGGTCCGGGATGTGTCTGAACGTGTCCAAGATATCCTGAAAAGGGAGGGAGAGGAGCCTGAGGTCATGGTACATATTGGTACAAATGACATAGGTAAACAAAGAGAAGAGATCCTGAAAGGAGAATTTAGGGAGTTAGGAAGAGAGTTAAGGAAAAGGACCGCAAAGATAACAATCTCAGGATTACTTCCTGTGCCACGCGACAGTGAGAGTGGGAATGGAGCAAGGTGGAGGATAAATGCCTGGCTGAAGGACTGGTGCAGAGGGCAAGGATTCAAGTTTCTTGATCAGTGGAACCTCTTTTGGGGAAGGAGTGACCTGTATAAAAAGGACGGGTTGCACTTAAACCCGAGGGGGACCAGTATCCTGGCAGGGAAATTTGCAAAGGCTACTGGGGGGACTTTAAACTAGAACGGTTGGGGGGAGGGACTCAAATGGAGAAAGCTAGTAGACAGGGTCTGAGGCAGGAGGCGTAGAAAGGAAGCACTCAGACCCAACATGTAGGGGGGGGAAGAAGAAAAAATAAATAAACAGAGAATAACAGGTGGTGGGTTTCCAGGGCAAAAATCAGAAGAAGCCACTTGTCAACAAAATTGTATAAGGAGTAAGAGTGTTGTAAAAACAAGCCTGAAGGCTTTGTGTCTCAATGCGAGGAGCATTCCATATAACCATATAACCATATAACAATTACAGCACGGAAACAGGCCCTCTCGGCCCTTCCAGTCCGTGCCGACCATTTGTTTTCCCCTAGTCCCATCTACCTGCACTCAAACCATACCCCTCCATTCCCTTCACATCCATATACCTATCCACTTTACCTTTAAATGTTAAAATCGATCCTGCCTCCACCACTTCTGCTGAAAGCTCATTCCACACAGCCACCACCCTCTGAGTAAAGAATTTCCCCCTCACGTTACCCCGAAACCTCCGTCCCTTAATTCTCATGTCATGCCCTCTTGTTTGAATCTTCCCTACCCTCAATGGGAAAAACATATCCACGTCAACTCTGTCTATCCCTTTCATCATTTTAAAGACCTCAATCAAGTCCCCCCTTAACCTTCTGCGCTCCAAAGAATAAAGACCTAACATGTTCAACCTTTCTCTGTAACATAGTTGCTGGAACCCTGGCAAACATTCTAGTAAATCTCCTCTGTACTCTCTCTATTTTGTTGACATCCTTCCTATAATTAGGCGACCAAAAATTGTACACTATACTCCAGAATTGGTCTTACCAATGCCTTGTACAATTTTAACATTACTTCCCTACTCCTATATTCAATGCTCTGATTTATAAAGGCCAGCACACAAAGGCTTTCTTTACCACCCTATCTACATGCGATTCCACCTTCAGGGAACTATGCACAGTTATTCCTAGATCCCTCTGTCCCACACCATTCCTCAATTCCCTACCATTTACCATGTACGTCCTATTTTGATTTGTCCTGCCAAGATGTAGCACTTCACACTTAACAGCATTAAACTCCATCTGCCATCTTTCAGCCCACTTTTCCAAATGGCCCAAAATCTCTCTGTAGACTTTGAAAATCTTACTTCATTATCCACAACACCACCTATCTTAGTATCATCTGCATACTTACTTATCCAATTTTCCACCCCCATCATCCAGATCATTGATGTACATGACAAACAACAGTGGACCCAACACAGATCCCTGAGGTACCCCACTGGTCACCGGCTTTCAACCTGACAAACAGCCATCCACCATTACTCTCTGACATCTTCCATTCAGCCACTGTTGAATCCATCTTGCTACTCCGCATTAACACCCAAAGATTGAACCTTCTTAACCAACCTTCCATGGGGAACCTTGTCGAAGGCCTTACTGAAATCCATATAGACAACATCCACTGCTTTACCCTCATCAATTTCCCTAGTTACTGCTTCAAAAAATTCACGAAGGTTTGTCAAACATGACCTTCCAGGCAAATCCATGTTGACTGTTCCTGATCAGACCCTGTTTATCCAGATGCTTATATATATTATCTCTAAGTATCCTTTCCATTAATTTGCCCACCACTGACGTCAAACTAATAGGTCTATAATTGCTAGGTTTATTCTTTGAACCTTTTTAAACAATGGAACAACATGCGCAGTACGCCAATCCTCCGGCACTATTCCCGTTTCTAATGACATTTGAAATATTTCTGTCATAGCTCCTGCCATTCGTAATAAGGTGGACGAGTTGAATGTGCAGATAGCTATTAATGACTATGCTATAGTTGGGATCATGGAGACATGGCTCCAGGGGGACCAAGGCTGGGAGCTGAACATCCAGGGATATTCAATATTCAGGAGGGATAGACAGAAAGGAAAAGGAGGTGGGGTAGCGTTTCTGCTGGGAGAGGAGAATAAATGCAATAGAAAGGAAGGACATTAGCTTGGAGGATGTGGAATCGATATGGGTAGAGCTGCGAAACTCAAATGATGAACCTTTGCCCGCCTTTGGCCTTAATTGATTCGTCTGCCAGGTTTTCTCCCCTGTTGAATAGGCCTACCTGAATAACAGATTCAGTGGCTGGCTCTCACATCCCCCTGTTGCCGCTGTTTACTGCCGGCACATATGTCCTCCAGTATGTTCCATCGACTTCTTTAGAGCCTGCAGTCAGTTATATCATGACCTTTCGCCCTCCCCTCCTCAGAGAGGGCGATCCGTAGGTAGCACTAAACAGGCGATGCCGCAGGCCGCACGATACCTATACTGATATGAACCCATTGAACATTCTGCTGGGATGGCAACTTTGTTGTCAGGAAAAGGTACCTCTGACACGTGCCCTTCATCCCTTGGGGTATGACCCATGCCCATACCCTGAGACTCAGCGTCAGCAGGATACTGATCCATCTTGGTCTCTGCCTCTAAGAGGGAGACCTGTAGCAGTTCTGTCAACTGGCGCTGCTGGTGCGGCCTGCAGAGGTGGAACATCTGGCTCAACCTTACCATCAGAGTTGGGGTCAGAGCTAAGATGACCCATGGCTGGTGTCTCCTTATCCATGAGGGTGCTATCAAACAGCTCTCTACTAGGTGCTGCTGGTGCCTTTTTGTTCAGGGTGGTGCTGACACTCCTCCTGCTGGTGTGTGCGCTGCTGTAGCACTGTATGCATTTGGTATAGTTGTTCAAACGCACTATCCAGCCCCGGTGAGGAATCATCCCCCGACCACGTGGGCCTATTATTTTGCTATCCAGCCCCAGAAGGGAATCTTCCCCCAACTCCGTGGGCCTAGCAGACTTATGTGTTACTTTGAGCAACCCTGCTTTCATACATGAAACAGCCCTGCCAGGAGCTGCTGGCGCGGCCTGTCCTATAGGCCCGCGCTATTACAATGTACGCTTACTAATTCAATTTTTTTAGTGTAGAGCTTCACCTGTGAAGGGTTAAAGCAATTTTAACCCTTCACAGCAACTTGTGAAAAGCAAAGAAAGAATTTCATTGTCCTGACAGGGACACATGACAATAACTATTTACTTTGACTTTAAAACACTATAGCATACATGCAAACTTTATTATTAGAGAAAAACCCTTGCAGCCCGACTCACCCAAGTCCCATAGGGCTGAACGAGTCCTTTCTCCACCAATTTTACTCCCTGCCTGGGGACCAACGTCTGTGAGCCGCTGACCGTACTGTCAGCGACTCTGGCGTTACTTACTTGCCACTCCACAGCATCCCCGCAGGCTGGTAGCCACTGACTGCCTTGTCAGCGACTGCTTTATCTTAAAACCCGATTTTTGCCGGTTATCCACTTCTGCGGTCGAACCGGGGTTTCCCCATAGTCCATAGCCGGCTCACTCATCGGGCTGTTAATCTGGCAGGAAAACCTCTGTGAAGAGAGGCTCCTGCTCGAAAAAACCCTGGTAAGTAAAAATAACTTACCTTCTAGGTTTAACATACCGCCGGCAGGAGCGCTGCCCTGCCAGTCTGGTGCTTGCGCCAATGCGGCTGACGTACTGACGCGCATGCGAACTGGCGGGGTTCTTCGTGGAATAACTCACATGACTCTGAAATAAAGTGAAAGAATGGAACAACTGGGCTTGTATTCACTGGAATTTAGGATGAAGGGTGTTCTTATAGAAACATATAAAATCAATATCAATATCAATCAATCAATCAATATTCATTCAATGTCATTTGAACCTCAGTGAGGCTCAAATGAAACTCCGTTTCTACAGCCAAATAAAACAATTCAACAAAACAATTCAATTCACGCAAACATTTATCACAGTGAACTCCTCCTCACTTTTTTTTTCTCTCCCCTGTGCACCATTTTTCTCCCGATGTTGAAACCCCAGGCGGGCGATGGTAAGTCCCACGGTTTTTTTACGGCCGCGCCGGGCGATGTACGGCCCCACTCCAGGTCTACATGTCACAAAGTTGAAGCCCCCGGCGGGCCTTGGAATGTCCTGCGGCCATTAAAGTCATGCCGAGTGATGTACGGCCCCACTCCGGGTCGTTCCAGACATGGGCTGGAGAAGTTGCCGTTGCCGGAGCTCCGAAAAGCTGTCTCCCACCAGGCACCAATATCACAGTCCACAGGCCTGCAGCTGGAGCCTCCGAGCTCCGGAGTCAGGCTGCAGCAGCAAGCCACCACCGCGCCCCACGCTCCGAGGCCGGCCAGCCCCACGATGGTAAGTCCGCTGCTCCGCAGGCTCCGCGACTCGAGCCTCCAGGTCATTCGGTTGGAGGCCGCTCCACGGTGCTAGGCGCCAACGAAAATGGAGACCCGACAGGGAAAAGGTCGAGTCTCACATGCAGGGAAGTGATTTTAAAAGTTTCCCCCCTGCTCCCCACATATACACAGTTAAAAACAGTATAAAAAAACACGACAACTACATTTAACTAGATCAAAATTTTTAAAAAAGACAGACCGGCTGTAGGGGCCGCTGCAACGTGAGCTAGATGCAGGAAACATGTTCCCGATGTTGGGGAGTCCAGAACCAGGGGCCACAGTTTAAGAATAAAGACAGTATAAGAGAGTAAAGTTAAAAAAAAAAAAAAAAATAATAGAATAGAGAAGAAAGAACAGTTCAAAAGAGTAAAAGATTGTAAAGTAGGAAAAAAAGAGAAAAATATAATGTATGAGTAATGAAAAAAAGAAAAATGTTAAAGAAAGGAAAAAAAAAAATCAAAAAAGTAAAATGTATAAAAAAAAAGAGAAAAGAAGAGTAAACAGTTAGAAAAAGAAACAAAATAAAAAAAGAGATAGAGATATGCAAGAAAGTCAGAAGTTAAAATAAAATAAGTAAAAAAGATAAAAAGTAAAAAAAAATAAAAAAATAAGTAAATCATAAAAGAAAAACATGAAAAAGAAGAAAAAGGAAGAAATAGAAGAAGAAAGAAAAAAAACATGTAGACAGCAAGAGGTATAGAAAATGAAAGTCCAGCAAACAGTCGAGTCACGAGAACAACAAAAAAGAGAGAAAAGAATAAAAAGTCCAAAAAAAAAGAAACAAAAAAAGAGTGAGGAATTACTGAAAAAAAGTAAAGTAAAACAGTCCAAAGAAAGAAACAGAAACAGAAATAAAAAAAAGAAGGTCAGAATTAAAAGAAGAAAAGTAAGACAACTAAAGAAAAGAAGTCCAGGCATAGAAGATGAGGCAAAAACACCGCAGAGGAGTACCAGAAAGAAGTCGTACAAAGTTAAAAAAAAAACTAAGAAGGAGGGTCCAGAAAAAAAACAGCAAGAAAAAGTCAAGAAATGCAAGAGGAAAAAAGAGAGAAATAAAATGAGATGTCCAAAAATCAAGGTGAAATCCAATGTACAGAGTCCAGAAAGAGGATATAAAAGTAGCTGAAAGTGAAACAGAAGATAAAAGAGAGAAAGGATCATGAAGAAGAGATAAAGAGAATAGAAAACTAAGCAGTCCAGTTAAGAAAAAAGTAAGCGTAGGAGATAAAAATAAAACAGCGAAAAAAGTAGAAGGAAGTAAGAAAAAGGGAACAGAGAAAGAGTCCAGGAGATAACAAAAAGAAAAGTAAGTCCATTACATCATGACGAGTAATCGCATGAAAGAAAACAATAAGGAAAAGAAAAATAAAAAGAAAAAAAATGAAAAAAGCAAAGAAAAAAAGGATAAGAAAAAGGAAAGAAACCAAAAGAAAAAAAAGTCAGAACAAGAAATAAATATAGTAAAAAGAAAAAAGAGATGTAGAAGTGAGAGGAAGAAAAAAGAAAAGACAAAAAGTAAGAAATAAAAAAGTACAGAAACAATATACATAAAAAAGACAAAAAGGAGAGGTAAAGACGTAAAAAGGCCCAAAGATATAAAGTAATGAAAAGATGAAAGGGATAAAGTTAAAGATAAAAAGAGAAGGAGAGGTAAGAAATTAAGTATAGGGTACAAGAAAAAGAAAAAAAAAAAAAAATAACAAAGAAAAATATAAAAAAAAAAAACAAAGAGTGTAGTAATATAAATTAAAGGAAAGATATAAAAAAGTAAGAAAAAAGTCTAAGACAAAAAGTGAAAAACAAGTCAAAAGAAAGATAAAATACAAGTCAGAAGACGAAAGTAAAGAAAATAGAATAAAAGAAAAACAAAAAGAAAAGTTAGTCAAAAGAAAGTAGTAAATTAAAAAAAATAAAAAAGAAAACAAAGAGAAAAAATGTCAAAAGAGATAGATAATAGCAGCAGAAGAAGAAAACAAGAAACTAGAATAACAGAAAGAAAGGAAGATTAAGAAAACATAGAGAGAAAAACGAGTAAAGAGTCCTAAGAAAAGGTAGAAAGTTCATAAAGAGAGAAGTATAATAAAAAAGAAAAAAAACAAGAACAAAAGAAAGTTCAAAAGAAATATAGTCAGAAGAAGTGAGAAGAAGAAAAATATAAAAAAGAAAAAGAAAGAAGAAAACAAGTCCATAGACAAAAGGAAAAAAAAGAATAAAGGAAGAAAATAGATGGAGTCCAAAAAAGAAAAGAATAGAAACAAAAAGAGAAAAAAAAAAAGTAGTCAAAGAAAAAAAAGATGAAAAAAAAATTCAGAAAAAAGAGTCCAAAAAAAAAGAGTACAGACGAATGAGATAGAGTTCCAGAGAAGTAGCGATAGAAAAGCCACAAAGAGAAAAGAGAGAAAACAATAGATAAATAAAAAGACAACAAACAAGATAAAGAATACATAAGTAAAGCGAAAGGTCAGTAACAACACAGGAGTAAAAAAAGAACGAAGAAAAAGGAGAAAATAGGCAAAACAGATTCAAATTAAAAGAGAGTAAAGAACAAGTAAAAAAAATAAAGAAAGTAGAGAACAAGAAGAGCCGTCCAAATATAAGAGTTCAGAATAAAGAAAAAAAACAAGAAAAGAGAAAGAAAATAATAGAAGAGTCAAGAGCAGGCAAGAGCCCTAAGAAGAGAATAAAAGAAGTCAACAAGATAAACAGAAGAAAAAAGGAGGAGAAGAATAAAAAAAAAGAGTATAGTAGGAAGTCAAAAAAAAAGAGTTTTTAGTCCAGAGAGAAAGAAACAGAGAAACGAAAAAATCGATAGAAGTAGAGACATCCAAAAAAAAAAAATTATAAGTGAAAAGAAGAAAGAAGACAAGTCAGAAAAAAAAAAGAAGAAAACAAAAAAAGTGATAAGAAGAAAGAATTAGCAAAGGACGATTAAAAACAAACAACATAATTTAAGAGTCCAGAAAGAGAAAAGAAAAGAGTAGAGATAAGAAAGTCAAATAGAAGAACAGAAGACGTAAATTAGTACAATAAAAATAGAGAAAAAGGAAAATAACAACGGTGCCGAAGAGTCAAAAAGAAAAAAAAAAAAACATATAAAAAAGCAAGTAAGAAGTAGAAAAAAAAAACGAAGAAAAAAAACAGTCAGAGTAAAATAGGAAAGTAAGTCTAAGGCCAAGAGGAAAAAAAAAAAAAAAAAAGACAGAATAAAGTCCAGACAATTCAGACTAGTCAAGACGAGGAGAGAAAGATAGAAGCACAGAATGTTAAGCAGTAACAAAAAAAAGAGCAAGAGAAGAACAGAAAGTCACAGAGAGAGTCGAGAAACAGAAAGAAAAAGGACAAGTACACACGTCACATAGCAAGAAAGAAAGAAAACAAAAACAAAGTAACAACAGTAAAAAGAAAGAAACAACAGTCCAGAATCTCTTTAAAAAGAAATTAAAGGAAGCAAAAAAGAAAGAAGCTAGTTAAAACAATCTAGAAAATAAAAAAGAAGAAAAGGAAAGTAAAAAGAGAAAAAAGTCAACGTAGTCAGAGAGAAAAAAAGTAAAAAAAAGAGATAGAAAATATAAAAATAAGAAAAAGTTAAACAGTACTAAAAGAAGAATAAAGATAACACAGAACTAGAAACGTACAAAAGTCAAATGAAACAAATACTTAAAAAAAGAGAGTATAAAGGAAAGTCAAAAGAAAATAAGTCCACAGAAACCAGGGGCCACAGTTTAAGAATAAGGGGTCGGCCATTTAGAACTGAGATGAGGAAAAACTTCTTCACCAAGAGAGTTGTGAATTTGTGGAATTCTCTGTCTCAAAAGGCAATGGAGGCCGATTCAGTGGATGCATTCAAACGAGTTACTGTAGATAGAGCTTTTAGGGCTAGTGGAATTAAGGGATATGGGGAGAAGGCAGGAACGGGGTAATGAATGTGGATGATCAGCCATGATCACATTGAATGGCGCTGCTGGCTCGAAGGGCCGAATGGCCTACTCCTGCACCTATTTTCTGTTTCTATGTTTTTCTAATACTCCTGTGAATGCATGTGGGTGAATTTACTATGTGATGGTTCTGGTGGATGTTTTGTTTGAATTGTTGGTGATGTTTTGAATTCTGTGATGGATTATAGTTGTTGAATATTTTGGTGATTGAATAGTGTGAAATTTTTGTTAAGTTGTGTGTTGATGTGTGATTGTGATTGTTTGTATTGATGATTTTTTTGATGTGGGTGAATTTACTATGTTATGTGAGCTGTATTACAACAACGAGGTTCACATAACAGAGGGCATAGGTATATAAACATTTATGGGGTCATATAAGGTGCTGCAAATATGCCAGTCTTTCTTTTTGAAAAGCACAAATTATCATTGACTAGCCATTTTTATTTCAAATGACCAGCAACTGCTGCATTTTGTGTCAATTGATCCTGGCAGTGTTTTATATTCCTTTTTTCTATTCTCCCTCTTTTTACACATGTTCAAGGCAGATAATCTGCAATAAACAGGTCGAGCTCACCCTCTTTGAGCTGACACTAATCTCCCTCCACTCACCTTTGATTGTGACTATCACAATCTATCCCTTGTTTCTCACTACCCCTTCCCCTCTATCAACTGAAAACGTGCACCTTTTTTTAAGTTCCCTACATTCAGGCAATCAGTCTGAAGAAGAGTCGCGACCTGAAACGCCTGTCCATTCCCTCCAAAAATATTGCACAATCTGCCAAGTTCCTTCAGCACTGTAGGTCAATCTTTTGTATTAGATTCCAGCATCTGCAGTTTCTTGTGTCTCCAACCTGTAATGTCCATTGTTTCTCTTTCCACAGAAGCTGCCGAGTATTTCCAGCATTTTATTTTCTAGATTTTCAGTAGCTGCAATTATTTTGGTTTTTAGTTGTTCACCAGTTGATCAGTTTTTAAAGAGCTCTGCCTTACGCGCACCACGTAGCATGCAACATCACTAATGCATCATCAATAATAACAAGCATGTTACATTGGTCAAAGGATAGGACAGTAACAGAGTTTAATGCATCTACTGTAGCATTTTACAACCCTGCTGAGAACTCCTATCAGGTAAATGGTCCCCTGAGTAATAAATCTCAATTTTAGAGGATGTTGCATGTCAGGTTTTTCTTAAAGGAAACACTGCCAGACAACCCATCAACATAAATGAAATTGACCCGTCAAGCCTGTGGGAAGGATGTCGGAGCTATGTAAGCACTGAACAAAACAATCTGAGGCTGTAAACCAGCTACAATGCACATAGCATCTAGTTAGTGTTGCCATCTCTCCAAGAATTAAATATAAATAAACCCCTGCACAGAGTGGAAAAGAATAGCAGGGCATTTAAAAATGATGTGTCTCTCTTGTACAAAGCACTTCCTTTGATTAGTTGCAAAGGTGCAGGAATTGACAGGGAAGGCTGTCTGAGTGCCTGGTTCATTGAGATGCTGGGGTTGATGCTGGTACCTCCAGGTATAGGGCCATCTGCAATTATCTACATCGCACACTGCGGCAAACCAAGAAATCACCAATATTAAAGTTGTACAGTTGGGTGGAATATTAGTTTTGAGGAATTATGACTATGTGGTTAAAAAATACTTATTTTTCCTGCATCCATCACATCTTGAATTAATTTATGAAGATTTATCTCTGGAGGTATTGGGAGAGAAATGTGAATTTTCAAAAGGGTTCATCACTCACCTCTTGGGCCTCTGAGATACTGAAAAATGCACTAAATTAAAAATAGGTATAGATTTATCAGTAAAGATTGTTAAAATAAGTATTATTTTATGCAATGTTATTGTGATTAATACTGCTGTATATACCCTAGTTATTCTAGGGTTTTATCCCTAATTGGTTTTGTTGGTAAATTAATATCACATCTAGACTTAATTAGTCCAATGTTCATTTTGCCAATATTCCAACACATTTTGGACATGTCAGCTATCAATAGTTATATTCTCATTATCCTATTCCACTTGCCAATTTTACATTCCTCTTCACCAAATCCTTATATTTGCGATTCTCAACTTTGTGGTGAGCTCTCCCCAAGTCAAGACCCTTTCCAAATCTCCCCAGTGCTGCAAGACAAGTCCTGGCATCATCCTCGTAAATCTCTGCACCCTTTCCAGCTTAATCCAGACTGGATAGACTCAGCTTGTACTCGCTAGAATTTAGAAGATTGAGGGGGGATCTTATAGAAATGTACAAAATTCTTAAGGGGTTGGACAGGCTAGATGCAGGAAGATTGTTCCCGATGTTGGGGAAGTCCAGAACAAGGTGTCACAGTTTTTTAGGTCTTTTAGTCTTTTAGGACCGAGATGAGAAAAACATTTTTCTAATGGAGAGTGGTTAATCTGTGGAATTCTCTGCCACAGATGGCAGTTGAGACCAGTACATTGGCTATTTTTAAGAGGGAGTTAGATGTGGCCCTTGTGGCTAAAGGGATCAGGGGGTATGGGGAGAAGGCAGGTACAGGATACTGAGTTGGATGAACAGCCATGATCATATTGAATGGCGGTGCAGGCTCGAAGGGCCGAATGGCCTACTCCTGCATCTATTTTCTATGTTGCTATGTTTAAAAGCGCCATTTCCAGGAAGTGCACACGAAGAATCATAGAAGGGGAAAGTTTGCAGTATATTTTGTCCCTGCTCTACTCTTCCCCAAACTCACTTCGCTTGTTCTAGCATTGCCCACCATAAGTTGCCGTTAACTTGTCATGTATTACAACATGTCATGGACCTTTGTTCTCCAGCAACTCCAGACTTTATGAAACTTTACCTACACAGTACACAGTGCTACAGGTCCCTCCGCCGCCGGACCAGCAGGCTCAAGAACAGCTTCTTCCCTACGGCTGTCACACTTCTCAACGCTGCACCTCAATGACTGCCTGTCTCCACCCCTCACCCCCCCCCCGAACTATCCAATCACCAGCAAATTGCACGGACACCACTGCATATGTATATGTATTACTTGTTTATTCGTAAGTTCACCCTTCGGAGATACCAATTGCATTTCGTTGTCTCTGTGTTGTACACTGCACAATGACAATAAAGATTGAATTGAATTGAATCGAATTGAATTGTGCTGCAGAGAGTGGAGATGCAGCCTCATAACTCCAATGGTCGAGGTCCTGTTTTGATCTCCAGTGCCACCTGTGAGAAATGTACACGTTCTCCCTGTGATGTGGTGGGTTTACTCAAGTTGCTTCTCCCACATCCTAAAGACACATGGGTTTGCAACTATAACTTGCCCCTGGTGCAGAAGGGAGTGGTAGGTTCTGGGGTACATTAATGAGAATGATGGAGAGTATTCTGGGATTAGTGGAGACTGGTGTTTGGTGGCT
This sequence comes from Okamejei kenojei, assembly GCA_035221665.1. Lineage (NCBI taxonomy): Eukaryota > Metazoa > Chordata > Chondrichthyes > Rajiformes > Rajidae > Okamejei > Okamejei kenojei. Next base: position 55,467,959 of record CM069137.1, read on the forward strand.
GGAGCAGAGTCCTGTTGTTGCTCTAGATTCCATCATCTAGTTTCTTGTTTCCATTGACCTTGAAAGAGCTGTTTCCACCCTCCACAAGAAGGAAACTTTTGATGGTTGAAACAAGTTGATATTTTGTGACTCTGCGTTTTTCCATGGAGACGAGCAACTACAAGCAGAATCTGACAAACATTTAAACCACAAGGGAGTGATGGGGTATGTGGAAATTGTAGGAAAGCCGCATGGAGGCCGCATAAGATCAGCCAGATTCTTATTGAATGGTGGAGGAATTTCACAGAGCTGAGTGTCCTACTGCTGCTCCAGTTTCTTATTGCAAAACAAAAAGAACTGTTAGACAAGTCTCCAGCAAGTGAGGAAAGTAAAAGTAAAAAGCAGGGATAATTTGGTAAATTATCATTGCCTGAGAAATAATGCATTAATCAGAAGTGTTTTCCTTGACAGTGGGAATCACAGAATCAACAGGGCGTTTGTTTGCCTTGATTGATTTCCTTTGTTCATCACAATGTAGGGTGCCTTTGGAGCAAAGTGAATTGTCGTTAACAGCAAGCACTCCTGTGGTACATCCAGCTTTTTAAAAACATTTCAAAATAGACTTTATTCAAGTTGTAAATATATACAAAACAGGAACCGTGTAAAAAAAAGTCACCCGCCATACTCAGAGGCTATACAAACATTCAATACTATTTACACAAATCACAACAGTTTTTTTCCCCCACCCTTGCTATTCATGCGGCCCACTAGCGTGAGAAACCTTCCCTTATTTTTGAGGGGCGTCTCCACCACACCCTGCCCCCCATGTCCTGCAGCGGAAGGACCTTAGACTGTGGTCCTCCCCCACCAAGCTTTGGCTGCACCAAGCTTCAGTGTGTCCCTCAGCACGTACTCTTGCAGTCTGCAGCGGGCCAGTCAGCAACATTCCTGGACGGACATCTCGCTTCGCTGGGAGGTCAACAAAGCTCGGGCAGACCAAAGATCGTCTTTCACCGAGTTGATGACCTTCCAGCATCACTCAATGTCAGTCTCTGAATGCATCCCTGGGAGCAGTCCATAAATCACAGAGTCCTGTGTGACAGAACTGTTCGGAATAAATCGTGACAGGGACCCTTGCAAACATCTCTAGACTTGCTTTGCAAATCCACACTCTGGAAAAAGGTGGGCAATGGTCTCCTCTCCATAGCAGCGATCCCAAGGGCAACGTGTGCTGGTAGTGAGGTTCCGATGGTGCAGGAAGGTTCTGACTGGGACGGCTCCTCTCACCACCAGCCAAGCCACGTCTTGGTGCTTGCTGGTGAATTCTGGCATTGAGGCATTTTGCCAGACAAGCTGGGAAGTCTGCTCCAGGAGTCACGCCACAGGATCCATGGGTCAATTCCCTGCAGTGCCTGCAGGACGTTCCGTGCTGACCACTGCCCGATGGACTTGTGGTCAAAGGTATTGGTCCGGAAGAACCTTTCCATGAGTGACAGATGGTGCGGCAATGTCCAGCTGACTGGCACATTGCATAGCATCTGCACCGGACCCATCATTCGCAACACCGGGGACAGGTAGAACCTCAGCAGGTAGTGACACTAGGTGCCCATATGCCTTGGCTCTATGCTCCGCCTGATGGAGCCACACACGAAGGTGGCCATTAGGACGAGGGCGACGTTGGGCACGCTTTTACCCCCGTTGTGTGCCGACTTATGCATTGTGGCCTGTCGCACCCAATCCATCAATGTCACTCCTCTTATGCTCGCATCCCTCCTGATGGACTCGGCAAAAGGTTCAATACAACAGACAAACAAGACAGGGGAGAGAGGGCAACCCTGCCTGACTCCAGACCCGATGGGGAAGCTGTCTGACTCCCACCTGATTTGGACTGCACTACAGATATTGGTGTAGAGCAGTTTGATCCAATTCCGGATTCCCTCCCCAAGCACATTTTGGAGCCACATCCCTCATGTAAGCGTGCAATATCCTGTCGAAGGCCTTCTCCTGGTCCAAGCTGTCTAGGCAGGCATCCACCCGTCTGCCCTGCACGTAGGCAATGGTATCTCTCAGCAGTGCCAGGCTGTCTGAGATTTTCCTGCCAGGTACAGCACAAGTTTGGTCTGGGTGGATCACCGTCCCAGAGCAGACTTGGTCCGGTTGGCGATGGCCTTAGACAGGATCTTGTAATCAACATTCAACAATGTGATGGATCAACAATTCCTTACATCATTCATCTCCCCCTTCTGCTTGTAAATTAAGGTGATGCTGCCCTTCCTCATAGAGTCTGACATGCTGCCAGCTAGAAGCATGTCACTGTACACTTCTAGCAGGTCCGGGCACACCCAGTCCCACAGAGCCGAATACAACTCGGCTAGAAAGCCATCGCTTCCGGGCGTTTTACTTGAGTCAAAGGAACGGATGGTGCCGGTCAGCTCCTCTAGGGTCAGTGGTTGGTCCAGACTCTCCTGCTTGCTGTCCTCCAAGACCTCCGTGATAGAGGACAGGTTTTGGGAGGCGGTGGTGTATGTGGCCTTTCTGTCGTATAAATCCGCATGAAAGGATTTGCAGATCCTCAGCATGTCTGTCTGCAAGGATGTTACCAAGCCGTCCTCCTCCCTTAGACTGTTCATCACAGTGCTCCCCCTGTGAACCTAATGGAAGAAGAAGCATGAGTATGTCTCATGCTGTTCCATGTGGCGGACCCTGGATCGGTAAATAATCTTGGAGGTAAAGAGCCCAGCTGCAACTCCTGAGCCTATGTCTGCTTTCTAGCTCCTGTGATGGAAAAAATCACTTTGCTGCATCAGTTTGATTCTTCCATTGCCCTTTTCAGCCAGCATGTATAATGGACACAGTACCTTATTGTGGACCTTTTAAAAACAAGGTCTGACATTCTGAAAGCACCATTCAGAACCTCTGAATGTTCTCTACATGCCTCACAATACATCCCACAAAAACTTGTTTTAGAACATTATAAACCTTGCACTGTCAGAACAGGTTTATCATAAAATTTGTAGAAGGTCGCCGCGTTAGACCATCCTGCGGCCCCGAGGATTTGGTCTAGAGGCACATCCTGCGCCTTCGCTGCGGATGTTGATGCCGCCCTGGTGGAGTGAGATTTGCACATGAGTATCTACTCCAGCACAATCCAAAACCTGTTTTAACCATCCAGAAATAGTTAGAAATAGTTTCAACATTTAATAATTCTCTATCTTCTAAGTCCAGTCCTTTTAAATTACAATTTTTTAAGAATGTTTCTACTCCTATCCGATTTTCTTTTGTTTTAGCTGAATATAAATTTTTATAATATTGCAAAAATCTGTTGTTTATTTCTTTAGTTTGTACTAATAATTCCCCTTTATCTGATTTAATCCTATAGATTGATTTTTCTCCTTCCAATTTTCTTAATTGACGAGCAAATAATTGATGTGGCTTGTCACCAAATTCAAATTGTATTTGTTTAGTATATTGGTATAGTTTTACATCTTGGTCTGACTGTATTTTATTTAATTTATATTTCAATGCAAAGATTTTATTATGTTTTATCATGGTTGGATTAACAGCGTTCTCTGTATCTAACTGTTTAATCTCCCTTTCCAATGCCTGTTCTACCCTCCGATTCTCTTTATTATAAAATGCTTGAGAAGATATCATAATTCCCCGAACATAAAAGTTTCCCATAAATGGGACAAAGATATTTCTGGCGTATCATTTATTTCAAAGAAAATCTTGATCTGTTTCGTGATATATTCTTGAGTTATTTTGTCTTTTAAAATTTGTGGGTTAAATCTCCATTGTCCTTGTTTTTCCATTTTACCGGTTATTTTCATCTTAAAAGTTAAAGGTGCATGATCTGAAATGATAATATTATGATATTTCGAATTATACGTAAGTGGAATAAGTTTTAAATCTACTGGAAAATAATCTATTCTTGAATAAGTTTTATGCACAGGTGAGTAAAATAGTAGCAGCAATCACGACAAAAGGTTTGCAATAGGGTCCCAACCCAAAATGTTGTCTGTCGATTTTCCGCTAAAGATACTGCCCTATCCAATTTGAGATCTTCCAGCCTTCTGCTTTTTGCTCAAGATTCTAACATTTGTTGTCTCTTTGTCTCTAAAAGTGTTATAATATCCTTTATAGACAAACACTGGGCAGATCTAAATCCTGGAACTCCCTCCCAACAGCATAGGAGCATCCTCACCAGAAGGACTGCAAAGTTCCAAGAAGCCAGCTCTATTACCCACCTTCTCAAGGTCAATCAGAGGTCACCAGTATGGCCCAGATCTATTTCTAAATGTAATACATGTGAGGACGAGCTTGAAGAGTTGGAGAAGAGATTTTAGTGTACACTTGGCTCCCTCCATGGTTTATGTCCTTCATGGCCACAGTGGCGCAGCGGTAAGGTAGCTGCCTTACAGCGCTTACTGCAGCAGTGATCCGGGTTCTATCCCGACTACGGGTGCTGTCTGTATGGAGTTTTCCCCGTGACCACGTGGGTTTTCTCTGAGATCTTCGGTTTCCTCCCACACTCCAAAGACGTACAGGTATGTAGGTTAATTGGCTTGGCGTATGTGTAAATTGTCCCCAGTGTGTGTGGGCTTGTGTTAATTGCTGGTCGGTGCGGACTCGGCGGGCCGAAGGGCCTGTTTTTCTATGCTAAGAAAAACACTGAGGCCAGATAGGTCCTCAATTTTAAATATCTGAATGGCGGTGCAGAAGGAATGGCACTCTGCCCTAATTTCAATGGTTCTATGTTTCTTCTATGTTTCCATGTTGTAAGACTCAGTACTCCCATTGGTTAGTTTCATTCTACAATCCACTACTTAAATTTTTTTCTCCTACAAATGTGTTTAAATACGACACAAGACCAGAGAGACCTGGCAATATTTGCAAATCAATTGCATTGTATATTGGATGGTTAGAATAATTTAATACAGGACAAATGACTGTTCCATCAGAGATTGAAAAAAAATGGTGTCAGTAAGAGGTGGCATTTCCCAAGCAGCAAGCAGTAGACCCATGTCTACGTCACGACCTTTTAAAACTGAAATCTGTAATTACAACTACAGCAGTAAATAGCATGCTTTAAGAGTCAGCGCATCCAACTCTAAGAACGCAAATGCCACCATTCAGGCCTTTAGGTAACTCTGAAGCGTCAGGACGTTTGGTCCAACCACCTCCCCCACCCCACCCCTTCCCCACTCACCAGCATCTGTACTTCCTTATGTTTCCCTTTTCCAATTATGTTTTTGCACTAACATCTTGGTTTTTTTTCTGCAGTCTTTCTTTTAGAACTTTTATGTGTCATTTATGTATAACTTCTGTACAATCTGCATTTGTGTATTTGGCTGAGTATGCGTTTGGATGCTGCTGCAAGCAAGATTTTTCATTGCTCCTTATTTTGCCGTATTCATGCATATGACTATATACTTCTTCTTCTTCTTTCATGTGGCGTGCACAGCCTAAAGTTGTAGGACAACTTGTTCTATTTGATCTTCCGTTTGTGCACATCAAGTTGATTGCATTACTCGAAACAGGGCGGACCACATGAAGGTTGCAATCTTCCACCCCACTATATACTTGAACCTCATCGACCAATTGGGTTTATGCATATGAATGAGCCATTGCTAAATCGAACAATGATTAATCAGGAAGTTCATTTCAGTGTGAATGGCGTGAATGGTATGCAATTCACTACCACGTGGAATGACAGATGATATGGGTCAATGCACTTCGGTCGAATCTATCTAAGGACACGTGGTAGAATGAAGCATACTTTTAGTGTGTTATAACCTACAGGGTTAGGAACCTAGTGGAACATAAATCTTCCAGGCAGTTGAAGGTTTCAGCCCGAAACGTTGCCTATCTCCTTCGCTCCTTAGATGCTGCTGCACCCGCTGAGTTTCTCCAGCTTTTTGTGTACCCTCGATTTTTCAGTATCTGTAGTTCCTTCTTTAACACTGAAGGCTTAACCTCGATCTGTGTGGTGAGAGTGCTCCCACAATGCTGTTAGGGAGGAAGTTCCAGGATTTAGACCCAGTGATGATATATTTCCAAATCAGTATGGTCAGCAATCAGGAGGGGAATCTAGAAGGGGTAATGTTTCCATGTGCCTATTGCCCTTGAACTTCTTGGTGTCAGAGATCTTTGGATCTGTTATCAGAGTAGCCTGGGTTACTGCAACGTACCGTGCCCTCCATAATGTTTGGGACATAGACCAATCATTTATTTATTTGCCTCTGTACTCCATAATTTGAGATTTGTAATAGAAAAAATCACGTGCATATGACTATAAACTTCTTCTTCTTCTTTCATGTGGCGTGCTCAGCCATTTATTAAAGGCCATTTTTTATACATTTTGGTTTCACCATGTAGAAATTATAGCAGTGTTTATACATAGTCTCCCCCATTTCAGGGCACCATAATGTTTGGGACACATGGCTTCACAGGTGTTTGTAATTGCTCAGATGTGTTTAATTGCCTCCTTAATGCAGGTATAAGAGATCTCTCAGTACCTAGTCTTTCCACCACCTTTGGAAAGTGTTATTGGTGTCTATCAACATGAGGATCAAAGTTGTGCCAATGAAAGTCAAGGAAGCCATTATGAGACTGAGAAACAAGAATAAAACTGTTAGAGACATCAGCCACACATTAGGCTTACCAAAATCAACTGTTTGGAACATCAATACATAGAAAGAGGGCACTGGTGAGCATACTAATCGCAAAGGAACTGGAAGGTCAAGGAAGACCTCCACAGCTGACGACAAAAGAATTCCCTCTATAATAAAGAAAAATCCCCAAATACCTGTCTGACAGATCAGAAACACTCTTCAGGGGTCAGGTGTGGATTTGTCAATGATCACTGTCCGGAGAAGACTTCATGAACAGAATTACAGAGGCTACACTGCAAGATGCAAACCATTGGTTAGCTGCAAAAATAGGATGGCCAGGTTACCGTTTGCCAAGAAGTGCATAAAAGAGCATCCACAGTTCTGGAAAAAGGTCTTGTGGACAGATGAGATGAAGATTAACTTATATCAGAGTGAAGACAAGAGCAAAGTATGGAGGAGAGAAGGAACTGCCCAAGATCCAAAGCATACCATCTCATTTGTGAAACACGGTGGTGGAGGTGTTATGGCCTGGGCGTGTATGGCTGCTGAAGGTACTGGCTCACTTATCTTCATTGATGATACAACTGCTGATGGTAGTAGCATAATTAATTCTGAAGTGTATAGACACATACTATCTGCTCAAGTTCAACCAAATGCCTCAAAACTCATTGGATTCTACAGCAAGACAATATTCCCAAACATACTGCTAAAGTACCAAAGGAGTTTTTTTAAAGCTAAAAAAATAGTCAATTCTTGAGTGACAAGTCAATCACCCAATCTGAACCCAATTGAGCGTGCCTTTTATATGCTGAAGAGAAAACTGAAGGGGACTAGCCCCCAAAACAAGCATAATCTAAAGATGGCTGCAATACAGGCCTGGCAGAGCATCACCAGAGAAAACACCCAGCAACTGGTGATGTCCATGAATCGCAGACTTCAGGCAGTGATTGCATGCAAAGGATATGCAATAAAATATTTAACATGACTACATTCATTTACATGACATTGCTGTGTCCCAAACATTATGGTCCTCTGAAATGGGGGGGGGACTATGTATAAACACTGCTGTAATTTCTACATGTTGAAACCAAAATGTATAAAAATGGCCTTTATTAAAACCTGACAATGTGCACTTTAACCACATGTGATTTTTTTTCTATTACAAATCTCAAATTGTGGAGTACAGAGGTAAATAAATAAATGATGGGTCTTTGTCCCAAGCATTATGGAGGGCACTGCATAATTGGTGCATTTTGCGGATGTACACTGTGCATGGAAACTATGAATGTTTCAATTGGCTGATAGTGTGGCAATGAAGCTGGCTGCTCTGCCCTGGATGATGTTGAGTTTCCTGAGAGGCATTGGGCTTCACTCTCCAGGCAAGTGGAGAGTATAACATCAGATTCCTGACATCCATTGTTGACGGTGGAGAGAATCAATAAGTCAGGAGGAGATTAATCAGTCTGTACAAGATATACAGCCTCTGACCTGTTCTCGCAGCCATTGTTTTTACATGGCTGGTCAATGGTAATCCCCAGCTTATTGATTGTGTGGGAACTTGGGGATGGAAATGTAATTGATCGTCAAGGATATGTGGTGAACCTTTCTGTTGTTGTAGATTGTGACACAAATTTTATTTGCCACCTACCAGCCTATGGATGAATGTTGTTGCGGTCCTGCTACATGGAATTAAACATTCTCTAATCATCAGCGAACACTTCCACTTCTGACTTCATGACGAAAGGAAGGTAGATGATAAATGTAAATGGCTGAGGGTAGTGGGTTTAAGGTTACTGCCCTGAAGAGCGCCTGCAGTGATATTCAGTATGATTGTCTTCTGACAACCATCTTCCATTGTGTGCGGTATGAATCCAATCACCAGATTATGTTCCCCTTGATGCCCATTAATCATTTCTACCTGTGTGGCGTGGTTACACTTAGTCGAACGTTGCCCTACCATCAAAGGCAGTCGTTCTCACCTCATCTATAGAATTCAGCTACTTGGTGCATGTTTGGATTCAAGTTGTGATGAGATCTGGATCTGAGTAATCCTGGTGAAACCCAAACTGACTGCTGTGAGCAATCCATCAGTGAATAAATTGCGCCAGATAGCACTGTCGATGACCCATTCGTTACCTGGCTGACAATTGAGAGTAGAACGATTGGGAGGTAATTAAGCAGATTGTCCTGCCTTTACTGAGTATAGGAAACACAACAGTTTGTTTGAAAATTGGTCTCAAGGAATAGAGGTTTAAAATAAAACCTCTGTGTTCTATAGCATTGATTGAACCATCTGTACAAATCAATGCATTTTTTGTTTGGCAAAGGGAAAAAAAATAATTAATTGGTTTTATTTAGATGTAAGTGGTGCAATCAGTATTCAAAAGAACATTGAAACATCTTAGTCTGTTGAATCAATGAGACTAGTTCCCATTTGACGCTGTGCTATACATCAATTTCACTGGCTACTATAACATTAGAAGATAATTGGTATAGTTAGCATCTTCTGCGAATAAGAAGGAGTTCATTGTGTGTGGTAATGTTCAATGTAGATTTATAATGTATTCCACTGGCATTAATCCAGTATTTAGGGTATTTATGCCTCTTCTCCATTTGCAATCTCGGTTAAACATTATTCATGTTGTCCATGAGTTTGCCTCTTGGAAATGTATTAATGAGTCAGATTTGGATGTATGGTTTGAGGCTGATACAAAAGAACAGGCAATGCAAAAAATAGTCACTTTACTCAAGAAACAAAGCGACACGTGGCAGAAAAAATATAAGAAAAACAGAAAATGCTGTGGAAAGAGAAATAGATAATGTTTCAAACAAAGTGCTGAAGGATCTCATTCGGTCAGGCAGTATCTAAAGGGGTCCTGACCCAAAACACCGCCAGTCCCTTTCTCTCATAGATGACACCTGACCCGATGATTTTGTCCAGTATTTTTTCATCCAAGATTCCAGCATCTACAGTATCTTCTGTCTCCAGTTGACATTTCCGGGCTGCGATCCTTTATCAAAACTGGAAAATGGATGCACAAAGGTCTGCTGTGGGGAGGGAAGATGTCTGCGATGGGATGGGTTAAAATAACTTATTGGGAACCACCATCAGCATGTTAAGCTAAAAGGAGATATAAGAAACTACAGGTGCTGGAATCTTGAGTAAAAACAAACAACTGGAGGAACTCAGCAGATCAGGCTGCATCTGTGAGAGCAATGGACAGGGGATGTTTCAGGTCACATTTTAACTCCCCTTTCCATTCCCACATCATTGTTTCTGTCTTTAGCCTCTTTCGTTGTCAAATTAATGCCACAAGCAATCGTAAAGAATAGCACCTCATACTCTGCTTGGGTTGCATACAGCATGATGATATGAACTTTCAATTCTCCAACTTCAAGTAATACACCTCTACCTCCTCTTTCTTTTCCATGCATCCTCTTAACTGGAGTGCTCCCATTGCTCTCACCATCTCCCACTACCCCCAGTCACTCTGGTTCTTTCCCGTCCTTTGTACACACCTCACATCCTTGTGTCCCCCATTTGCCTCTTACCCTCCCCATCCCCTTCCATCTTTTTACATCTTGATCCTCCTCTCCTTATCTGATACCTTATTTTTGTCTCCTTTTCATCTCTAGCCATTCTCTCTTATTCCACCTATCTGCCAATTCACTTCTTCCTCACCTGTAACCACCTTTATCTTCCCCCCACTACTAATTTCAAGTTTTCTTCCCCATTTTCCAATCAATCTGAACAAGAGTTCTGACCCCGAATGTAGCCGGTCCATACCTTCCCCTGAAGGTACCTGACCCATTGAGTTCCACCAGCTTGTGCTCAGTCCGTCAATGCCTACTGGATCTCCTGGTTGCTAAACATTTTAACTCCTCTTCCCATTCCCATACTGACCTTTCTGTCCTGGGCCTTCTCCATTGCTAGACGAGACCACACACAAACTAGAGGAAAAGCACCTCATATTCTGCTTGGGTAGCTTACAACCCAACGGCATGAACATTGAATTCTCCAATTTTAGGGAACTACAAGCCCCACCCCTCTTCGTCCCCCTTCACCCTTCTCCCTTTCTTTTCCCACACTCTCTCACTGCTCCACCTGGCATTGCACCTTTTTCTCCCACCCCCTCTCCCTCCGATTACATTCCTTCATCTAGCTTCACAATTTGCAACTCTTCAATCCTTTTGTCTCACACCTTCTGCCTTTTCACCTCTGGACTTTGTCCAACCATCTGAATATCAAACCCCCCTCTCACCTGTATCCACCTATTACTTGCCAAGCTTTGTCCTGCTCCTCTTCTCCACCAGCTTTCATTCCCCCCATCCGCAATCAGTCTGATGAAAGGTTCCAACCCGAAACGTCACCTATCCAACTTCTCCAGATATGCTGCCTGACCCATTGAGTTTCTCCAGCACTTTGTCCTTATTTGTAAAGCAACATTTGCATTTCCTTGTTTCAGCTTTTATGTTTGTTCTATGGCACGGATCATCTTTACCGCTTCAGATGATTTTTGGTCACTGGCCAAATTTTTGGTGGGGAGGCTTAAGTGTTTGAGCATACACAACGCAGCATAAAATAAAAGGCATAATCCCATTTCTAGGCACCGCTGTGTTCAAAGCATCAATAATTGTTATATTGGTGTCCTGAGTCTATTCACATTCAACCTACTGTTTTGATAATCACTTCCATAAAAGGCAAGTTATGTTCTCTATTTACCAATTGACCTTCAACCTAGTAATTTACTGGAGAACATCAGAGCCAGAAAGATTAATACAAAGCTTGTCTACATTTGCAGTTCCAGAACCATGATTTTTATTAAGCATCTTGTTAGTTATAAAGGTCTCCCTGAGTATAGTAAGTGAATCTGCTACTAAATAACTTTTAGTTTATAGCTAACGTATTGGTGTTTAAACAACTTAATGTGCAACAGCTAATCAGTCTGCTGTCAGCAGAGCTATTACCTTATGACATAAAACCAGTTAAAAGTGTTCTGTCTTATTTTACTTCTGCACGTGTGCACAACGTTAGGTGGTGAGCCAGTGAGGAGCTCTTCCCACAGCAGTTAATTCTGCCCTTTGAAAGGCTGCCCAGTTAGTCACATTTCCCTGTAGCCCTGCACATTTTTCTTTTGACATAGTAATAAAAATCCTACTCTTGTTCCCCGTCTGTCAACCAATATATTGATATTACCCCCAATTAATTTGACATAGTGTATTCAGAAAGTATTCAGACCCCTTCACTTTTTCCACATTTTGTTACGTTATAGCCTTATTTTAAAATGGATTAAATTCAATTTTTCATCATCTCCACACAATACCCCAGAATAAAGAAGCGAAAACAGGTGTTCATAAATTTTTGCAAAGTAATTAAAAAGAAATAACTGAAATATCACATTTACATTTTGCTTTGACACTCAAAATTGAGCTAAGGTTCATCCTGTTTCCATTGATTATCCTTGAGATGTTTCTTCAACTTGATTGCAGTCCACCAATGGTAAATTAAATTGATTGGGCATGATTTGGAAAGGCACACACTTGTCTAAATAAGGATCCACAGTTGACAGGGCATGTCAGAGCAAAAACCAAGCCATGAAGATGAAGGAATTATCCGTAGACCTCCAAGACAGGATTGTGTCGAGACACAGATCTGGGGAAGGGTATAAAACAATTTCTGCAGCATTGCAGGTCCCGAAGAGCACAGTGGCCTCCGTCATTCTTAAATCGAAGAACTTTGGAAGCACCAGGACTCTTCATAGAGCTGGCTGCCCGGCCAAACTGAGCATTCAGGGGAGAGGGCCTTGGTCAAGGAGGGACCAAGAACCTGATGGTCACTCTGACAGTTCCTCTATGGAGATGTGAGAACCTTCCGGAAGGACAACTTTATCTGCGGCACTCCACCAATCAGGCCTTTATGGTAGAGTGGCCAGAGGGAAGCCACTCCTCAGTAAAAGGCACACGAAGCCCCCTTGGAGTTTGCCAAAAGGGTTGTTTTCTCTGGTGCTCTTGTCTGATGAAACCAAGATTGAACTCTTTGTCCTGAATGCCAAGTGTCACATCTGGAGGAAACCAGGCATCACTCATCACCTGGCCAATACCATACCTATGGTGAAGCATGGTGGTGGCAGCATCATGCTGTGGGGATGCTTTTCAGCGGCAGGAACTGGAGACTAGTCAGGATCGAGGAAAAGATGAACAGCAAAGTACAGAGAGATCCTTGATGAAAACCTGCTCCAGAGTGTTCTGGACCTCAGACTAGGGCAGAGGTTCACCTTCCAACAGGACAATGACCCAAAGCACACAGTCAAGACAATGCAAGAGTGGCTCTGTGACAAGTCTGAATGTCCTAGAGTGACCCAGCCAGAGCCCGCACTGGAACGCGATTGAACATCTCTGGAACCTGAAAATAGCTGTGCATCGACGCTCCCCATCCAACCTTACAGAGCTTGAGAGGATCTCAACTTCAAGTTATTTTATTGTCACTTACACCAATTGGTGCAGTGAAATTTGAGTTATCATGCAGCTGACAAATAAGATAAACACAACAGCTTTGTTATTATGGGGTATTGTGTGTAGATTGTTGATAAAAAAATGAATGTAATCCATTTTAGAACAAGACTGTAACGTAACAAAATGTGGAAAAAATGAATTGGTCTGAATACTTTCTGAATGCACTGTACATCTGTATATCCATCTTTATCAAAGGCCACCTGAAAATCCAAATACATAGCATTCTCCCTTTTGAACGTTACCATAGAACCTGCTGCAAACATTGTACAATCACTCAGACATGTTCATTTACCTCCTGTTTACATCTACTCTGGAAAGCTCAGCTACAATCCATCATTGATATATAGTGTCAAGAGCTGGGACATCAGCACTGATCCCAGGGGTAATCTACTAGTCCCCATCTGCTACCCATTCCTTGTTTCTCGAACCTAGGACAATGCAGCATAAGAACACGCCATTCGGCCCACAATATCTGTGCCAAACATGATGCCATGACAAACTCTTACCTGCCTGCACATTGTCCATATCCCTTATCCCTGCATATCTATATGCCTATCCAAAGTCTCTTAAATGCCACTATTGTCTAAGACTCAAATACCACCTCCGGCAGCACATTGCAGGCACTTGCCACCCTCTGCATAAAATAAAATTCCCAAACATCTCCTTTAAACTTTGCCACTCTCACTTTAAAGCCATGTCCTTTAGTATTTGATTTGATTTTGGCCTATAATTTCTTGGATTCTCTCAACTTCCCTTCTTCAATAAAGGGAGTCTGCTACTCATCTGCTACTCATCTGCTACTCTCCAGTCCTCCAGTATTTGTCTGTGGCGAGAGAAGGCGTAAGGGCTCTTTGTCAGGTGTCCCGCAATATTATTCTTTGCCTCCCTCAATAACCCGGGATAGATCCCATCAGATTGTGGAGATTTATCCACCTTAATGCTCTTCAAGAGCCCCAATACCTCCTCAATCTAAAACTGCCCTTGCATATTAATATTCTCCACACTAATCTCACTGTCCTCCATGTCCTTCTTTTTGGTGAAAACAGAAGCAAAGTATTAATTCAGTACTTCACCTACACCCACAGACTCCAAGCACAAATTTCCTCCATTATCAAGCATTCTCCCTGGATAGCCTTCTGTTTCTAAAGTAGGTATAAAAAGCTTTGGGATGTTCTTTAATCTGACTTGCCAAAGTCATTTTGTGGCCCCTTTTGGCCATTCCAATTGCCCGCTTGATTTATTTCTAATCCTCAAGGGCCCTGCCGGATTCCATCCTCTTAAACATTTCATGCACTTCCTTTTTCTTTTTGACCAAATTTACAACCTCTTTGGTCATCCGTTTCCCTTACTTTGCCATCCTCATCCCTCCTCCTCACTGGAACATGCCTGTTCCAAACTTTGATCAAGTTCAATTAAATGACTCCCACGTATCAGATGTGGTCTTACCCATTAACAGCAACTCCCAATGTACCCACTCAAACTCCTGCCTAATAATGTTGTAGTTTGCCTTACTCCAATTTAGTACCTTCCCACAAGGTCTAGCCAAGGTCCAGCCTTAATTTTGCACACAAACTACACAAATGCAGCTTTATAAAAGTCCTTCTCAACATACAAATTCAATACATCCTTCTTTATCTTCTACAGTAGTTACATCCTCAAAAATATCAAAAAAATTTATCAAACACAATTTTACTTTCATCAATCATCTGGTGGTGCCGCGCCAGTTGTTTGTCTGTCATTTCACCTTTTTGTTATTTTTACTGTGGTCAAAAGTATGGTTTTGGATATTTCTTAGTCTTTTTAATGTGGGGTTATGGGGGGGGAAACCATTTTCTTAGTTCCTGGTCGAGAATGCGTCTTTTCTCCGAGTCGCATCTTCCCCCCCCCCCCCTCGCGGCCTACCATCTGGATTGGCACGGCCTTTCCTGCCGGAGACTGACCAGAGCTACAGCAGTGGCGCAGCACTGAATTCCATCGCAGAGAGGGGCGTTGCCTTACCGAGGGTTGCCAGCGTTGAATCTCCATCCAGCTCGGCCTATGGACTTCGGGAGCCGCCGTCTCCAGTAGGAAGCAGCCGATTCGGAAACTCCAAGCCGCTTAGTGTATTCTTCCAACATCGGAGTTCCGTTTAGTGTGTTCCGACATCGGAGTTCCGATCATCCCGGTGAGAAGGCCTGATGTAGCCGCGACAACAGGGGGGCTCAAAGGCCCCGACCACGGGTGAACAAAGAGGAAGTTGACTGAACTTTATTGCCTTTCCTCAGAGTGGGAAGCATTGATCTGCTATGTGGGGATGTTCATGTTAAATTTGTGTTGTGTGCATTGTATTCGTATGTCTGTATGGTAATTCAAATCTTACTGTACCAATTGGTGCATGTGATAATAAATGTAACTTGAACTTGAACTTAAATCCACATTGACTCTGTTTCCTGTTATCAGATCCTAATGCAAATGAACCGAGGGTTATTTTCACGACACCTTGATCTGCAGGAACCATCACATGATCAACAGCAGTTTGGAAGATAATATCTAATGCACGCAGGACTTCCACTTTTAGTACCCTGGGATGTGGATTATCAAGTCCTGGGGGTTTATTGCCTTTTAAACCTGTTAATTTCTTCAGCATTAATTTGTTAATAATATCAATTTCCTTTAATTCCTACTGTTCATGCTCCCTAAAATATTTGGGAAGCTTTTCAATTTCCCTCCTGTGAAGATAGGGTCAATGTATTTGTATAATGCTCTGTCATTTTTGTTTGTTCCCCATTATAAAGTCTAACCTAAATACTAACTGTTTCTGTCTCTATATATTCAAGAAGGAACTGCAGATGCTGGAAAATCAAAGGTAGACAAAAGTGCTGGAGAAACTCAGCTGTTGAGGCAGCATCTATAGAGCGAAGGAAATAGGCAACGTTTTGGGCCGAAACCCTTCTTCAGACTGATGTAGGGTGGGGAGGGTGGGAAGAAGAAAGGAAGAGTAGGAGCCAGAGGGCTGAGGGAGAGCTGAAATGGGGAGGAGACAGCAAGGGCTACCGGAAATTGAAGAAGTCAATGTTCAAGCCGCTAGGGTGCAGACTGGCCCAGCGGCATATGAAGTGCTGCTCCTCCAATTTCTGGTGGTGCTCACTCTGGCCATGGAGGAGGCCCAGGACAGAAATGTCGGATTTGGAATGGGAGGGGGAGTTGAAGTGCTGAGCCACAGGGAGATCAGGTTGGTTAATGCAGACCGAGCAGAGGTGTTCGGCGAAACGATCGCCAAGCCTACGCTTGGTCTCACCAATGTAGATCAGCTGACATCTAGAGCAGTGGATGCAATAGATGAGGTTGGAGGAGGTGCAGGTGAACCTCTGTCGCACCTGGAACGAAGCCTATTACCTTCGCTCCATAGATACTACCTCACCCGTTGAGTTTCTCCAGCACTTTTGTCTATCTCTATAGGTGCTGCCTAACCTGCTGAGAATTTCTAGCACTTCCATTTTTTAATTTCTTATTTCTAGGATCTGTGTTTTTTCCCCACTTTTTATAAATTCTACCAGAGTTGGTGAGCTTAGGGTGGGGGCAGGATGTTGACTGCCCAGGGAAACACAGACAAGAAACTGGTTGAAAATAACAATTAACACTAAATATTGTGGGTTTGTGTTAATTTAGCACTTAATGCTGTGGACCAAATATACGTCTTTGACTCAGTGCATTGGCAATTAAACAGAAATACTGAAGCATTAAACTCCTCAGGGAAAAGAGCCAAAGGGAAGTTTGTAACAATTCATGTTATGGATTCAATTTCAACAGAGCCACGGTTCTGTGAGTTCACAGCCGTTTAGAAGTGTCTTTCTTTTTGCTGCAGAGTCAGGAGCAGATGGGCCATTAGGAAAATCCAGAAATTCTTCCAGGGCCCAAGTTAATGATTCCAGATAAAGTTCTCGTAAAATGTTATTCCCTTTCAGAAAAACACACAATCCACTCCTTTATTAGGATCCAAGAGAAAGCTTCAACATTTACTAAAATTACAGGAAACCATGTGATTTATGATCTTCAACAAATAATTGATGGGCCTGGATTAAGTGCCATAAATAGATGTGAATCTTGCAGCTAAGGGATTTATTTAATCACATTTCCTTGTTCCCATTATAAAATTTACCATAAATATTAAATAATCTAGAAGAGGTAGGTAATGTTAGTGACTATGAGACTATCGAGTACACTAGTGCACTTTAGATAAAGGAATCTGTTGCTTTGTCTGGCCCATGATTCCATCACCACAGCAAACGATTGACTGTTAACTGCCTTGGAAACAGCATTGCAAAGTCCTCAGTTGTATCAAAGCTGCCACAAGAATTATAACAAGATTAAGTTCAAATAAAGCCAGGGCCTCTCTGCAATATGCTCATCTGCACCGTGGTTTTGTGCCAAGTCAAGCAATCGCCCGTCATACATGTGGTCATTGAGTCACACCTTTCATTCAATGTCTCTGACTCTTTCATCAGCATTCCTGCCTTCTTCTATCGTAAGATCAGTCCCTCCACAGCTGGGGATCTGGGTGGGAGGATGTGGTGCCAGGAATCTTCAATATTGATTCTTGGCTCCATTACATTTCATGGAATCAGATCAAACATGAGCAAAAATAAAATGTAGACTTTCTGTCAGCCTACCTTAATTGAAACATCAGTACCACCACATAAAGACTTTGGAAGACGAATGGGATGACTTCCTGACTGGAGAACTTTAAACCAGTCGCAGTGAGTGGCTCAGCAGCACCTCTACTGGTTAGGTCCTGAACTATATCCCTCGGACCTGCGGCAGAAATGGTGAAACATTGCAGGGGAAACATGTGATATTCAAACCAGACAGATTAAACCTTAGATTTATCAAACAAAATCTCACACTAAGAATATGATACCCACTGGCCTAAACGGACAGATAAGAGTTCCCACCACTTGCATAGAACATAGCACAGGAACAGGCCATTCAACGCACAATGTCTGTGCCGAACATGATGCCAAGTTAAATAAATCTCCCCTGTTTGTCTGTGATCCATATCCCTCCATTCCCTGCCTATCTAAAAGCCTATTAAAAGCCCTTACGATAATTGCCTCCATCTCCACTCTTGACAGTGGGTTCCAGGCTTCCACACCTCTGTGTAAAAAACGTCCTGCACATATATCATATAATTTCATCATATTATATCTTATCATATCATATCATCATATAACTATTAAAAGTCTGATCTTGTATGAGGATGTGTGTGTGTGTTTATTTGTTTGTGTGTGGTCATATCTTTGCGAAAAACCGACGCAGTAACGATAAAATATTTACATATTCTGGTAGACATTTTTCCCGTGGAGTCCAAATTCGCTTTATCAGAAAATTGCATGCTTTATTTCTCGTTATTACTGAAAATGTTCAAAAATCTGACAGGATTTTGAATTTTAACATGACTGTCTTTCGCCGATGACGCCACAATGGGTCTGCTCCGTGTGCCGTCTTCCTCGCGCTGCAAGTGACATCACCCTCCCGACAACTCCCCACCCCCCAACTCCCCCACCCCCCGGTTGTTCAAAAGATGTAGAAAGAACGAGCATGTCGGGCCCTGTATGAGCCCCGGGTCGGCGCATGGTGGGGCGGTTGCTGCCGCAGGCTGAGCCCGGCGACTGGACCTGGGCAGCAGCAGAGCCTGGTGCTGGAGCTGGAGCTGGAGTGAGGGAGTATTGTGTTCAGGAACCAGCCCTCCCCTGTGACGCCGCATGCCCCCCCACCCCTCAGATTCTACCCCCCTCCCTCTCTGCCCCCTCGCTCTCTCTCTTCCCCTCTCCCGCTCCATCTCTGCCCCCCCGCTCTGCCCCCACTCTCTCTCTGCTCCCCCACCCCTCTGCCCTCTGTCTCTGCCCTCTGTCTCTGCCTTCTGCCCTCTGTCTCTGCCCTCTGCCCCTGCCCTCCCACTGCCCCCAGCCTCCCTCTGCCCCAGCCTTCCCCCTGCCTTCTCTCTGCCCCTGCCCTCTATACCTCTCCCTCTCTAGCCGCGCCTGCGAGTTGGGGGGGTGGATAGGGCGGGGATGGGGTAAAGGGAGAGAATTAATAAAATTCATAAAATATCAAGGGGGTGGTTTGTGTGTGTGTGGGGGGTGGTTAGTGTGTGCCCGCCCCCACCCCCCCCCCCCAACCGCCCCCCCCCCCTCCCCGCAACCACGGGTTGAGGGAATGTGACCCAACGGGTCCCACCTGGTCTAGTATTATACTAAAATTCTTCCCTTTCTTCTCAACATTCCAAATTTCTGCGTGAATGCAGGGTGTGTTGGCTTTCTTTTAATCTTCTTAATTTATGTCTTCTTCCAAAACGCTTGGCCACAGCCTTCCCATTTTCAAACATGCTACTCCCATTTTTTCCCTCGACAGGATAAACATTTTCCTGTCGCATTCCAACATATTTCCGAAGTTATTTAAGTTTTAATCGTTTATTTCAAAAAAATAACTGCTATTCAGTCAGACTCTTTCAGCACTTTCCATTGATGATGTCACAGTGCCATTTCACAGACGTCCAATCACAATGGATCTCATTTACATATGAGATCACAATAGGACACGGGTGCGAGATTGCAACCTTCACGTGTTTCCACGAATGCAATCAACCTGGCGTACACAATCAAATGAGATCAAGTTGTCCTCCCCTCCCACTCTACCCATCCCTATCTACCCCTCCCTCTCTACCCCCCTCCCTATCTACCCCATCCCTCTCTTCCCCCTCCCTCTCTACCCCTCCTCCTTCTACCCCTCCCGCTCCCTCTCTACTCTCTCTCTCTCTGGCCCCCTCTCTCTGCCCCTCCCTCTCTGCCCCCCCCCATCTCTGCACCCCTCCCGCTCTGCACCCCTCCCTCTCTGCCCCCTCTCTTCCTCGCTAACCCCCCTCTCCCTCTCTACCCCCCTCCCTCTCTACCCCCTCCCTCTCTAGGGAGTGGTGAGTATTGAGTATTGGGACCTATGGGGGAGTTGTGGAGTATTGCATTCATGGACCAGCCCTCCCCTGTGACGCCGCGCTCCCCCCCACCCCTCAATCTCTACCCCCTCCCCCTCCCTCTCTACCACCCTCATCCTCTCCCTCTCTCTCTCTACCCCCTTCCCCTCCATCTCTACCCCCTCCCTCTCCCTCTCTAACTGTGCCTGCGCAGTTGGGGGCTATGTGTGAGTGGATAGGCCGGGGGATGGGGGAAAAGGAGCAAATGTATAATATTAATATAATATCGAGGGGGGTAGTGTGTGTGAGTGGGGGGGGGGGGGGTGGTTAGTGTGTGTGTGTGACGCCACAGGCTCCCCCACCACCCCTGCAACCTCGCATTGAGGGGACGGGCAGCGACGGGACCCAAAGGGTCCCACTTGGTCTAGTCTCCTTTAAAATTCCTTCTCTAACATTAAATTCCTTTTGACTTCTACACCCTGGTAAAAGATTTCACTTCAAAATGCACGGCAGTAAAAAATCATGAAACATTCTGAGTCATAGAGAGGTACAGAAGCAAGTCGTTCAATCCAACAAATTTATGCTTACCCTCAAGCTCCCATTTATACAAATTTTATCTTTACCCTAATTTTATTCTCCCTATATTCCTAACATTTCCCCAGAAATTACCACTCCCCGACACATTAAGGACAATTAATTAACCTACCAACCTGTTTGTGTTTGGGATGTAGGAGGAACCTGGGGCATTGGGTGGGCGAAACTCACTTGAACCCAGGAAAAATGTGTGAAGTCCACAACCTGCAGCAGGGGTGAACTAAGTGTAGGAAGGAACTGCAGATGCTGGTTTAAATTGAACAGAGACACAAAATGCAGGAGTAACTCAGCAGGACAGGCAGCATCTCTGGAGAGAAGGAATGGGTGACATTTTGGGTCGAGACCCTTCTTCAGTCTGATCTACAACTAAGAAGTAGCAGCTCTACAAGCTGCACTACTGTACCATAAGGGTTGCAGTGACACATCACTACCTTCATGCACACCCTTTGGGGTGGGCAGCAAATGCCGGGTTGATAGACACACACACATAAGAAATGGGATCCCACTGGAACTTTTGTGAGCATTTACTGAGCCTTCATAAAGACCAAGCACTTGCAGGGTCTCCTAGGAATTTCTATAGTGACGAGGGGAGGGATATCCCAAAAATCCCTAAAATTACAGGAAGTTTCCAGGGAATCAGCATATTTGGAGATCACTTGTGTTTGCAATGTGTTTGCAAGGATTTTGGGATTCTCAATGCTTGCAGGCGATTCCTGCAAATCAAAACATAGTTATCCAGTAATGTTGCTAATGACAGGAATCACGTTACCAGAGGTGCCCCAAAACATATTTACTGAAGGTCAGAGGAATCAGAGTAATATAGGAACTTCCAAGAAACAGTAATCATTTGGGTTCATGGAAATATCCCTGGATCACAATATTTACAGTATTCCTTGCAAAATGATCTTTATAGGAGATAACCTAACCCTGTTTATTGGAGGTTTCTGAGCAGTTAGTTTAGTTTAGAGATAAAGCCTGGAAACAGGCCCTTTGGCCCACTGAGTCCATGCTCACCATAAATCACCCATTCACACTAGTTCCATATTAACCCACCTTCCTCATCTGCTCCCTACACACAAAGAGTAATTTACAGAGGCCAATTAACCTACAAAACTGCATGTCTTTGGCATATGGGAGGAAACTGGAGCACCAGGAGGAAACCCATGTGGTCAAAGGGAAAACATGAAAACTGCATACAGATAGCACCCGAGGTCAGGATCGAACCAGGAATGATCCCAACTATATCTGAATTTACAGGAGTCTATTTATAAAGGCTCTTGAGTTCCTTATATTCAAAGGGGCTTCCAGAAATCTGAGATTTGTCCACAGGAATATCTGCATTTACAGTTATCTGAATATGTATGGAATTTCCCTGGGGAATGTCTGCAATTGAAGGGTTTGGAAGAGCTTTGGAAATCCAGTGTTTAATGTATTTGGACAGGTTGGGTGAGTGGGCAGAGGCATGGCAGATGCAGTTTAATGTGGATGAATGTGAGGTTATCCACTTTGGTGGCAAGAACAGGAAGGCAGATTATTATCTGAATGGTGTCAAGTTGGGAAAAGGTGAAGTACAACGAGATCTGGGGGTCCTTGTTCATCAGTCACTGAAAGTAAGCATGCAGGTACAGCAGGCAGTGAAGAAAGCTAACGGCATGTTGGCCTTCATAACAAGAGGAGTTGAGCATAGGACCAAAGAGGTCCTTCAGCAGTTGTACAGGCCCTGCTGAGACCACACCTGGAGTATTGTGTACAGTTTTGGTCTCTACGTTTGAGAAAGTGCACCTACGCTGCACTCCCTCAATTCTTGCTATTGAGGGAGTGCAGCGTAGGTTCACAAGGTTAATTCCCGGAATGGCGGGGCTGTCATATGTTGATAGAATGGAGCGACTGAGCTTGTAGGATGAGAGGGGATCTTATTGAAACATAAGATTATTAAGGGATTGGACATGCTAGAGGCATGTTCTCGATGTTGGGGGAGTCTAGAACCAGGGGCCACCGATTACAATAAGGGGTAGGCCATTTAGAATGGAGACGAGGAAAAACATTTTCACCTCAGAAGGCAGTGGAGGCCAATTCTCTGGATGGTTTCAAGAGAGAGTTAGATAGAGCTCTTAAAGATAGCAGTCAAGGGATATGGGGAGAAGACAGGAGCGGGGCACCGATTGTGGATGATCAGCCATGATCACAGTGAATGCCGGTGCTGGCTCGAAGGGCTGAATGGCATACTCCTGTACCTATTGTCTATTGTCTATTGTCTATTTTGTGATGGCTGAAAGAGTTTGCAAGTTGAAGGAAATAAGTGACACTGGGTTCACTTTGAAAAAGGATAAATTGTTAGTTCTTTTCTAAAGCAGCTGTTGCTAGAAATGCTGAAGCCCCGCGCAGTTGCCTGGAGACCAGTTCAGCTGCGCTGTCAGAGAGAGCTACTGTGAATCTCTCACACTCAGGTGATTGGATGATTACAGAGACATTGCACTCTGGTCTGACTGCCATGGTTACTCTTCCTCAATCACTTTGTGATGCCATGCCATGGTTTTCATAGGGCTGAATGATATATATTAATAAAAGGTTCTTTTAAAAATCTATCTATAATTTGCATCATTTAAGTCATTTTGGCATGTTCATTGCGCACATAGATCAATTAAGCATTTAGCCTGCGCATCACCAGCACATTTTTATTAATCGGTTCTCAGGGTTGGGAACCTTCATTTTTCAACCCATTTGCAGTTGTCCTGAGCATTAAGAAATAACCAGATAATGTCAGAGCAGGTAGTGAGGCTGCTTCCCACTCCTGAATATCTTAATGCACTTTTAACAACATCTCATCAAATTAATTGAAAATAGGTTTGTAGCTAGCTGAGGAGAGATGTTAGTTCACATTGCAGGACCAACACACTACAGCGGAGCACATCCCCTGGATAATCCACGTTAACCTTTTCAATCTGTGGAACTTGCATATATAGAACAATTTGTTTCAATGATTCAAATGAAAATGGACCTGCGTTAAGAACTAATATTAAGGACTGGTTTAAACTCCAGTTCAACACTGTACCTTATTGACTTAAATTTCCAATTTTGCAATACAAAATTTATCATATATCATAAGTTCAAGTTTAATTCAGACATACAACGGCAGTTAGTGGTCTGAGATTGATCAAGTCTGGATCGAGGTGCTTTGTTTTCTGGGGCCCTTCTGTCATGCTGACCTGAAACAGTTGGTGTTATACATTTTGTCAATACCTAATATGTCTTTGCATCCTGTGCAACATATTCAATACTTCAGAGAGAGTGAGCGCCCAAAGGTGAAGGTGTTGCATTGCACCATGTAGGAGGGGGCTTGGCCCAGCTACTGGTTGTGGCTCACGATGGCTCTGTCACGTGATAGCCAAGCCACCCACTGCCGTTACCCCACCACCCACCCACCGGGATGGCTCTATGGGAGCTGGCGTCATGGTCACCCGCTACACGTGGGTGAGCCCAGCGCCTGAAGTGTCCCTGGCTGGAACTCAACAAGGCAAGTCCCCAGTTGCATCATCTACAAGAATAACCCAACCATTGAAAGGCAACGTCTGTGAGGGACGAGAGTAAGGAGCTGTTACTATTTACTTAACTGGTTGCATTTAAATGCAGTTTAGTTTTTTTAATGTTAATATCTTCAGACTCAGATGTTTGGTTTGGGCGGTATTAACTTAACCATATGTGACCCTTAGGACTGAGTAATTTATGTTCAGCTCTCCACAATGGGTCGAGGCCATAATCCCAAACGTCTAATTGATATTGATATTGACTGGCATGTAATTGTGGCCAAGTGTGAAGGTGTGAGTGTGACTGTGCCATGCTGCTGGACGGTTTGTCTGTGAGAAAGTAAATCCTCAGCTATAACTGAAGGAGACATTATAGATGGACCTTGGTGGATGTGAGATGCTGTGGTTATGTGGGCTTCCTGAAGCACGTTGCCAACTGCCTGAAATTACACAGGTTCCAGCTAAAGTCATTGACGTTGCCATCATCTTCTTAGGCACTCTCTCAGGATGGGGGACTACATACTTTCACTTTGTGTGTTCTGAAGTGACTGATGAGGCTGGTGTGAGAACCACACACATCCACAGATGGGACAGGAGGAACCTGATGGGATGGGTGTCCTTTCCCTTTGTTTACAGGAGGTTTCTGTGTGTTCTTGTTATGTGTCCTCATTGTTCTCAACACCAATTCCAATGATCCTTTTCAACATCAAGTGGTTGTAGGTCAAAGGTTTCCAAGATTCAAAGATGTTGAATATTTTCATGGCTTTAAGTTTAACCATGCTCAATGCTTAACCCCTAAAATAGATCATCTATTCTGTTGTGGGTAGAGATTACCCAGTGGAGAGGGGGTTGCTATTTCTAACAGGGATGAGTCCGACAGTTCTCTTAAAGCTTTGTATTATGAGTTATTGCATCATCATCTTGCAATGAGCAGTGTCCATCAAATGGATCAGATTTACATGGATGGTGGGAATGTCTTCTTATTTTAAGCCTTTTGTGAAGAAGTACAGGGGCCTGATCTCTCAAAATCTGACATTATGCAAATTCTTCCATGCATTTATCAAGCTACAATAATAAAATATTTAATGGTATTAATTAATGACTGGGTATAATATATCCTCCATTAGCATTTAAATATCAGTGGTGCTTGTGTGATTTTGTTTTCAATGAAATGAAAGATTCACAGCAAGTGTAGAGCAATACAATAGGAGCCACTATAAAAAATGGATGTTTCTGATACTGAGAAATTGGTTTACCGAGAGAATGGAACCGATACGTAACCTGGCGACTGCCTGTGCAGACGCTCAATGAGGCTGTAGGACTAAGAGCTCAGCAGTGGCTCCCTTTAACACCATCCTTGCAATATTTTTACTCTTGGAGATTTTCTGATATACAAATTAATAGGACTGGAAATATAAACTTATATTAGCCACATAAACTGACATAATGTTGAAGACATGGACATAGCTGAATGGCTTTCTTTCTGTGTCGTTAATATTTATGAATTTGTACTCGGGGAATTTTTTTTTTAAAACAGGTGGCGATTAACTTCTGGGAATGGTGCCAGAGAGAGAAGTTGTGGCAGAGTACTGTATTTACTCAATGCAGTAATGGATGTGTGTTCGTGTTCTGGAAAGTTGAGGTCAATTGGGACTCTTGACCCAACTTTACAATGTAACAGCATGTACTGTTTGGTTACGGTATGAACATTGAATTCTCCAATTTTAGGTTACTAACCAATAACAACCCTTTCCCTTTCCTCCATTCCCCTTGCACCTATATCCCTTCCTGACTTCGCATTTCGCCCTTCTCTCCTTATCTCCTTTTGTCACAGCCTATTGTTCTCTTCTTATCTCTAGCCTTTCTCCACTCAATTTACTATCAAAATCCCCTTCACCTACACTGGCTTGCAAAAGTATTCATACCCCTTGAACTTTTCCACATTTTGTCACGTTACAACCACAAACGTAAATGTATTTTATTGGGATTGTATGTGATAGACCAACACAAAGTGGTGCATAATTATGAAGTGTAAGGAAAATGATACATGGTTTCCAAATTTTATTACAAATAAAAAACTGAAAAGTGTGGCGTGTAAAAGTATTCTGCCCCCCTGAGTCAATACTTTGTAGAACCATCTTTCTCTGCAATTACAGCTGCAAGTCTTTTGGGGTATGTCTCTACCAGCTTTGCACATCTAGAGTCTGAAATGTTTTGCCCATTCTTCTTTGCAAAATAGCTCAAGCTCAGTCAGATTGGATGGAGAGTGTCTGTGAACAGCAATTTTCAAGTCTTGCCAGAGATTCTCAATTGGATTTAGGTCTGGACTTTGACTGGGCCATTTTAACACATGAATATGCTTTGATATAAACCATTCCATTGTAGCTCTGGCTGTATGTTTAGGGTCGTTGTCGTGCTGGAAGGTGAACCTCCGCCCCAGTCTCAAGTCTTTTGCAGACTCTAACAGGTTTTCTTTAAATTTGCCCTGTATTTGGGTCCATCCATCTTTCCATCAACTCTGACCAAGTTCCCTGTCCCTGCTGAAGAAAAGCATCCCCACAGCATGAGGCTGCCACCACCATGTTTCACAGTGGGGATGGTGTGTTCAGGGTGATGTGCAGTGTTAGTTTTCCGCCACACATAACGTTTTGCATTTAGGCCAAAAACTTCAATTTTGGTCTCATCAGACCAGAGCACCTTCCTCCACATGTTTGCTGTGTCCCCCACATGGCTTGTGGCAAATTGCAAACGGGACATCTTATGGCTTTGTTTCAACAATGGCGTTCTTCTTGCCACTCTTCCATAAAGGCCCGATTTGTGGAGTGCATGACTAATAGTTGTCCTGTGGACAGATCCTCCCACCTGAGCTGTGAATCTCTGCAGCTCCTCCAGAGTTATCATGGGCCTCTTGGCTGCTTCTCTGATCAATGCTCTCCTTGCCGGACCTGTCAGTTTAGGTGGACGGCCATGTCTTGGTAGGTTTGCAGTTGTGCCATACTCTTTCCATTTTCGGATGATGGATTGAACAGTGCTCCGTGAGATGTTCAAAGCTTGGGATATTTTTTTATAACCTAACCCTGCTTTAAACCTCTCCACAACTTTATCCCTGACCTGTCTGGTGTGTTCCTTGGGCTTCATGATGCCCAAGGAACATTGTTTGTTCAGTAATGTTCTCTAACAAACCTCTGAGGCCTTCACAGAACAGCTGTAGTTATACTGAGATTAGATTACACACAAGTGGACTCTATTTACTAATTATGTGACTTCTGAAGACAATTGGTTGCACTGGATTTTATTTAGGGGTATCAGAGTAAAGGGAGCTGAATACTTTTGCACGCCACACTTTTCAGTTTTTTATTTGTAAAAAAATTTGAAAACCATGTATAATTTTCCTTCCACTTCACAATTATGCGCCACTTAGTGTTGGTCTATCACATAAAAGGCCAATAAAATACATTTACATTTGTGGTTGTAACGTGACAAAATGTGGAAAGGTTCAAGGGGTATGAATACTTTTGCAAGCCACTGTACATCCACCTATCACTTCCCAGCTTTGTTCCACCACCACTGCTAATACAACTTTCTCCCCCCACTACAATAAGTCTGAAGAAGGGTCTTCACCCGAAACATCACCTAAATATGTTCTCCAGAGATGTTTCCTGACCTGCTGAGTTACTTCAGCATCTTGTCTTTTTCTGTAAGCCAGCATCTACAGTTGCTTGTATGGTATAGTATAGTGTAGTTACTATAGTAAAGTTACTTTTTACCTTGTAACTTTACTGGTCTGCTAACCTGCCACACTTTTCCCGACTTCAACGAATCACAAAATCAAAATTCAACAAAGCAATAGTGGACATTGGGTGCAATGGTGTATCCATCCCATTACATGGCAGGCATGTTCTATTATAGCTTAAGACCTATACTGAAAAGGTTAAAAAGGACAGATTGCTCATCTTCATTCTCTGATTGAAAGCATATTCCATAAAAACTCCTCCTCGTCTACTTGTCTGGTAGACTCTGACAGTAAAGACCCATTTTCATTAATAGATGTAATTGTATCGCCCATGAATGCTATCATTAATGTGAATGCATTGTAATTGACCTCATCTGATTTTGGAAAATGTTAATCTAGCTGCTATTCTTTCCAAATAGAGTTTATTATTGTGCCACTGATGGAAAAGCATTTTTTCTATAGAGACCAGGCTGTTATTGTGAAGGAGGATTAGTCAATCATTCTTTATTTCCATCAAATGTGAAATCGGCTGCCAATTTGCACGTTCATTTTGTGTAATAATATTGTCAGAAATACCTTTCTTTGTATTATAACTTCTGTTCAATAGTTCTTTATTATCACATGTACTGAATACAGTGAAATTCTTTTTTGCATACATTTCAGTCAAGTATTACTATAAATAAGCACAATCTTAGATCAAGTGCAAAATGTATAGTCCACTGAGACAATATACAAGAGTTGCCATCTTTATGCGCCATTTTTAAAGTTGCATCAAGTGCAGCTGGCCATAAAGGTCCATTGTCCTGCGGTGCTGCAGGGTCGGCTTGGCCATGCAAAATTGTGGACGTCCTTCTGCAGAAAGGAGAGAGAATAGGGTAGAAGGGGAGAGAAGGGGAGAGAAGGGGAGAGAAGGGGAGAGAAGGGGAGAGAAGGGGAGAGAAGGGGGGAGAAAGGGAGAAAAGGGGGGAGGGAGAAGGAGTGAGGACACTTTTAAGACGTATAATAAAGTTTAGCGGGCATTTAACCTACCTGTCAGATTTCCCTAGTCCTGAAAACTCCAATGAGCCAATCAAAATGCTCAGTCAGCGAAGGAGATTGCCTACGGCAACCCTCGACTGCCTGTAACCAAATAGTGACCCCACTCCACTGCACAAAAGTTAAAAAGAACCATGCCGACCAAATTTTACTTGTGGAAAATTTTTCAACATGCTGAAAATTTTTCCGCGACCTAGCTGAAGCCGCGGCTATTCGGGAACTTCCCTCGAGCATGAAGGAGAGTTCCAGCCACCTCATAGGACTTCCTAAGAACTCGTGTCGACCATGCTGCGAGTTTGAGTCAGGGCAAACTCTTCTAAACTCGCAGATTAGGTCGCCCAAGTGGGATAGGCCCTTAACTTTATAATTTTGATCTTGATTAAAATCCCCTCCTGCTTTTTCTTGAATCTAGGTCATGGTGTCATTCAGCATACATAGAATGTTTTACATGTCAAGAATGTTTTATTGTCGTATGTACCAAAAGGGAACAATTATATTCTTGCAGCAGCACAACAGGTTTGTAAACACAGTACTCAATAGATAATATGATAAATAAACAGAAAAAGTTCAATAAATTAACAAAAAAAATATAGTGCAAAAACACAACAAAGGCCCTAGTGCAGCTAAGGTAGTTCAGATTTTGGAGGTTAGTTAGAGTTCGTAGTATGCAATAGCCTGAAGGTTGTTGGGTAGAAGCTGTTCCTGAACCTGGATGTTACAGTTTTCAGACTCCTATACCACTTCCAGATGGCAGAAGTGAAATAAGGGCATGCCAGGGTGGTGTGGGACCTTGATGATGCCGACTGCCTTTTTGAGATAGCCTCTTTTAGATCTCTTCCATGGTGGGGAGATCAGTAACAGTAATGGGCCGGCAGTGTTCACCAATTTTTGTAATCTTCTTTGTTCCTGGGTGTTCGAGTTGCCGAACCAGGCTGTTCAATATGCTCTCTGCTGTACACGTGCAAAGGTTCAATAGATTATTCATTAACATACCAAGTCTTCTAAGGAAATAGAGGTATTTAGGTTTTTATTTTATGATTGCATCAGTGCTGGGTCCAAGTCAGATCATCAGAGATATGTACACCCAGGAACTCAAAGTTGTTGACTGTCTCTATCACTGACCCGTTGATGAAGACAGGTTTGTGTATTCCTCGTCCAAAGTCAGTAGCTGGTTCCTTGGTTCTACTGATGTCGGAAGCAAGGTTGTTATTCTGGCACCATTCAATCAAACGATTGATCTACCTCCTATACTCTGACTCATTATTACCCATAATTCATCCAACAACAATGGTGTCATTGGGGAATTTAAAGATGGCGTTGTCTGGCTTGGGTTGAGAGTGAGTAGAGCAGGAGACTGACAGCCTTGAGGAGCACCTATGCTTATGGTTATTGAGGGGGAAGTGTTGTGCCAATTTATATTGATTGTGTTTAGGTCATGAAGAAGTGGAGGATCCAATTTCAAATTACACAGACACCCTATTTCCTTGAGCTTGATAACTACAGTCATCCGTCTTTTTTTTATTTTTGTCTTGTTAAATGTATGTCTTGAGTCTAGTTTTTATTATTTTTTTAGCTGTGTTTATGTGAGGGGTGGAGGGGGGGGATGTGGGGGACACCATTAATCTATTCCCTGTATGGAGACCTGACTTTTTCCCTGTCAGGTCTCCGGTGTCGTTGGGCCTAACATCGTGGAGCTGGCGGCGGCCTCCGGCCGGGACAAACCCGAGGGCTCCAGTCGCGGAGCCTGCAGACCTGACATCGCAGAGCTGGCCGTCTTCGGAGCGGGAAGAGCTGCGGTGGTACTCGGCTGCGACCTGACTCTGGAGCTTCAGAGGCTCCGGCTGCAGGCCCGGTGGACAGGAACATCGGGAGCTCCAGGTCCCTGGTGCGAGACGGCTTTTCAGAGCTCCCGCAACGGCAACTTCTCCCGCTGATATCGTGGGGTTTAAAGGACACGCAGCCGGGGCCCAACATCGCCCGGCGTGGTTTAAACGGGCACAGGACTTACAATCGTCCGCCGGGGGCTTTAACATCGGAGCCCCAGTTCGCTTAGACGCTGCAGTTGGACTGCTGGACCGCGGGTGAAGAACAAAGGGAAGAGATAAGACTTTGCCTTCCATCACAGTGAGGAGGTGTTGGAGATTCACTGTGATGGATGTTTATGTAAACTGTGTTAAGTGTGGGTCTTGGGTTTTTTTGTAATGTAAAAACTGTAGAAAAAGCAATTTTGTTCAAACCAAGTTGTTTGAATGACAACAAAAGACATTCCATTCCATTCCATTGCTGAGGTAGCAGTCGATATGCACCAGAACCAACCTCTTAAAGCACCTCATTAATTTGGATGCTAATGCCACCAGTCAACCATCAGGGTACGCTGTCTGGTGTTTGTTAACTATGGCATGCAGCTCCTCCAGTGCCAGATGAACATCTTCCTGGGGTGGGATGTAGTCATGATGATGGAGATGAATCTCTTCAGGAGGTAAAAAGGATGACACTTTGCTGGTGTTCGAGGTGCGGAGAGCAGGGGTTGGACAGGACTGTTGCATCTGAGCACCAGGAAGAGTTTACCATGAGGCAGATGCCTCTTCCTCTCCCTGTCCCTGATGCCTCTGTTCAGTTCAGGGGGAAACCTTTGGCCTGAGGGATAAGTCTGGGGAGCTGGGAGTAAGCCATGTCTTTGTAAAACGGAGCACACAGTATCTATCTTTGATAAAACAGCTTGCCTTTATTTTCTAGTGACTGAACATTGCCTAGTGTAATAGTATAAGGGGGGGGGGGGGGGGGGTGTCGTGGGCCCCTGCGCTTCAATCTTCAATCCGCAGTTGGGAAACCCCTGCCATGGGGGAATTCCCTTACAATTGCCATGGGGAGATCGCAATAATGCTAATCTATTTAGATGGACTAGCAGTTGGTCAATTACAGAACTGATTTGTGCTCTTTCTCAACAGGGTTTTCGGCCTTCGGATTCCACACCCACCATCCGGCTACACTAATCCCATTTTATTCCTTGCACATTCCCGTCAACTCGCCAGATTCTACCACTTACCTACAAACCAGTTGTAATTTACAGTGGCCATTTAGTCTTCCAATCAATGCACATGCCTCGGGTGTTCTCAGATAGTGTCATGAGTATCATTACATCCACCTGAAGACAAATGGAGCATCATTTTTTTTTCCATTCAAAAGACAGCCCCTCTCTGAAAGTTACCATAAATTTTGTACTGGCCTCTGGATTGAGGATTAAACCAACAGCCTTCTGACATAGATTCAATATTTATATAATCCTGATTATTTGCTCTTTGCAAATGATTTTCTCTCCATGTCTCCTTCGCAGATATTCAGTTCCTTGGGTATTGTCAAAACAATTAAGGGCCTGTCCCACATTTCTTTCGGTGATTTGCCAGCACCTGTCATAGTCACAGCAAGTCGCCAAAAATTTTCAAGATGTTGAAAATCCAGCGATGACATGTTGCGGGGTTGACGCCTGTTTGGTGGTGAGTAGTCGCCCAAAGAGCAGTACCTTTTTCTGGTTGCCGCTGGATTTTCAACATTTTGAAATTTTTCGGCGACCTGCTGCGACTATGACGGGTGCCGGCAAGTGGCCGAAAAAGTCGTGTAAGTGGGAATGGCCTTTTAGGAGCCATTGCAGGATTTATGTGTAAGTTACGCTTTTGTGTCTAGGAAGGAACTGCAGATGCTGGTATAAATCGAAGATAGACACCAAATGCTGGAGTAAGTTCAGGCAGCATCTCTGGAGAGAAGGAATGGATGATGTTATGGTCGAGCCATCAGTCTAAAGAAGGGTCTTGACCTGAAACGTCACCCATTCCTTCTCTCCAGAGATGCTGCCTGTCCCGCTGAGTTACTCCAGCATTTTGTGTCTATCTTATGATTTTGTGTGTTGGTCTGTAAGCACATGCCTGCGATGCTGCTGCAGGCAAGATTTTCTTTGCACCTGTACCTCACCGGACTTGTGTATATGATTAAAAAACTTGACTTGAGACAGACATTGAGCTTCCTGGTCTTCATTGCTTGTATTTCACAAGACTTATTAGAGCTTTGTGTGGGTGTGGCAATGCTACTGGCCTTTTAAATCAGCAGAAAAACCTCTCGACCTTCAAAAACATTGTGGTAGGATTACTGGGTGTACATCATAAAATGGAGTGTCCTTGCCCTTATTTTACCCCTTCCCTACTGTTTTGCACCCTTGTTGAATATCTAGGTCTTCACTGCAGCAATCAAAAGATGCCTTTGTTATAGTATGGGTGAACACACTTCAGAGGTTATTGATTTGGCAGTGATGTGCTTTGGGATGCTCTGATGGCCTATAAGGCCGATGTCAATTAAAGTCCCCTCTTGCTTCTTCATTGTAATGCACCAATGCACAAAATTGTAATTTTGTTCAGTTCCACTGCCTAATAAATATTAATGAGGCTCTTCATGCTGATTATTGCATGGCACCATGCCAGGAAAGGGTTAACGCTATGGAGAAAAACATGTCTCCCTCAGAATAGATTAAAAACCAAACCAAACAAACAAACACTGCATACAAGGAGAACCCTATTGTTTCTTCAGTGTGGTATTTTCAAAACCAGAAAACATAAGAAAATCTGTGGATACTAAACCCATCAAGTCAAACACAACTATGAATTTTCAGCTGTTTCTTTTTCATAAGGTCAGAAGTGGGGATGTTTTCAACTCCTCGGTAACCTTTCAGAAATTATAGCAGGATCTTAATCAAGTGTAGTGTAGAGTGGTTAATGGGGTTTAAGATTAAACAAGAACTTACCAGTTCAAAGTTTGATCGTTATTTTATGAGGAGTTACGATGAGGGATTACGTGAAGAACCCGCCTCACGCTGGCAACGGCATACTTCAAAGCAGCGGCATGAAAAACACAGAACACCAAAAGCCGGAGTAACATAGTAAGGCTCATAAAAGACTTAGAACTACCATTTGATCATTTATTTTATGAGGGTGGGAGCGGAGGGCACGTAATCCCTCATCGTAACTCCTCATAAAATAACGATCAAACTTCGAACTGGTAAGTTCTTGTTTAATCTTACTATTTTACTTCGGAGTCACGTGAGTGACTAAGTGAAGATTTTAAAGCTTTCTGTGTTTTTTATGTCGTAGAATCAATCCGTACGACAGTCCGGCTAAGTAAACACATACATGAGAAACCAGACTAATGTTAGATCATTTCACAATTAACTTTTTAATGGTTTAAAGACCATATAATAACCCTCCTTATATCTGAGGGAAAATGATTACAAGTGATAAAAGATAGAAGTGACTACACCATTGATTATAGCAATTAATAGTAAACAAAGCAGGTGATTATAGTGCTCCCAACACCGCGTGTCCAAAGCTTGTCATAGTGTGAACAGGTTTATTGTAGAACTTTGAAAAAGTTTCTTCTTTACTCCACCCTGCGACTTTTAAAATATGCTCGAGAGGTACGTCCCGCCCCTTCGCCGCGGACGTAGCTGCCGCCCTGGTGGAGTGAGATTTGAACACATCAGTGTCTACTCCCGCTAAAACCAACACCTGTTTCAACCATTTTGAGATAGTTTGAACTGAAGCTTTTGTGTGTGGTTTTTTGTGCGTAACCATTAACGCTTTTTCATTTCCTCGAAGGGTGTCAGTAACTTTAATATATTCGTTCAAATGTTTAACCACACACAAAGTAGTAGGATCAATATGATAAGCTTGAAAGGTTACCTTTGTTCCAGATCTCCCTGGTCTGCTTTGTTTGATCAACTCGTAAACATAGAACACAACATTATCTGTAGTCACATGCATACAGTCTAAACGCAACATTTGTAAAGTTTGCACTCTTTGAGCTGAGACCAGTGACATTAACATGACTAATTTCAATGTCAATCTTTCCAATGTCAACCCTTCAATTGGAGTCCATTGTCTAAGTAGCGTAAGTACAATGCTCACATCCCAAATCTCTGTGTATCTTGGTTTGGGTGGATTAATATTAAAGATTCCTTTCATTAATCTAGATATTAATGGATGCGACCCAATTGATCTCTGATCAGTCATAAGCCCTAAATAGGACGACAAGGCACTGCGTGCAGTGTTAATGGCACTGTAACTTAAATGTTGCTGAAAATGCAAATTGGCAAGGAATTCCAAAACATTTGCAATATTTACAGTATCATAAGAAATATTTGACTGTGTGCAAAAGTCTTCCCATTTCTTAATATGTGTCATATATTGCTTTTGTGTGCTATTGCGCCATGATGCAACCATAACTTCCATAGTTTGGTCCGACAATCCAGCTCCTGTAGTGGTCTGGTCAAAACCTGCAGATTAACAAATTCATATATGCATACAATGGGTAAATCTCTTTAGTTACCGGATTAGTCAAGATATCACTACAGTTAGGAATCGACATATATGGTTCTTTAATCATATTCAGCATTACTGGGAACCAAGGTTGAGTTGGCCAATTTGGAACTACCAACAATCCAGAAGCAGAATCTTGTTCTATCTTCTTCAGGCATCTCTGAATCAAAGCAAATGGTGGAAAAGCATAAAAGAACATCTTTCCCCAGTGTAATGAAAAAGCATCTACTGCTACTGCATCTGGATCGTGTTCCAAGACACATAAGTAGGCAACTGATGATTAAGCCTAGATGCAAACAAATCTATTTCTGGCAACCCAAATTGGTTTACAATATTCTTAAATATTGCTGGCTTAAGCATCCATTCCGTATTATCTTTAAAAATCCTGGACCTTTCATCTGCTACCACATTGTCCTTACCCGGAATGTAGCTTGCTGAAATCCATATTTGGCGACCAATACACCATTGCCATATCTCATTGGCCAGACAATCACATGATACTGACCTAACTCCCCCCATGTGATTAATGTATGCAACAGCTGTTTTATTGTCTAACTGTATTAACACATGTAGACCTTGTTTAGCACAACAATATGCTTTAAGTCCATAAAAAGCACCCAATAACTCCAAATAGTTAATACCATAAACTTGAAGAAACGCTTCTTCTTGAGCTTTCCATCTACCTCCACAACTGGAGGACGAATCTGTAGCCCCCCATCCGAGAGCACTAGCATCCGTTTGTAAAACCATTTCAGGTTGTTTAATCATGATATTCTTAGCAGCTTGTGGGACATTTTCAACCCACCATTGTAATTCCAACACGGCTTCTTTTGTTAATTGCATAGGCCTGTCAAAGTGACCTGCCTTCTCTTTAAGAGCCCTTATTTTGTCCCTTTGAAGATTTTGATAATGTAATGGACCAAATTCCACTGCCGGAAATGCTGCTACCAGTTTCCCAATGGTTTTCGCCACTTCTCGGATGGAGGGATAAGGTTTGTGAATGAGGTAATTACAAGTCATCAAGATGTCATTGGCATTCTCTGTTGGTAAAGTAACTAACATAGTCACTGAGTTAATTACAAACCCCAAAAAGTTAATTGATTGTGCTGGCTGCAGCTGGGACTTAATTGGATGAATCAAAAACCCTAGCTTTTCAAACAAAGCTTTAGTAACTGAAACTGAGTGCTCAGCTGACTCTTGAGTATCACTAATGATCAGAATATCATCCAGATAAGCCATAACAATGTGTTTCTGTGCTCTTAATTGGGCTAAAACTGGTTTCAACAGTTTTGTAAAGAGTCTAGGAGCCGAACTCAATCCATTTGGTAAAGCTTTAAACTGCCATAATTGTCCCAGCCAATTAAATTTTAAATACCTCCTGAAGCATTGATGAATTGCTACAGAATAATAGGCATCCTTCAAATCAATCTTAGCCATATAACACCCTGCTGAGATAAGATATTTTGCAGTACTGAATGTCTCCATCTTAAAATGTTTGTATTCTACAAACTTATTCAGATCTGTAAGGTCCAGAATAATTCTGCAACCACCATCTTTTTTATCTCTTCGAAATATATTAGAGACAAATTGATGCTTATGTTCATAAGTCTTTTCAATTACGCCTTTTCCAGATAATTTGTCAATTTCCACATTAATCTCCATTCTTTCCTCTGCAGAAAACACATAAGCATAAGCAGGTCTATTCTGTACAGGAGGATTAACCCCTTCTTTAAAAATAATAATGGCTCCCGAAACTGCTTGTAATACATATCGATCAGAAGTAATGTTAAGCCAGGCATTATAAAATTTTTGCAATCTCCCTCCAACTGGAGAGTCATCCACAGTTTCTTTAAGTATATAAGTCTTTAATACCTCTCCGTATGAGCGTGGTGGTCTCCTTCTTCCCGAATACAGGGAAGCACTTGCCTGCACAGCACGATAGTATTTTCGTGACAAACTTCTGCTTCTATAACGGAAATCGAAACCCCTTCGGGTCGAAAAACCCCTTCTTTGTCCAAAAACAAAAGGTTTAACATTGCTAAAATATTTAGCTTCTTCATCCAACTCTTTCAGCTGTTTCGGCAGATTTTCTCCAAACAAATACCCAGGAGCTTGAACTCCACTTTCTTGACACAGGCTTGCAAACCTAGGGTGAAATATGGGCCGAATCGCCATTTTCCTCATGCAATTAATTTCATAGAATGAATTACATAATAAGCCCAAAGTATCCTTTTGAATCTTTTCCATTTCCAGATTCTCCATTTGCCTGCCATAGGCCGTAATGGCAGCAGAAATTAATTTGAGCACCTTTTGAAACTTCACTTCTAGGGCTCTCATACTTGGAGTCATAGACGTCCATATCATCGGATTCACCGTAGGTACTTCCAATGAGGCACAATTTCTTGGAGCTTTATATAATTCTGATGTTTCATTCATCACAGAATTGTGAAGTTGGTGAGATACCATATAATTTATGTTTGCAGCTAGGATTTCTTCCATAGCCTCACCACTTCCTTCAGGTATAGCAAAATCTTGTGCTATCCCAGGCACATTAGGCCTTTTCTTTTTACTTTGTGGTGTGCTTTCAAAAGCCATATAGCCACCAGCAGGGTCTGCCTTCTGCAGCCCTAAATCAATTGGGATATCATCCCATGAGACTTCTTCCAGCCCAAATCCTGGGTCCGGAGTATCATATTCCCAACTTGGCCCACAGCCATATTCATCATATTCAAACCCCTCAGGGATTTTTTGGGATTCATCTGGGTACTCTGACCCTTGTCTCATTATTGTTTGGAGAACTTTCTCCATATGCTCCATTTTTAGCCACATAGTTTTATTGTCTGGAGGTCTTTCAATATCAGAGTCATCAGAAACCACGGGCCTCTCAGATTTCTTTTTGCATTTTTTAGGAACATTTTCCTCCGTGGTTATTATTTCTGGAGAATCTGGAAACTCACTATCGGGTAAATCAGCGGCCAACGGTATCGGAACCGGGTCCGCACTAACTTCGCGTCCCGTATTTTTACTTTCACCCCGGGAACATCTTTTTACCCGCGAAAACTTCTTTCCCGATTTCTCCATTTTTCTTTAATAATCAGTGCTCAATCAGCACGATAACGTGGCTCTAAATTTTACTTTTGGTTTCGTTTGCTGGAGCCACCCAGCGTAACCTAAAATGTTGCATTTTGAGAAGTCAAACTAGGCACAAACTTCACAGTGAATGGTATGGACCTGTAGAGTGTTGTTGAGCCGAGGGATCTAAGAGTGCAGGTACATAGTTGAAAATGGCATCACAGGTAGATAGGTGGTCAAAAGGCTTTTGATACATTGCCTTTCATCAGTCAGGGTATTGAGAATAGAGTTGGGATGTTATATTACATATGGACAAAGCATTGGCGAAGCTGCATTTGGAGTATTGTGTTCAGCTCTGGTCACCCTGCTATAGGAAGGATGTTGTTAAGCTGGAAAGAACGCAGAGAAGATTCTTGCCAGGATTTGAGGGCCTGAGCTATAGGGAGAGGTTGGGCAGGCTTAGACTTTATTCCTTGGAGCGCAGGTGGATGAAGGGTGGTCTCACAGAGGTGTATAGTATCATGAGAAGAATAGATAGCGTAAATGCACAGTCTTTTACTCAGAGTAGGGGAATCAAGAACTAAGGACATAGGTTTAGGGGAAATATTTAATAAGAACCTGAGAGACAACCTTTTCATACAGATGATGGTGGATATATGGAACGAGCTGCAGAGGAGGTAGTTGAGGCCGATACCATAACAACATTCAAAAGACATTTGGCCAGGTACATGGATAGGTACGATTTATAGGTATATGGACTAACACGGGCAGGTAGGACTAGTGTAGATGGGGCATCTTGGTCGGCATGGGCGCGGAACCAAAGGGTCTGTTTCTGTGCTGTATGACTGTGTGTGCAAACAGCAAGACCTAGTTAATATTCAGGCATAGATTTATATGTTGCACATTTATACTGCAATATTTTCCCAGCTTTTCTTCTTGACCACATACTCTTGATGATTATGGCATTATCACCACAGAGCTCCCCACCATTAAAATCCAAGATATTTATATTAATAGGAATCAGAACAGAAAAACTGGCTATAAGCAGGTTAATGACTTGATATCCTGTGAAAAGCAACTTGCCTCCTGATATCCTTGGGCCTTGCCATCATCTGCAAAACATAGTTTAAAAGGAACACTTTCCACTTTTCTGGATAGGTGCTGCTTGGTACTGTCCAATACAAAGGCATTCTAACACCACCCTTAACATTAATGTCTTCTGTTAAGGGCCTGTCCCACCAGCATGCGTTTGCATGCGTCTAGCGCGACGAAGCGTGGTCGCTTGAGGCATATGGCCTCGCAGGGCCGGTTCCACTTCGAACCGCGGAGGCGTATGGTTGTGTGGGGCTGGTCCCGACATCATACTCACCAATCAGCTGGGCAGGAGGTGGGCCGACTGAATTTGGACGTCGCACGGCGTTAGGCGGTGACGTCATCACGCAACACCACGTGCTAGGCGTACGCCATCATGATGCTGCGTACGACATCAAGATGCTGCGTACGACGTTGGGACGCTGCGTACGTCCTCAATGCAGCTGCGGGCCGACAGGCCGTTGGCGCGCGGAGTTTTTAGACAGTGTCAGTTTTTCGGAGCCCTGCGCGATGTCGGGACCAGCCCCGCTCAACTCCATACGCCTCCGGCGATCGATGTGGGACCGGAGGCTTAGGAAGTTTGACAAGTTCCCAACAGCTCTCACCAAATTCTACAGAAGCACCGAGGAAAGCATTTTATCGGGATGCATCTTGGGAACAGCACCATACAAGACCATGAGAAATTGCAGAGAATTGTGGATGTAGCTCAGACAATCACACAAACCAACCTCCCTACCATTGACTCCATTTCCACCTCACACTGGTTTGGCAAGGCCTGCAGCATAATCAAGGATGAGTCTCACTCCGGCCACTCCCTCTTCTCCTCTTTCCAATCAGGCAAGAGGTACAGATGTGTGAAAACACACACAATAATATTTTATTGCTCCATTGCAAAATCAATCCAAGGTATGCCTACTTTATAAAATTCTCCCCCTGCCTCGAACGTGAGATCTGTGAGCCCCTCTCATTTGCTCTCCCTCTGCGATTCCTGCTGCAACCATGTCGTGACCTGGACCCGCTACAGTTTGGCTCTTCAATACTTTACATATACAGGCCCCTATTGCCTCATTTTTGCCTTGGACGTCCATTCCCTTTACACCTCTATCCCACACCAGGAAGGCTTCAAGGCCCTCCATTTCTTCCTTGAACCCAAATAAATAAATAAAAACTCTTATTTGAATTAAACCCAATCAATTTCTGTCTAATGACAGTCTCCTCCACCTGGTGGAATGTCCTCACCCTCAACAACGGATCCGATGTTCCTGATCTGGCCTCCTGTACATCAACAAGACCAAGCATAGACTTGGAGACTGTTTCTCTGAACACTTGCAGTCGGTCTGCCAAGGCCCACTGGATAACACAGTTGCTAGCCATTTGAACTCCTCTTTCCATTCCGTTATTGACCTTTCTCTTTTTGGGCCTCCTCTATTACCAGATGGAAGCCACATGCAAACTTGAGGAACAACACATCATATTCTGCTTGGGTAGCTTACGACCCAATGGTATGAATATTGAATTCTCTAATTTTAGGCAAGCACAAAACCCTTACGCTCTCACCAAACTCCCCTCCCCCTTTCCTACCCACCCCCTCTCCTCTGTACTCCACCTGGACTCACACCTATTTCTACCCTCCATCTCCTTCCGCCTACATTCCTTCCTCTAGCTGCACAATGTGCAACTTTTCATCCTTTTGTCTCGCACCTTCTGTCCTCTCTTCTCGGACTTTGTCCAACCATCTGCCCATTTCAAAACCCTTCTCACCTCTATCATCACATTACCAGACAGGTTCTGTCCTGCCCCCCTCTCTATCAGTTTCTTCCTCCCCCCCACCCACAATCTTTCTGTAGAAAGGTCCTGACCTGATTCATCACCTATCCTTGTTCTCCAGAGATGCTGCCTAATCCGCTATAGCACTTTGTGTCTCCTTTTGTAAACCAGCATCTGCAGTTCCTTGTATCTGCAATTCTTTGGTGGAATTTGGAGCATGTGTTGTTGATGTAATCACAATGCACCTGGTGTCCTCTGTCTTTTACACTGTCCTTTATACCTAACATGCACACAAATCGTCATCCACAAACCATCACTGTTTCCAAATATGCCACACCTCTAATTTTCCACATTGTTTAAGTTTAGGGTTATTATGGTCACCTGTACCAAGGTACAGCGAAAAGCTTTGTTTTGCATGCTATCCAAACAGAACAAATAATATACATAAATACAATCAAGTCAAACTCAAGAGCAATGGGGTAGATCCAAAGTGCAGAATTCCAATCTCAGCATTGTAGCACAACAGTTCTAAAGACACAATCCAGTGTACACGATGGGGTGGAGGTGAATCAAACCGTGTGCGGACGTGGCGCCGACAGACAAGAAGCCGAAGCAAAGTAGTCGAAGCCAAAGTACCGAATGGAAACGAGGCCAAAACGCCAATAAACCGAAAGAGTACGTAGACGAAACGCCTACTAACCGAAAGGATGGGACGCCTAACTTCCAAGGAACCGAAAAGCTGCGTCGCTTAAAAGCTAACTTACCAAATGGCCGCTCTGTCTAAACGCCACCTACCGGAAAGGCGGCATCGCCTACAAGCCAAAGGACCGGCTGCCGCTCAACAGAAAAGTCCAATAACAGACATGACGTTGCCGGGGGCGGGACTTGTCAGCGATTGGTCCAGACCCCCGCGTCCATCACATCACTGTGAAGGGATGAACATTGTCCCACACCTCCGCTCCACCCGGCCCGCAGCCCACGGAGGGTGGCTGTGGGAGAGTGGGGACTGTCCTGAGGAATGTGCACCTTCGGCCGCTTTCAACTTGGTGCTTGGGTTCAGATTGCCCAGCCACCTATGGCTTGTGTGGGGAAAGGATCCCCACGCTCCCGTCTCCCCCTTCTCTCTCCCCCCTCTTCTCTCTCTCCTCTCTCTCCTCTCTCCCCCCTTCTCTCACTCTCCTCCTTTCTCTCCCCTCTTCTCTCTCTCCTCCTCTCTCTCCCTCTTCCCTCTCCCCCTCCCCCTCTCCCTTCTCTCTCCTCTCCCTTCCCCTCCTCTCCCTCCCTTCTCTCTCCCTCCCTTCTCTTT
The DNA here is from genome assembly GCA_035221665.1 of Okamejei kenojei. Classification (NCBI taxonomy): domain Eukaryota; kingdom Metazoa; phylum Chordata; class Chondrichthyes; order Rajiformes; family Rajidae; genus Okamejei; species Okamejei kenojei. Next base: position 55,510,493 of record CM069137.1, read on the forward strand.
CCCTTCCTTCTCTCTCTCTCCATTCTCTCTCTCATCTCTCTTCCCCTCCTCTCTCTCCCCCCCTTTCTCTTCTCCTCTCTCATCCCCTCCTCTCTAACCCTCCCACATGCACTGCCATCGGATTCCAACCCCCACACCAGGGTGATTCCCCCCCTCCGCCTTTTTGGTCATCCAATCTACCTGCGACTCCACCATCAAGGAGCCATGCACCTGCACTCCCAGACCCCTCTGCTCTACAACACTACCCAGAGCCCTACCATTCACAGTGTAGGTCCTGCTCATGTTAGACTTCCCAAAATGCAACATCCCACGTTTCACTGTATTAAATTCCATCAACCATTCCTCAGCCCACCTGTCCAATCGATCAAGATCCTGCTGCAATTTTTCACAACCATCTTCACTATCTGCTAAACCACCCAAATTTGCTAATCTTGCCCTGTATGTTCTCATCCAAATCATTGAAATAGATGACAAACAGTAACAGTCCCAGAAACACATCCCTCTGGAAGGCGACACGGGACTGTCAAAACCGCCACAGCAAGACATAAAAACAGTTTTTTTCCATGAGCAGTAGCTCGACTCAACAACCAAAAGCCTCCTTTTGCTCTGGTATTTTATTTCATTCTTCACATGTTTAAATTATAATGTTTTATTTTTAATAGTCTATTGTATATTATGTTGTTACTTGCGAGCAAAGCAACAAGGCAAATTCCTTGTATGTATTCATACTTGGCTAATAAAATTTATAAAATTCAATTTATTCAATTCAACACCACTAGTATTCTGTCCTCTACTGGACTTTATGTGCAGTAGCGCCATCTGTTGGAATTTTATTGTGGAAGGTCAGTTGCACACAGGAAGTAGGAAGCAGTCTCCTGTCTTTTGTTTTCAGTCATGCTCAGCAGCAGAAGCAATCCATCCCAATCCTAGCTTGCTACGCTTAAGAAAGCAATGACTGTAAGTTTGTATAGTTCACTGTATGCTTGGGATGCTATAATGGAGAACATTTATGGAAGATGATGTTTAACTCATTTCATTAACTTCATAGCATTTGTGAATGTTAGACTGTTAGCAGGCGGCCATTTTGTAGCACCTTAACATACAAGGAATAGGATTTGCTTTGATTGTTAATAGGATTGTTTATTATATATTTGCCCTATATGTTCCACTGTTTAGAAGATTTGTATATTTCTGTAAAGGAGAGTAATTTGTGTATCTTTCTTCTCCTTGATAGTTTTCACTTGTTTTTCAATATTAAGAATGACAGCACTGGAAAATCATTAAACTTAAGAGCAGAGATGCTAATTTCCTGACTCGCGTCTGCATTATTGAATCGAGTTTGGCTGGCTGTCAATCTACATTCTACTTACAGTGAAAAAGCCAGGAGAACAATGAGTGAAGCAAGCAACCACAATAAAGCTGCAAAAAGAGAAAAGACAAAGGATCATGATGACAAAACATCGCAACCGAGTTCACGCTCACAACTCACCTCCTCCTCTAGATATTCGAGTAGCGCAGCCGCTAAAGCTCTGGCCGAGGCTGCACGTGCAAGAGCATCGTTTGCTGAGAGAGAGCTGGACATAAAAAAAGAGAGCAAGACTAGAGGCAGAGAAAGCAGGAGTAGAAGCCACTTTAGAAGCTTTACATTTGAAGCAAGAGGCTGTTGCTGCTGCTGCTCTAGCACATGCTGAAGCTTTGGAAGCAGCTGCAGAAGTGGAAGATAGAGAACGTCACAGCCAAGGTCAGTCACACTTACAGCAAGTCATAAAGCAACGAACAGAAGACTATGTACAGGAACACAGTGAATGGCTAACTGTCGACGCTATCATCTCTTCACCTGGCAGACCATGCATCAATGAGACCTCGCCACCACCTGCAAAACATGAGGTCACCCAGGTGACTCATTCATGCTACAATGATGGTTACCAACACCTTCAGGTCTACAGAGGTGAAACCAAGAAAGCATTGAGGCATCAAGCTTCCCCATCTCGTATACACCAGGGTGGCCAAGGCCCTTCTCGCAAAGCCTGCTTTGCTGAAGAGGAACCTCTATTAGGCCATATAGCTGATGACGAACAACCTTTGAATCGTAAACAACACCTTGCACCTGAGACAGGACCTGCTGGTATGATCGACTTCGCCAAGTACTTAGCAAGAAGAGAACTCGTGACCAGTGGGCTCAATAAGTTTGATGATAGACCTGAGAGCTTCAGAGCATGGCAATCATCCTTTATTAATGCCATTTGCGGCTTAGATCTCACTGCTAGCGAAGAGCTAGATCTCTAGGTGGTTAGGCAAAGAATCGTCAGAGCATGTCAGAAGAATTCGCTCAGCGCATCTTACCGACCCATATGCTGCTCTTCAGTCGGTATGGGACAGGCCCCTGGATTGTTATACCGCTCCAGAGGTAATAGAGAGTTCTCTATTCAAAAGGTTGGATAGCTTCCCCCGCATAACCAGTAAGGATCACATCAAACTTCGAGAACTCAGAGATTTGCTTATGGAGTTGCAGGCTGCTAAAGAAGATGGGTACCTACCTGGTTTGACTTACTTGGACATGGCCCGTGGCATCAACACAATTGTGGAGAAACTCCACCATGTCCTCCAGGAAACATCGATCTCGTCGGGTTCAAGGTATAAAGAGGTGCACAGTGCCTGCTTCCCACCATACTCCTTCTTCACGCAGTTCATCTGTGGAGAGGCGAGAACTAGAAATGACCCCAGTTTTGCCTTTTCAAGCAGTGTCAGTAGTCCTTCCAAGTATGAGAAGCCTACCCAGAGACAGGATAATTCAAGAACCCCCATATACGTACACAAGACTGACATCGCTACAACAGTTATAGACAATACAGGCAAAACAACGCACAGCAATGACCCGGCGAAGATTTGCCCTATTAAATGGTGGCCGATTAGGAAAAGGGGAGATGCAGCGAGACCTGGGTGTCATGGTACACCAGTCATTGAAAGTAGGCATGCAGGTGCAGCAGGCAGTGAAAAAAGCGAATGGTATGTTAGCTTTCATAGCAAAAGGATTTGAGTACAGGAGCAGGGAGGTTCTACTTCAGTTGTACAGGGTCTTGGTGAGACCACACCTGGAGTATTGCGTGCAGTTTTGGTCTCCAAATCTGAGGAAGGACATTATTGCCATAGAGGGAGTGCAGAGAAGGTTCACCAGACTGATTCCTGGGATGTCAGGACTGTCTTATGAAGAAAGACTGGATAGACTCGGTTTATACTCTCTGGAATTTAGGAGATTAAGAGGGGATCTTATAGAAACTTACAAAATTCTTAAGGGGTTGGACAGGCTAGATGCAGGAAGATTGTTCCCGATGTTGGGGAAGTCCAGGACAAGGGGTCACAGCTTAAGGATAAGGGGGAAATCCTTTAAGACCGAGATGAGAAAGACTTTTTTCACACAGAGAGTGGTGAGTCTCTGGAACTCTCTGCCACAGAGGGTAGTTGAGGCCAGTTCATTGGCTATATTTAAGAGTGAGTTGGATGTGGCCCTTGTGGCTAAGGGGATCAGAGGGTATGGAGAGAAGGCAGGTACGGGATACTGAGTTGGATGATCAGCCATGATCATATTGAATGGCGGTGCAGGCTCGAAGGGCTGAATGGCCTACTCCTGCACCTAATTTCTATGTTTCTATGTTTCTATCCACGGCAAACCTCATTCCCTCGCCAAATGTAGAGGTTTTAGAGCCAAGCCCATAGAGGATTGTAAAATCTACCTTAAGGAGAACAGCATATGCTTCAGGTGTTGCTCCTCGTCTTCCTAATTCCCCAAAGACTGTAAGAAAGTGCTCAAGTGCAGAGAATGCGAAAGCCACCACCACATCACAGCAATGCATCCAGACCCTGCCCCCTGGACCTCTAAGCCCCCCACTCAAGAGCCAGAGCCTACAGCGCAAGAGAATGAAAGTCTCAATCTTCCAACTACTATCACTTCCCATTGCACTGAGGTATGTGGCCCTGGCCTTTCAGCTCGTTCTTGCTCCAAGATATGCTTGGTAAGGATATATCCACGTGGGTAGCCTGAATTCTTGATGATCAGAGTAATCGCTCTTTAGCGAGGTCAATTTTCTTTGATCAGTTTGGGATTGAAAGTGACCCATCCCCTTACTCACTGAAAACTTGTGCAGGAGTGATGGAAATGACAGGAGGAAAAGCAGATGGCTTTCAGGTTGAGGCTGTGAAAGGAGGAATAGTCATTGATCTTCCTCCACTCATCGAGTGTGATGAAATTCCGGATAATAGGAAAGAGATACCAATACCGGAGGCAGCACGTCAACACACCCACTTAAGTCCGGTTGTAGCTCACATCCCAGAACTAGATCCAAATGCTCAGATTCTACTCTTGCTTGGAAGAGATATCCTCAGAGTACAGAAGGTGAGGCAACAAATCAATGGGCCAGGCAACACTCCCTTTGCACAGAGACTGGACTTAGGCTGGGTCCTCATAAGTGATGTTTGCCATGGGGATGTGCAAAAGCCAAGCATCAGCACTTTAAAGATGCACATCCTTGACAATGGTCGACCCTCATTCCTCACCCCCTGCCAGAGCCAAATATACCTCAGAGAGACGGTGAACCACGGCGGGGAGTCAATATGTTTGGATGTGTTTCCTTCAACTACAAGTGTCTCTGCTGACAAAGCAGCTGTAGATAAGCTTGGCAGCTCAGTATTCGTGAGGACTGAGAATGACGATAAGTGTGCTTCATCCTTTGAAGACAGAGCTTTTCGAAAGGCTATGGAAGAAGAGTGCCATAAAGATGACACCAACAGCTGGGTGGCGCCTCAACCTTTTAGAGTACCAAGACACCTCTTCCCAATAATCGGGATCAGGCCCTCTCTCGTCTTTACAGCGCACCTTGAACAAAAGCCCTGCAATGAAAGAGACCTAAGCTGAGGAGTTCAATAAACTCACAGTAGCAATGTTACAAAATTTTGAGATTTTAAAAATCAAGTCTGAAATTTATCTCATCTGATAAAGCATAAAAATAAGTTTAATTTGACACCTAGTTCACTTTCATATCTTCTGTATTAAAAAAGTTATGGCCATTTTCGTACTCGGAAATTAGCATCTTGTTCCCCATTGCCTTTCCATTGACTTAACTCAAAAGCTGTGATCGAGGACAGTCAAAAGCCGATAACTTTCTTAAAAATTAAGAGAACTCAATGAAATTTTCAGTTATTATAGATTGAAGCATTCTGAAACAAATATGAAACAATCTTACTTGGATGACCTGAAATTAAAGCATATAATTAGTTAGTTACCTAATTGTAGCTAATTACAAAATAGACCGTTGCGACAGAAATAGTAATAAACACCCAGACTGCCTTGAAAATTCAAAAATGTGATCTTCTCAAGATCGGAACTTTAATATTATTGTATTATATGCTGTAAGTCCGTAACAGATAGGTAAATAAATTACAATTTCTAGCAAAAGACCAAGTCTTTAAGGAGAAGATCAGTTGCTAGCTGATACATTGGTACATCAAAACCAGTAGCATCATCATACTCCTCAGATTGCAACCAATAAGCAACTAAGTACATGTTGTTTTTCCTCAACTTTTCAATTTTGGCATTGTAAACTACAAGTTTTTGCTCTTCAAACCACGGCTTTCTGCCAACTACTTTTCCATTAAGAATGTCCTGTAGATCATCACATTTGGAGTAGTCCAAATTCGGATAATCTCTGCGAATGCTGCTTAAATCAGTCTCTCTCAATTTTTTTCCTAGTTTTTTCCTCTCTTTCGTGTCCCGAGCATGATCCTTGCCTTTCTGTCGCTTGATGATTTCTGCTCTCAATTCCTTCTGTTTTTTTCTTCCGTCTGTTCCTCTGCACTCTCCCCCATGTCACTGCCTTACAGACCACCTCCTCCCTACGATGCTCCTCGAGATTATCAAGGTAATTGACTGTTCTATTCTTGCAAGCCCGCATCCTACATGACAAATAACACATGGTGGCAATGGGAGATTTCTGTTTCGATGAGCTAAACATCCCCATTATCTCCACCGCATCAATGTTGTGTGATCTTGCTGATGCAGTCTCCTCCTTCAGTTTCTCAGTTACATCAAGTTCAAAGTATTTACTATACTGCCTCTCCAACACAGTGATGACAGCTTGAAGACAGCTCCTCATCTTTGAACTGAACTGTGGATGTACTGGTAGCTCCCGAAGTTTTGTCAATGTGGCATCAAGGTGTTTCCTCACCGAAGAAATCTTCTCTTGCCAATATCAAGTTGTTTGGATTTTCTGTGGCTTCCTTTAGAGCAGCGATCACCCCTTTAACCACTTTGATGCCATCAACATGGTTGATCTGATTCTGGCTTGAAGTGTAGAAGCGCTTCATCCAAGGCCCAGTCAGATATTTGCCAAGTAAGCCTAATATCTGAAGTTCTACTTTTGCTTCAGCTGGGTGAAGTCATGGAGGATGGCGCTGTTCAACCCCCCACAGGATGTTCCGCTATTCAGCAGTGCAACAAAGTCATCATAATGTTCTATGAGCTTGCCACTAATATGAAACAGTATGTGCAATCTGTTACAACGGTACCGTGGGAGGACACCTCAGGGGATGTTCCTGTCATCTAAAAATGCGACAAATCCTTTTGGGTCCCCTTTTCCGTTTTTGTACCGAAGCTTGCTCATCTGCAGAATGGCATTTACTGCTAGACAGTCTTTCCCAAACAAGAATTGTCCTCCGGATTGTTTCTGCATTTTTGGGGCTGAGCGGACTGATGTAGCAATGGAGTCAAGTGGATGCAAGTGGCAGTGGAGCTCGTTCAAATATTTATCCCACTCACTACTCACTATCTGAATAGCAGCATGATTAGCTGCACACCTGTCACTAATTGTGTTCGAAATGTTATCTATTATTTTTTGTCTGGTATCTTGAAAATGTGCTTGTTCATTGAAATAAGTGTATGTTTTACACAAATTGTCAATTGTTTCACAAATATGTGCATGGTCCTCAGCAGTCCCGCCAACCAATTTGTCCACTGCTGCAGAGAGACATTTGTTTGTGGTGGGAAATTAACACCGTTAATGAACAATGTGGGTCTCTTCCTGGGAGGTTGCATCAAATCCCACAGTTAAACCCTTTGCTGCTAGGAGCATCTCTGCTGTTTGCAACTTAGCAATTGCTCCCAATTCACGGGCCATAACTTCAACTGCACTGCGTCGAGGAACATAATCCAGATGAAGTCCATTCCGCTTGTAGAACTGGCTTATCATGGCCCTGTCTCACTGTGCGAGTTGACCCACGAGGTACCCCGAGTGACAGACTCGTGGCTGTGCACGAGACTTCAAGTTTATGATCAAGTGTGTAACCGAGTTCCCACGGGTATGTCATTGCTGCGATGTTCCAAGTTCCTCTCCCGAGTTACCAAGTTCCTCTCCCGTTACTCTTGAGCCAACCGTGAATGAAGGTATGTTTTAATAAAGCAACAATGTTAAAATACATCTCCATCCTGTGGTTTTGAGTTATTTCAGCGCGGCGGCATCTATAGATATGACCTACAATGGGAAAATGCGCATCCTCCAGTAACCAAGCATTTCTTGTTGTTTTATGTTTTTTAAATACTTTTTTGCAATGGATCTCTATTTTAAATAATTTTAAAAAAGGAAGCAGCTCGGGTGACTGACATTGAGCGGCCGCCGGGACCCGACAGCAGACACAGACACACACACACACACACACACACAGACAGAGAGATACACACAGACAGCAGGACTGGCCGCCACTTCAGAGGAAGGAAGCAGCTCGGGTGACTTTGAGCGGCCGCCGGGACCCGACAGCAGACACACACACAGATACAAACAGATAGACAGAGAGGGAGAGAGAGAGACACACACACACACATACACACACACACACATAGAGAGAGAGATACACACAGACAGCAGCTGGCCACCACTTCAGAGGAAGGAAGCAGCTCGGGTGACTTTGAGCGGCCGCCGGGACCCGACAGCAGACACACACACAGATAGACAGAGAGGGAGAGAGAGACACACACACACACACACACACACACACACACACACACACACACACACAGAGATACACACAGACAGCAGGACTGGCCACCACTTCAGAGGAAGGAAGCAGCTCGGGTGACTTTGAGCGGCCGCCGGGACCCGACAGCAGACACACACACAGATAGACAGAGAGGGAGAGAGAGAGACACACACACACACACACACACACACACACAGATACACACAGACAGACAGAGACACACACACACACACACACACACACACACACACACACACACACACACACACACACACACACACACACACACACACACACACACACAGCAGGACTGGCCGCCACTTCAGAGGAAGGAAGCAGCTCGGGTGACTGACTTTGAGCGGCCGCCGGGACCCGACAGCAGACACACACACAGATACACACAGATACACACACACAAACACACACACACACACAGACACACACAAACACACACACACACACACAGACACACACACAGACACACACACAGCCACACACACAGCCACACACACAGCCACACACACACACACACACACACACACACACACACACACACACATATGTGGCGTTTCTGCTCGGGACCCTTCTTCAGACAATCCAATGTCCCATAATATATTCTTTAAATATTAAGTTTTCTGTTGAAAGTGTGGTGCCGTGGTTACGGGTTGTCGGAAGGAAGATGATGAGGTCTGGTACAAGTTGACTTTGTTTTCAGTAATCAGGCCTCCGTGTTGGCCGATGCCTGGTTGATCGAGCGTTCATACAGTTGCGAGCGAGCGAGGTCCATATATAGGAGCAAGGAACGCGAAGCCTCTGAGGGTTCATTGTTCCCCTGGTTTGGATTGCTCCCAGGAGAGCGGGCACAAAGAAAAATTTAGGCATTTTTCTGTGGAAGGGGGAGGGCAGTATAAAATCGAAAGCATTGTACAGCAGCACTCTCCCCAACACGAAACACAGCGCAGCGTAAACAATTAAACAGCTTCACTTTTAAAAGCAAAGACACACGTTAAATTACACGGCCCCAAGAAATCGCCTCTCATTTGCTTCGGCGTTGGAATTGAAATATATATAATATATATAATATGTATATACATATTATACTACTTTGGTTCAGTCCCTTTCAGATTATAAAAAAAGTTCCCACGATAGACTCACGAGACACTATGGTAAACGCACGGGCCATTACGTTACTGCAACGAGTTTAAATGTTTCCATTTTTAACTTGAACAGTTAATTTGACTCGTGGAAAAAATCAAACATGTTTGATTTTTTTCACGAGTTAACAAGTTTCCCGAGTACCTGCCGTTAGCGCCACGAGTGGACAAGTTGAACGCGCGAGTTCCGACGTTCCCGCTACGTGATCACCACGAGTGAAAACTCGGGGTCACTCGTGGGCCAACTCGCACAGTGAGACAGGGGTTTCAGGATTGGAATGTTTGCTGTGGGAGTTTTGTTTATGATACAGTCAAACACATGCATCCTTGTTGTTGAGGAGTAGGTTTTCTGGCCCACCTTTGCCTTGACAATACTGGCAGCCTGCAGAGTTTCGATTGTTTCTTTGAGGACAAGATTGTCAAATTCGAGGCGTTTCACATCCTCTTCCCTGTCCTTTAAATTTTCATGAACTTTTCTGTACTGGTGAATTGAAACAGTTTTCCTCTTTTTTGTACTGCCACGAAACATCAGCAATTGTCTGTGTGCTTTTTTAAGTCTCAAAAGTTTCAGCAAGCTCTTGTGCCAAAGTATTCCCATGTAATTTGGTTTTGAGTTCCTGAATCTTTCTGTCCTTTAAATCTATTTGGTTTTGCTTTCTCCTTAAGGCTTGGTTAATTACATGTTTGGGAGTTTTCAACCGTGCCCTAAGTTCACTGATCTTTGTGTGATACTTTGTTGAAAGAGCAGCACTGGATTCGGACAGAAACTTTAGTCTTTTATTCAATTTCTGTTTCCCTGGTGAAAGACTTAGAAATGCTCTGTTACGTCTTGTTGAAACACTAGATGTCGATGGCATTGGTTCAGGTGAGGCAGCAGCTTTCGTTGGCGTTGCTAGATTCAGTGGAGGATGCAGACTATGACTGTCATGGCCCATGTCCTCAGTGTTTTGAAATATGGGCACTTGGCTTTCAGCTGATGTCAAGGATTCAGGATCTTGAGCATCAGGCAGTGGAATGTCATCTAAAGAAAGGTGTTGACTGCCTTCAGGAAGTTTAAAAGTTTCATCACAGATTTCCATAAATGCTCCAAGTTCCTTGGGATTGGTGAGTTTTTTAAACTTAAGCAAAGTCTGGTTAACAAGAGCCTTCACTCTTAACTTAACAGCACCAAATGAATAACCTGCTTCCGACAAAGAGAAATGTGAACTCAGCGATTTCTCTGTTTCAGACAGACTTTTTCCAAACGAGGTATAGAAGTACAAGTGTCAATTTTTAAGATCCCTCTTAGACTCTGGCATGACAGAGAACTTCACTTCAAATTGAACTCTAGCTATGCCTGTCTGGGCTTTTGGATTGACAATTTTGCATTTCTTCTTTGGAAACATTTGTTTACAATGTAAATTAAAAAAAAACACTGAACAGCATTAACAGAAACAAGTTATTATTTGCAGTTTTAGCAAAAAAGGTAGAAATTATAAAGTTAAATGCTAAAACAAATAGTAAATACTCAACAAAAAAAAATCAGTTTCATCTAAATTCAATTACTAGATCTAAACATCTATCCATTTCTTAAGAAAGATAAACATTTTTGAATTACCTGAGTGTCCAAATAACATTTACACAATAATTCACGATATAACATGATTTTTAAATCTCATTTTCATGAATTTATAGGCCAAATGGAAGGAATTTAGTGTTTAATTCCTGTAAATTAATGGTCATTTAAATCAACTTGCAAGTGGGTTTTAATGGAATGCGGTGGATTAGAACGTTGCGGTTTGCGGTGAAGTCGGCAGGAAAAATACTGCCGGTTCGTATATTTTTTTTATCCCCATTTCGCAACATGAAAATGTGATTAAAGGCTTCCTAAAAACCACGTTTTAATATAAAAATAAACTGTGTACCTTTTTTTCTCCCCTACGTAAAATCCTACCCGTTGTCGGCGCTCACGGCTTTAGAAGATGATTTTTAAATTACTCTAGCCAATAAATAATCTAGCGTAATTTAAAAATACCTACATGAATCAAATGTCGGAGCGATTTTTCTTCAGCAACAAAATCCCCTAACATGGATCGATTTGCCCTGTCTGTAAAACGGTACTTTAAACATGCCCCCCTCTGAAAGGCGTCAAAGTCACGCACACGGGGAGTGGCAGAACTGCAGCACTGCTCAAGTAAGTTTTGTAACATACCTACTCACAGGGAACAGAGAACTCCCTCGATCCAGTCCACTTGTGAGGTTGAATCCAGTGATCCAGGATGGTGTCCTTAAAGTTGGTGGACGCCTAACTCATGCACCTCTGGACCAAGCCGAAAGGAGTCCTCTCATCCTGGGGAAACAAAGCCACGTCACCAAGCTATTAGTGCAGCAACATCATAAAGAGGTAAAGCACCAAGGCCGTCAGTTCACAGAGGGAGCAGGTCTGTGGATTGTCGCTGGCAAGCGGCTTGTCAGTTCCGTTTTGCATGATTGCATCACATGTCGCAAGCTCAGGGGTAAGATAGAGAAAGAGAAGATGGCTAACCTCCCTCAGGAACGCTTCAGTATATCCCCTCCATTCACATATGTTGGTTTGGATGTATTCGGACCTTGGATAGTGGTCACTCGGCGAACAAGAAAAGGTGCAGCTCAAAGCAAACGTTGGGCAATTCTCTTTACATGCATGAGTACCCGAGCAGTACATATTGAAGTGATAGAGTCCATGGACACTTCCAGCTGTATTAACGTCCTCCACCGGTTCTTCGCCATCCGTGGACCAGCAAAACAGCTTAGATCCGACAACGGAACAAATTTCATCGGGGCAAGTAGAGAGCTGAAGATGGACAAGGACTCTAGCGAGCAGACAAATATCTACAGGTACTGAAGTCAGCAGGGATGTACATGGGGGTTCAACCCCCCTCATGCTTCACACATGGGAGGGGCCTGGGAACGTTTGATTGGAGTCTCACGCAGAATCCTGGACTCCATGTTGCTACAACGGAAGTCACTCCACCTCACTCACGAAGTCCTTTGTACCCTCATGGCTGAAGTATCAGCAATCATCAATGCTAGACCATTAGTGCCAATCTCTTCTGATCCAGACTCACCATTCCTCCTAACTCCTTCAATGCTACTTACCCAGAAGTCCGGCGTACCAGCTCCTCCAAGCCATTTCACAGGGGAAGACCTCTTCAAGAGCCAATGGAGGCAAATACAAACCTTGGCCAATGAGTTCTGGGTTCGCTGGAGATGGAAGTACTTGCCAACTCTACAGAGCAGACGTAAATGGAATGAGACACGCAGAGATCTGCAAACTGGAAACATTGTGCTTTTGAAAGACAGCAGCTGTCCCATAATGAATGGCCTACGGGATTAGTTACCTCTGTTTTCCCAAGCAGTGATGGCAAAGTGCGGAAGATAGAGGTCAGAACAGCTTCTCGAGGCACCTCTAAGAGCTACATGAGACCTGTCTCTGAGGTCATTCTTCTCCTTCCTGAGAGACAAGGATCCTGAAGTTATTTTAGCGGATGTTAGTAGTGGCATCTATCGATGTCAGGCGGGGAGTATTCTGTCCTCTGCTGGACTTTATGTGCAGTAGCGCCATCTGTTGGACTTTTATTGTGGAAGGTCAGTTGCACACAGGAAGTAGGAAGCAGGAAGTAGTCTCCTGTCTTTTGTTTTCTGTCATGCTCAGCAGCAGAAGCAATCTGTCCCAATCCTAGCTTGCTACGCTTAAGAAAGCAATGGCTGTAAGTTTATATAGTTCTCTGTATGCTTGGAATGCTATATATGGAGAATATTTATGGTAGATGATGTTTAACTCATTTCATTAACTTCATAGCATTTGTGAATGTTAGACTGTTAGCAGGTGGCCATTTTGTAGCACCTTAACATACAAGGAATAGGATTTGCTTTGATTGTTAATAGGATTGTTTATTATATATTTGCCCTATATGTTCCACTGTTTAGAAGATTTGTATATTTCTGTAAAGGAGAGTAATTTGTGTATCTTTCTTCTCCTTGATAGTTTTCACTTGTTTTTCAATATTAAGAATGACAGCACTGGAAAATCATTAAACTTAAGAGCAGAGATGCTAATTTCCTGACTCGCGTCTGCATTATTGAATCGAGTTTGGCTGGCTGTCAATCTACGTTCTACTTAACAATCACGTAGGGATTGTTTTATTCGACACCAGGACAGAGGAAGCCTTGCCTTTGGGCTTCTTGCCACTCTTGCAGCCTTACAGCCACTGGATAGCCCTGGCATTGCGCTCGATGGCAGAGGGCAGAGGGCGGGGGCTTGTTCGTCCCCCGGAGCGGTGCATTGCCGCTATTGCTTCTGTTGCGCCGGGACGGTTCGCTCTCCGGGTCTGGGCAGCTCACGCTGCATAACTTGAGGGCAAGGCTTTCGAAGGCGGCATCAGCGGCAAACTTCTCCCTGGCCAGTTTCTCGATCGCCTCAGGCTCGAGTCCGCAGTGCTCGAAGAAACATTCCAAGCCCGCACAGGCTCAGGAGAAGTGGCAGCTGAGGTTGGAGTGCGAGTGCCGCAATCCGCCGTCACCAACCCGCCGTTTGAGCGGCTCCTTGGGGCGACCTGCTGCTGCTTCTCGGGGCGCTGCTGGCGTGGTTAATTGTGCACCCTGGGATACTGCTGGCATGGTGACTAGGGTGGGGGTGAGAGGGGGGGGAGTGAGGAGAGAGGCCAGGGGAGGGGAGATGAGGGGAGGGAGGGGAGATGGGGGAGGAGAAGGGGAGAGGAGAGGGGCGGGGGGGAGGGGAGGGAGAGGGAGCTGCGGGAAGCGGGGGTCATTTTGGACTCCAGTGATAAAATCTTTACCGGAATATTTAAACATTTTACCGTTAGCATTTCGTTTTTTCGAGAAGATGTGAATATGCACATACAAACACATACACGAACACACACACATCCAACGCCAGACTTTTAATAGCTACTAGACCAAGTGGGACCCGTTGTGTCCCATCCCCTCAATGCGCTGCTGCGGGGGGGAGGGGGGAGGCCTGTGGTGTTACTCACACAAACTAACCACTCCTCATAAACACACGCACTAACCACCCCCGCACACACACACTAACCACCCCCCTTGATATTATATTAATACTATTTATTCGCTCCTTTTACTCCACTCACACATAGCCCCCAACTTGCAGGCTCATCTAGAAAGAGAGAGGGAGGGGGGTGTACAGATAGAGGGGCAGAGAGAGAGAGGGGCAGAGACAAGAAAGAGAGGAGGGTGAGAAGGGAGAGGGGTTAGAGAGGGGGGTTAGAGAGGAGGAGAGAGAGAGAGAGAGAGGGGGGAGAGGGAAACAATAGGCAATAGACAATAGGTGCAGGAATAGGCCATTTGGCCCTGAGCCAGCACCTTCCTTCAATGTGATCATGGCTGATCATCCCAAATCAGTACCCCCTTACTGCCTTCTCCCCATATCCCAACTCCGCTATTTTTAAGAGGAGGGGGGAAGACCGGACCGGAGCTGAGCCAAGGACCGGACCGGACCCGAGCCGAGCAAGCCAGCCAACCAAGTCTTTTGAATAACTGAGGGGGTGGTGGGGTTTAGAGGGGGTTACGTCACTCACAGCACATGGAAGAAGGGCTCCTAGTGAGCCAGTCGAGCAAACCATCCAAGTCTTTTGAATAACCGGGGGGGGGGGGGGGGGGGGGGGGGGGGGGGAGAGTGGTCGGGGATGTGACGTCACTCGCAGCATGTGGAAGAAGGGTGCACTGATCTGGGCCCTAAACCTACTGGCACCATTCAGAAGCTTGTCTTATTTCTGCAGAGCACATCAGACTTGACCAAAATGGCCTAACAATACATGAGTCCTAACTAAATTTTGGTGCTATTACTGCTCTGTTTTAGCCAGAATTAATATTCCTCCCTTTTATCACGTATATGCTAACCATCATTTATGATAACCAAAGATACATTGACTGTTACGTTATCAATCATATTAACAACAAGATGATGATGTATCTTCTCAGAATCTCATCAAGCTTCCCGAGTTTTCGTGAGCATAGCTTCATGATTACCGTCTGATGAGTCTTCACCTCCCGAGTTTTCGTGGGCGCAAATCCCCTCCATCTGTGTTGTCAATCCCTCTGTACTTGATCCATAGTTGAACCTATAATTCCTAAGAGAACTTGGGATGAAGTAAGTTATAATCCATGCTTCACTGATGCTTTCCCAGATATTCCTATCATCCACTGTCAACCAAAAGCCCTCTTTCTGTATACTATTACTATTCTGTGATATGATCTTTCCCTTACTATGATCAACACTAACAGGTATTCAGTTATCTCTGCAGTCACATGGTGGTTTCCAATGTATTCCAAATGTTGGTTCCTCATATAAATGACATATTGTCTATTGCCTATTGTCTCTCATCTAATGTTGGTTCCTCACATAAATTTCAGCTGGGTTCAGTGCATATTTCCCTCTTATTCAAATTAATGCTTCGATTCCGCCAAATTCAGTCTCAGCATTATTTTGAGTTTTACGGTCCGTCTCACCCTTTTCCACAGCTTGTGGTTGAAAAATACAATTCAATTCAATTGCTGTGGAATTCCCAGCTTTTTTATTTCATCAATTAATTTCCATATGTTGTGGACCATTATTTTAAATCAAGCCAATTAAAAATGCCAAATCTAGGGACAACTTTCTTTACACCTTGATAATAGTAGCAGCTTTATTATCAAGGGTTAGATAAATTTTGATCCACTGGTCAAATACATCGACTCTGTCAACAAGTACCCACTCCCCGGTACTTCTCTAACCCAGTCAACTCTTTTTCTCCAGTAACTCTTCTCTAGGTTGTTAGCCTTGACTTCTTGAAGGAAAGCTGTGTCCTTTGCACTTCCTCATTCTCTATTCTTTTAACGCCATCTCTCACGTTCTCTAGACATTTATTCATGTTCTACAATACCGGACCCATGTCAAGTTCTGTTCTTCCCTTCTCTAGTTACCAATCCTTCCCATCACTGGCTGTCTGTATGGGGGTGAGACAATAAAAAAATACCAGGTTAATTCTCAAATTTCAAATACTCAAAGCACCCTCAATCGAAACACAAAAGGAGCTTCAAACACGTAAGCAAAAATGTACACAGACAAGAAATTGCACCACTTATTATTATCATGCGCAACCACACTCCTACATAAACCACAATCATTGGTCTAATATCGCATTCAGTTCCAAAAGTAAATCACAATATTTCAATCCAGCATTCCACTACTATCAACCAGTGAACCTCTCCCTCCAATACAGAAGACTTTCCCCTTCCTAGGGTACTCTTTGCTGAGGGGTACTACTTCTTAGTTAGCTACTCTTTACCGTCAGATACGTTTCCTCTCACTAAGTGCTCAGACCTCTATTGGGGTAAATACAATGCAGTACCGGCAATCCTAATACACTTTAAACTACTACTTCAAAACTTTATTATACCCAGATTATTCTGGAAGGAAATATATATACACTTTAAATCGAAATCGATTCACAGTTTTAAATAGACTTCTGAAAGGTAGCTTTACAAATATTAACTATTAATAAGTCTTTACAAAGTATTTATACACAAGTTAACCTGGAAAGAAAGATCTATACACTTGGAATTAACCAGCACCTCAATATGAGATTTTGAATATTATTAAATTTGAATTTGAGAATTGTCAGTTCGTTACTCTTTATCCAATTGAAATTTTGACACAAATTCGCATTCAAAATTTGTACGGCACATCTTTAAGAAATTTTCAGATTGATTAAAGTATTTTCGACCAATTTATACTCTAATCACTGAATTCCCGAGACTCCTTCCTCCGTTTTACAGAGATCCAGATATCTCACACAGGCGGGGACTTGAACCCACCTACGTTCACCTTTGCAAAGGGCTACCCTTCATACCTGCTAAATATTGGGTGTCAGCGCATAGTCTCTTCATGCTGGCAGTCGATGCTGGTTTTTGCAGCGTGCCTTTCCAATCTGCACCCCCAGCAACGACGCAGTACTTTGCTGCTTCGCACTGCTTGGACTCAGTTTTGTTTTTAAATATCCCGTCAATCGGATATCCAATTCTGGGGTGGGCCTCTAACCCGAGTTTTACTGGCCTTTAACCCAAAGGAGAGGGCCTTGAACCCAACCCTACTTTTATGGCCTGTTAACACAAAGGAGAGGGCCTTGAACCCAACTCTAGATTGGCTTCAGCAGCAGCTGCAGCTATTAACTTCGACCAATAGATTTTAGGACTTTAACCCAGGAGAGGGCTTTAACCCAACCCTAGTAGGACAGAGGTCTTCAAAGGCGCTTTCGCCCCCACTGCTTGCTTGACTCTGTTCTACGATCTCATTGGGACCCTCTCCCAAGCACGCGAATGATCGATCTGCTCCGACTAGCGAAGTGACGAAAATCAATGCGAGCTTGTGTTTGGGGGTCCGATGAGATCCTGGACGAGCCCCAAAATAAGCTCTTTCTAAGCTTCCTCCCAGTCTAGTTCAGTCAATAAAACACAGATTCAAGCACTGGAAAAACTAAACTTTAATTTTGGATTGCACATCAAATTCCTGTATACAATACCTAAACCAGCCTTGTGCAAGCAGAGACACCCCAAAACGTCACGCAGTCCCAAGCTCTCTTCCAGAAGATCAACAAAGGACCTTGTGGGGGCTGCCTTTTATTGGACCCCAAACCTTGAGGGGCCGAACTACAGAGGTGAGGTCTCCTTACAATCCAATCAAACATATTATTCATTATAAACAGTTTCCCAACCCAATAACAGAATCCCCCCCATACATTGTTTCAGGTAATGCTTCAGGAGGAAGCTAACATAACTTGAATAATGCAACATTGACCCTGGAACTCAAACAAACCATCCAGGACTTAACACTT
Source organism: Okamejei kenojei (assembly GCA_035221665.1). Classification (NCBI taxonomy): domain Eukaryota; kingdom Metazoa; phylum Chordata; class Chondrichthyes; order Rajiformes; family Rajidae; genus Okamejei; species Okamejei kenojei. The sequence goes on from CM069137.1 coordinate 55,528,539, forward strand.
TTAACCAATTAACAACAGCAGGGGAACCGTCTAGCAACATTATTTACAATATCTACACTTAGTTTGCATTATTCCAATCAGCTTCATGCATTTTACACTTCCTTGGAGGTCCTTTGCAGAAATCCAATTTCTGACTGACCAAAATGGCCTAACAATACATGAGTCCTTTTGGTGCTATTACTGCTCTGTTTTAGCCAGGATTAACAGTGTAATGGTAGAGTTACAGTGCCAAAGACCCTTGTTTGATCCTGGCTAGGGTGCTCTCTGTACTGTGTTTGTACATTCTCGCTGTGAATGTGTATGTTTTCTCCGGGTGCACTGGTTTCCTTTCACTTTCCAAAGATATGCAAGTTTGTAGGTTAATTGGTATCTGTAAATTGCCCCTAGTCTTTAGGATGTGAAACTGGGATAACATAGAACTAGCGTACAGGTGATCATTGGCTGGTTTGGACTTAGTGCGCTGAAAGTAACTCTAAACTAAACTAAACTAAACTAAAAGGGTCCAAACCCAAAACATCACCTGTTCATTCCATTCACAGATGTTGCCTGACCTGCTATGTTACTCCAGCACATTGTATTTTACTCTAGATTCCAGCATCTGCAGTTCCTGTATCTCCATTCATTTTAAGATTGTTTTGAATAGGGATAACACTGGATCTTGAGGGAAGGTACTATATTGGAGGAAGGTTACAATGTTATTGTGCTCAGATTTGGTCACCCTGCTACAGAAAGGATGTCATTAAGATGGAAAGAGTGCAGAGTGTTTACAGTGTTTTTTATTGGTAAACCAGCATCTGCATTCCCTTGCATAAAACATGCTTTCATAGTATACTTGCACATGCATTTCAATTATACTTTCCACTAAATAAATATTTTCAAGAAGGGCAAATATGCTTCCCGAATGAAATTCTTTCAAAACACCAAAGAAGGCAAAGCATTGATTTTGAACCATTTCAACCTCAGAGGTTCATTTTCTGCTTCCATCCCTCAGTACTTTCCAGTGTAATTAAAAATGTTGTAATGGCTCTTGAAAAGCCTCATATTAACAGCGAGAGGACCCAGTAAAGAAAGAAATGTAATGGGATATGATGACATTGGCAGTGCAGGATAATGATGATGTCAAGTGGGGTAATTTGCATGGCCCAGAGCTGAGCCACTGGACCATAGCATCAGGAGTATTCTGTCCAGTTACATCCAGGTAACCTTCAGAAATATCCCTTGACTCTAAGTAACAGGTGTGCTCCTCTGCTAATTCTTGTGAAGGTTCTGAAGCCCCTGTAACTCTGGTCTTCCCTAAAATACATGGAAAAACTATTTCTGGTTATAACAAAATCTCCACCATTCCCAAACACAAAGGAATTAATTGCCCACTCAGGAACAAAAGGCACCACCCCATTGCAGATTAAGTCACAATGTTGTCAGGGTGATATGAACTGTAATCAATGCTCCATATATCTCCCTCCACAATGAATCTGATTAATAGGTTACACTGCCACCCTGCTTGGATCTTAATATTTTGTTTACAAGAATGGTGTGTTTATATGTCTCAATGAAGATGTTGGAGGATGATTCAGATTCTATCATGAGTCAACAGAAGTTTTATTGTCATATGTCCCAAGATGGAACAATACAATTCTTACTTACAGCACCATACAGGGCAAGATTAGCAAGTTGCTGATGATACAAAAGTTAGTGGTTTTGCAGATAGTGAAGATGGTTGTGAATGATTGCAGTGGATCTGGATCGATTGGCCAGGTGGGCAGAGGAATGGTTGATGGAATTTAATACAGAGAAGTGTGAGGTGTTGCATTTTGGTTGTCGAACATGGGCAGGACCTTCACAGTAAATGGTAGGCCACTGGGTAGTGTTGTAGAGCAAAGGGATCTAGGAGTACAATTGTCAAAAATAATATCCCTAAATGTATGTAGTTAGGAATCTATAGTGTCCACTAGGGGCGCCGCATTGAAGGCCCTTCTGCCTACAGTCAGTATGTTTTTTTCCATCTTTTTTCTGCCCGGCGCGGCCTGGGAACGTCGGGAGCCGTGGGCTCCGGTGGGAAGCAGCGGCCATTTTGGAGGTCCAAGCCGCTGAGGTTGGCCTCCCATTCCACGTCGGGCGGGCCTGAGCGGCAGGCGAGCGGGCCTGAGCGGCAGGCCGCCCGTAGCAGTGACTGCGGAGGGCTCCGGAGGCCCTGATCACGGGTGAACATTAGAGGAAGATTAGAGGAAGATGACGGACATTGGTGCCTTCCCTCACAGTGGGAAACTGTGATTCTGCTGTGTGGGGATGTTTTATGTTGAACTCTATTGTGTGTTGTGTTCTTTATTTTTATTGTATGGCTGTATGGTGATCACATTTCACTGTGCCAACTGGCCATTGTGACAAATAAATGTATCTTGTATCTTGTATCTTGGATGTTGTAGCGTTTGATATCCTGTAATGAGAGCATGGCCAGGGTGATGTGGGTTTTGTTTAATTTAGCTAAGTTTAGTTTAGAGATACAGCGCGGAAACAGGCCATTTGGCCCACCGAATCCGCAACGACCAGCGGTCCCCGCTCATTAACACAATCCTACACACACTGCAGACAATTTTTACACATGCACCAAGCCAATTAACCTACATACCTGTACGTCTTTGGGATGTGGGAGGAAACCGAAGATCTCAGTGAAAACCCATGCAGTCACGGGGAGAACATACAAACTTCGTACAGACAGCACCCATAGGCGGGATCGAACCAGGGTTTCTGGCGTAGCAAGGCTGTAAGGCAGTAACTCTACCGCTGCGCCACTGGGGTCTCTGATGTTGATGACACCTTATATCTGATGAAGGATGTGCTGGAGCGGGTCCAGAGGAGGTTTATGAGAATGATCTGAGGGAAGATTGGGTTAACGTAGGCACTGGACCTATATTTGCTGGAATTTATAAGGATCTCATTGAAACTTACCGAATAGAGAAAGGCCTGGATAGAGTGGATGTGGAGAGGATGTTTCAACTAGTCGGAGAGTCTAGAACCAGAGGGCATAGCCTCAGCATAAAATGATGTACTTTCAGTGAGTGGGTAGTGAATCTGTGGAATTCATTGCCCATGGAGGCTGTGGAGTCCAAGTTATTAGGTATTTTTAAGGTGAAGATTGACAGGTACTTGATTAGTAAGGTGTCAAGGATTATGGGGAGAAGGCAGGAGAATGGGGTTCAGAGGGAAAGATGGATCAGCCATGATTGAATGATGGAGTAGAATTGATGGGCCGAATGGCCTACTTCTGCTCCAATGACATGAACTTTTCCCCTTGGCCTGTTTGCAGTTCAGATTTGCCTCTGCCAATCTACCAATGTATTCAAGTTGTAACCTGATGTCTTTATTACCCTATGTAGACAAAAATGCTGGAGAAACTCAGCAGGTGAGCCAGCATCTATGGAGTGAAGGAAATACTTTTTTATTCATTACCCTTGTCACTTTTAATGGCTTTGACTTCTCACTATCCTTGTCAGCTGTATAAAGTCTGTATGTACTGTGGGTTTTTAAACTCTATGAACACTAATGAAGTGCAGTGTACAGACATATATATGAAGAGTATAGAGCGTAGTTTATTCACAAGCTCGTGTCAAACTGTCTCCAGAGCTTCCTAGAAATATTTGTTGCTATCTAACAAGCAGCTAGTTAGCTGACAAAATCTGAAAAGGATGGCATAATTATTGTACAGGACCAATATTTGATATATTACAGTTTGAAGCCATTTGTCATCTATTGTTGAGGTTACTCTGACGTAGGAAACTGCAGCACCGGAGTATCTGTGTCATTGGTAAAAATGGTTATCAGTAAAAGGGGGATAAAAGACCCGTTTTGGAGAATTCCGACTCGGGGAGCAGCCATAATGTTAAAATAGAGCTCGGCTGTTCAGATACAGAGATGGGGTTGATTTCCAGTGATAGTAAAAAGTCATGGCACTTAAAGCTTTTGTCAATGAAAAGGGTGAGATTAAATCAAGGGATTGCTTGATATTTGCTGGTTGAAGCTATTGGAACCAAGGCTAGATGAATTTATGATAGAGATTAGTCATAGTCTGATTGAATCTAGGAATAGGCCTGAGGGTCTCAATTGCCTCTCAATCCTTAAGCAGATAAGTGAGTTTTGGTCAAAATTGAAAGCTGAAAAAATAAAACAGTTGTGTAGGACAAGCTTTTTACACGGAGGGTAATGTTTTGTTGGAACATGCTTTCAGCTGTTATGTTACTGGCATTTAAAAGATTTTTGTATAGGCATATGGATACATAGGGAATGGAGGGATATGGATTATGCACAGATAGATAAGTAATGGTTTCTGCAGCATGTTCGGCACAAACATCAGGGGCCCGTTCTTTGGCTGCACTGTTCTTTAATTAAGATTAGTTTAGTGATACAGCGCGGGAACAGGCCCTCCGGTCCACCGACTAGTGATCACCGCACATTAACACCACCCTGCACACACTATTGCTGGAGCTGTGGGGCCACAGCACAATTCATTACAGGACTGTTTTGCCCACTTTTGGATAAAGAGGCTCTCTCAGAAACTGAAGGACCACGTACCAATTCATCAATGGATTCTGGGGCCAAAATTAATTATTTAGCTATGAGCCAGTTCTCAACTAAATTACACATTCATCCTTTTAAGTTATCCTCTGAATATGTTACAGATACGTGTTGAATAATGAAACCAAAAGCAGTATAACTCTTTGCACACAGATATTAATGGATCTCACATTTTGCACTAATGTGCCTTGTGTTTTGTGATATCAGCTCCTGCCTTTGGTGAATTATTGTGCACACATTAGTTGCAAAGTACCTTAAGGTGTCATTATTAATCTTAGAGCTGTGAACTAAATTTTACTTTATCTTTAATGCTTGTATAGAGTAGTGCTTTGAACTGTTGACTCGTTTGTTTTAGATTAAGATGTTGCCTCTTTTCCCCAGAGCTGTGTTCTTTTCCTTTTATTGTACTCCCGGAAATGTTGATAGAATAGAATAGAATAGAATATAATGCCTTTTTATTGTCACTATACACATGTACAATGAGATTAAAAGCTGCTCCTACTCAGTGTAAAAACAAAAGGGGGGGGGGGGGGGGAGAAATAAGGTGCACAGTTTCTGCGGCGCTATATACATATCTATAAAAGACAATGGATAAATAGAATTACAGTTACAGTACAAATTACAGTAGTTGGATAGATGAAGGTCCGGGGGTTAGACTGTGAAGTCAGTGCATTTGTGAGTTTAGGGAGATAATGGATTTTGGAAAGAAACTGTTCTTGAGTCTATTTATCCTTGTGCTGATGCACCTATAGCGCCTCGCTGAGGGCAGCAGGTTGAACAGGCCAAATGCAGGATGGGAGTTGTCCTTAACAATGTTCTTCGCCCTGTTGAGGCAGTGGGAGGTGTAAATGTCCATCAGAGAGGGGAAAGGGCAGCCGATGATCTTCTGTGCTGCCCTAACTACCCTCTGAAGCCTCTCCCTGTCTGCCATGGTGCAGCTGCCGTACCATGCTGTAATGCAGTATGTCAACAGGCTCTCAATGGACGAGTGGTAGAAGGTCAGCAGCAGGTTGGAGTCCAGGTTGTGCTTCCTGAGGACCCTCAGGAAGTGCAGCCGCTGCTGAGCTATCTTGATGACCGCTGTGATGTAATCTGTCCAGGAAATGTCAGCGGAGATGAGGACGCCGAGAAACCGGAAGGTGTAGACCCTCTCCACACACTCACCGTTGATGTATAAGGGAGCTAAGTCGGTGCTGTGCCTCCAACAATGAGCTCTTTGGTTTTCTTGGTGTTCAGAACTAGGTTGTTTTCTGAGCACCAGGTTGTCAACTTCAGGACTTCATCTCTATAGGCTGCCTCGTCTCCCCTTGAGATGAGTCCGACTACTGTAGTGTCATCAGCAAACTTGACGATTCGGTTGTTGTTGTGGACCGGACTACAGTCGTGGGTGTAGAGACAGTATAGGAGGGGGCTTAGCACACAGCCCTGTGGGGAGCCGGTACTCAACATGCGAGTGGAGGAGAGGTGGTGGCCGAGTCTCACCGTCTGGGGCCGGTTGGTGAGGAAGTCCTTTATCCAGGCACATGTGAGAGTGGGGAAGCCAAGAGTGACCAGTTTGTCGATGAGAATGTCCGGGATGATAGTATTGAAAGCTGAGCTGTAATCCACAAAGAGCATCCGGACGTAGCTCTGCCCCAGCTCCAGGCGGCTCAGCACAGAGTGGAGAACTACGGTGATGGCGTCTTCTGTGGACCTGTTTGGGCGATAGGCGAACTGGTGGGGGTCGAAGTCTGGAGGGAGATAGTCCTTGATGTGCTGGAGGACCAATCTCTCGAAGCACTTCGTGATTACTGGAGTGAGGGCCACAGGACGATAATCATTTAGGCTGGTGATGGGGGACTTCTTTGGCACTGGGACGATTATGGCTGATTTTAGGCAGGACGGGATAATTGCCTGGTCCAGGGAGAGATTGAAGATTCTGGTGAAGATGACGGTGAGCTGGTGGGCACACGCTTTGAGCACCTTACCAGGTACTCCATCTGGGGCCGGCAGCCTTCTTGGGGTTCACTGCCAGGAACACCCGTCTGACATCGACACCTTACAGTGAATGGAGTCGTGCAGGAGCCAGGTAAGGGTGGGAGCAGGGCTGTAGCAGATGAGTGCTGCTGTTGTGATGTTTCAAAGCGGGAAAATAAGCAATTTAGCTTCTCTGCCAGGAGCGCACTCAGATCTTCTGTTGTTGTGGCACAGCCTCTGTAGTTTGTGATTCCTTGTATGCCCCGCCATACCTCCCGTGTGTTATTGCTGGACAGGTGGGACTCTATGCTCCTCTTATGATCCACCTTGGCTTTTTTAATACCCCTTTCCAGATCGGCTCGAGCAGCCCTGTACATAGCTCTGTCACCTGATCTGAAGACATCATCGCGGGCTCTGAGAAGTGTGCGGACCTGGCTGGACATCCAGGGCTTCTAGTTTGGGAAAACCCAAATGTTTTTGTCCACAGTCACGTTTCCGATGCAGAACTTGATATAGTCCAGTACCGTTTCTGTGAATGTTTCCAGATCCTGGTGTTCGAATATGTCCCAGTTGGTCTGCGTGAAGCAGTCCTGTAGTTTGGAGAGTGCATTTTCAGGCCAGGTTGTAACAGTCTTTATGGTGGGCCTGGCACTTCGTCTGAGGGGGGTGTAGGCTGGGGAGAGCAGGAGGGAGAGATGATCTGACTGGCCAAGTTGGGGGAGGGGAATGGCTCTATACACGTGCTTGATATTGGAATAGACATGATCCAGCGTGTTCTTCCTTCTAGTAGGACACTTGACATGTTGATAAAATTTCGGCAGTACAGTCTTCAAGTTGGCCTTATTAAAGTCCCCTGCAATTATGTGAACACCTTCGGGGTGTGCCCGCTGCTGTTCGTTAATTGTGTTCAGCAGGAAAGAGAGCGCCGTGTTTACATTGGCGTCGGGTGGAATATACACAGATGTGACAATCACTATTGTTAGTTCTCTCAGTAGAAAAAAAGGTTTTAACTATCAAGATATTTTCTTCCTTAAATTCTCCAACTCTCACACACCATCTCCCGAAAGGAACCCTCAATGTCCTTGCATACGTGTAGGTGGCCTGGTGACAAACTGATAATCTTTCTCAGAGACATCTTGGTATTGTGAAATTGCAGCTGCACTATTACAGACGTACGAGTATTGTTTGCATCCTGTAGAATAGAATAGAATAGAATGCCTTTTATTGTCATTCAAACAGCTTGGTTTGAACGAAATTGCATTTTCTACAGTCTTAACATTACAAAAAAAAAACAAGACCCACACTTAACACAATTTACACAAACATCCATCACAGTGAATCTCCAACACCTCCTCGCTGTGATGGAAGGCATCTTATCTCTTCCCTTTGTTCTTCTCCCGCAGTCCAGCAGTAATGACAACACAGTTGAAGATCACTTAAAAATGAGCAGAGGGAGAGGGTGCCTGGATAATGATATCACCGCTCACATCTCGCACAGCAGCTGTTTTAGTCTGAAGAAGGGTCTTGACCCAAAATGTCACCTATTACTTCTCTCCAGAGATGCTCCCTGTCCCACTGAGTTACTCCAGTCTATCTTTAAGCCAGCATTGGCAGTTCCTTCCTGCACATTAATATTTAACATAATTACTCACCCTCCAAGAATGCTTTATTTTTGTTCAGCACAGTTAGAATGAAATCATTGAATGATAGAGCCAAGAATTAGGCAATTTAATCCATAATGCTGATCTTTAAAAGAGTTCCTAAGTTCGTTCCACATTCCTCTTCCTTCCCCATAAGTGTTTCCATTTTAAGCACATAAATAATTCCTTTTTGGAAGTTACTTAAATTTTGTTTGGAAACTTTTGAGGCTGTGTTATCCAGATTGTAACACTTGCTGCTTAAAAAAACAAATCTCCTGCTTATACTTTTGCCAAGGGGGCCTGTCCCACTTAGGCGACTTTTTAGGTGACTGCAGGAAACTATGCAGTTGCCACATGTTCGCGGGTGGTTGCCGGGGAGTCGCCTTCATGGTCATGAGGAGCTCCTGCATTCTGGGAACTAGTTGCGGCCTCATTATGGTCCCCGCAAATTTTTCAATATGTTGAAAAATTAGCTGTGACTCGAATGAAGCTGCCATGAAGAGTAGCGAGAATTCTCGTGCCGTAGGTGGGTTGCCAGGATGTCTAGTGGGTTGCGAGGAGGTTAAAGGTTCTCTTAGATTGTAGCCAGTGCTGACCGGAGAAATATTAATGGCTCATTGGGAAAAAAAAATGTAGGCAGTAGTTTTCAGAACTAATAGCCCTGTCTCACGGTGCGAGTCCACCCACGAGTGACCCCAAGTGAAAGAAAAAAAATAGACTCGTGGTTGTGTACGAGATCCCAAGTTTATGTTCAAGTGTTTAACCGAGTTCCCACGGGCATGTCATTTCTGCGATGTTCCAAGTTCCTCTCCCGAGTTACCAAGTTCCTCTCCCGTTACTCTTGAGCCAACCATGAATGAAATGAATGAAGGTTTGTTTTAATAAGCAACAGTGTTAAAGAAGACATCTCCATCCTGCGGCTTTGAGTTAAAGATAGGCTTCAGCGCGGCCGCATCTATTGATATGACCTACAAAGGGAAAATGCGCACCGTCCAGTGCCAGAGCAGTTATACTTATGATTTGTTTGAAACACACATCACGTAGTTAGAAGACTAGCGGGCGGAGGTTTGTTATATTTTAATTGAATTTACTGCCAGGTCTACACAATGCGGGGAGACGGGAGATGAAATCTTTGAATGTGGACGGATGTCTCCGCACCTGCTCGTTCTAAGCGGAATATATTTTTAGTTGCCTTTTAAGCCGAGCTTTGGTTTTATTCCTTGTTTTTGTTTATTCGCACCCACGTTTCGTGTGTGAGGGTGTGAGAAGTCCATGCCGGGTGCCGGCCTGCCGGCCATAGCCGCTGTTGTTTCACATCAGTTGCACATCAGATTGTTGGGAGACGGAGCTCAGGGTTCACCTCTTGAGCTGCTTTGGTGCCCAGGTGTGAGTTGAGGTGGAAGGAGGTTGGTTGGGGGGGAGGGGGGTGTTGCGCGGCCGTCATTAATCTGTGTGGGGTGGCAAGGCTCTTGGGTTAGGCTGGGATCATTCTCTGCGGGATGATCTTAATGCGGGAGACAAGTGTAGGAGAGGTGTACTGACTGTGTGGGCAAACGCTTTGGTAGTGATTGCCCACCAGTCTCAAAGGCCGTTGTGCCTCCCTGTCCCTGGGATAGCAGGGGCAGTTAAACAGCACAATACCCCCCTCCCCCTCCACGCCAACACGAAGGGCAACGATCCCAAGGCTTTAGCATCAGAAACAGCGGACAGGCGACAATCACCCGCCATAACGCTTCTGGTCTGCAGTGTGCAATAGTCACCAAAATACACTGCATCTTTAGAAAGGAAAAATACAAAATATGTCAATCCCACTGGATAGGCCTTAGTCATGGTGCTGTACAACACGGAAACAGGTCCTTCGGCCCAGCTTGCCATGCCGTCCAATTTGGTGTCTTGGGGTAGTCCTATTTGCCTGCATGTGGCACATAACCCTCTAAACCATTACCATCCATTTATCTGTCGTTAATAACCTCAAGAAAATCCCTGCTTCAGTTTCCTGGGTCCAACTCAGAGAGAACTCTCCCCCCTTTCCATTAATCGCTCCACTGTTTATAATGCTCTCTTCATTATGAAGTCCTCGACAGTAAACCCCATGGGCAATCACTACCAAACTGTCTGCTCACACAGTCGGTACACTTGTCTCCCGTACTAAGTCACCCCAACCCCCCCTCCCCTCCCTCCTCCCCCCCCCCCCTACCTTTCCCTCTCAATTCCAGTCCTGTCCCGACCCCTGGGAAACTGAAGGGAGTGACAATCAACTGCCACGGATACAAATAATGTCATACACAAGAAAGGGCAGATGCTGGTTGACAAAAAGTGAACACATGTTGCTGGAGTTACACAAAGACGCAGCAGAAATTTGGAAACGTCACCCCGTCACCCATTCCTTCTCTCCAGAGATGCTGCCTAACTGTTGACTTAAAGAGTGCCCACGGTAGACTCACGAATCATTAAGGTAAACTCACGGGCACTACGATATTACAACGAGTTTAAATGTTTCAATTTTTAACTTGAACAGTAAATTTGATTCGTGGAAAACCTCAAACATGTTTGAATTTTTTCAAGAGTTAACAAGTTTCACGGGCACCTGCCATTAGCGCCACGAGTCGCTAACTCGTTGGTCGACTCGCACCGTGAGACAGGGGTTTAAGGATAAAAGACTGGTAATGTTAATTCACAGTCATATATCTCTGGCTTCTTAAAAATTGTCTCCATTCCCTCCCTCTTTTAAAGATCTTACTGTCTAGAGTGCTTTAGCCGTCTTAATTACAGCTAACCTTCCTGTTCATCGCTGTGTGTGTCTGTATCACCTTTGCATGGTGTGAATTTCACTCAGACAGTGCTCCCCCCGCTTGCCCTGTCCCCCACCTGCATAACGGGCTGGTGAAGGAAGCGATGTGTGTGTGTGTTCCATTTTGACAGTCACCGTTCCAGTTGCCGGTTTTTCAGGCGACTGCCGGCAACTTGACAGGCCCATAAGCCTGTGTTCTCCTATTATTGCCCCTCCTGTACTATTTGTGCTCATCATTGCACAATAGTATAAAAAGTCTAAAAACAATCAGCCGTATTAATTATAAACCCAATTAATTATATACACTTGAACAGATTACATTTAAATTACATTTTAATAGCTTTTCAGTTAAGAATATATGGGGTGGAGAAAATTACACTTCATATTTTCTAATATTATACCATGAACAATGTTTGACTTGAAAATTGACATCTTCATATGCCACACTGAGGAATTGATATAAATATAATAGTAAGATTAAATGAGAACTTACCAGTTCGAAGTTTGATCATTATTTTATGAGGGATTACGTGAAGAAGCCCCGCCTGGCGCTGGAACGGCATACTTCAAAGCAGCGGCATGAAAAACACAGAACATAATAGCCGGAGTAAGATAGTAAGGCTCAACATAGATATAGAACTACCAGATCATTTATTTTATGAGGGTCGGGAGTGGAGGGCACGTAATCCCTCATCGTTACTCCTCATAAAATAACGATCAAACTTCGAACTGGTAAGTTCTCGTTTAATCTTACTATTTTACTTCGGAGTCACGTGAGTGACTACGTGAAGATTTTGAAGCTTTCTGTGTTTTTTATGTCGTAGACTCATTCCATACGACACTCCGGCTCATTCAGTAATGAGCAAATAACACATTTTTTCCTCCAAACATTGCCTCGTTATGTGATAAATTATTTCACGTTATAAAAGAATAAAAGTAATGCCCTTTCCATTGAAAGGCAAATTTATCACAAAATATCAATTGATATATATAATTTGATGGTATGAACAAAGCAACAATTGTAAAGAACACAACACTCCGTGTCCAAACCTGACTCCATGACTGGTTCCATTTAATTTAATATTTATTTTACACCCTCCTGTGGCCTTGAATCTTTGCTCGAGCGGCTCATCCTGTGCCATTCCTGTGAATGTATCTACCTCCTTAACAGTGATTTTCCACATTTCAGTGTCTAGTTCCACTGAGTGTGATTCAAGTTTTAACCATCCAGAATACATTTCTCTAGAACCATCAGTTTTTACTGAAACCTAATGTGTTTTTTTGTGTGTAATAAGTAGTGCTTTCTTACCACCACAGAGACTCTTACCTACTTCAACATATTTCATCAATGTTGACTCACACACAATTTATGGCCGACAGGATATGCTTATAGGTTTACCTTGGTTTCAGCTCTTCTTGGTCTGCTTTGTTTGGTAAATTCATAAACATATATGATAATGTAATCTGTATCCACATGCAATTACAACGTAATATTTGCAATGTTTGCACTCTTATGTTGATACTAAAGTCATGAGCATAATTACTTTCAATGTTAACTTTTTTGGATCATTGATAGAATTGGAGTCCATTGCCTAAGGCAATTCAGGACTATATTGATATCCTGACTTATGTCTTGCAACTTTGGACAGATTATATATATATATCTATATTTATATCTACATATATATCCCTTTTTTCATATCGGGATATTACGAATGAACCCGATAACTTTTTGGTTAGTAGATTGTCCGTAAATAGGACGATAAACACTCTGAGCCCTACTATTGGCTCTATCAATTAGATACTCAGAAAAAATGCAATCCACAAGGAACTCACATATATCTAATATGACAAATAACTTTACTGTCTACACAGACTTCCAATTTCTTATAGCAAAATTGTGTTTTTTAAACTTATTTCTCCAAATTGCAGGTATAACACTTCTTTTATACATAATTATTTTATTGTTATGTTGTTATATTAGTTAAAACATTCATAGACTTCTTTGACCATCAAACTGTTGTAATGGTCTGGTCAACCTGCAGATAGTCAAATTCATATTTTCATGTCATGGATGCCTTTGTACAACAATAAATTACTGCAACTATGAATCATCATAAGTGGTTCAACATCATTCAATATTTATGAAACTATGAAGGTCCGTTTTGGGCCACCAAAGCGCCTCTGGCAGTGTCCTGCTACATTTTCATCAGAGACTGCCCTATCAGACAAAAATGAGGAACATAAAAGAACATCTTTCCTTATGTAATTGAGAAATGCATCCACCTTTCCTGCTCTTGGTTTACCCACGAGAACATTTGAAAGATCGGTGATTTAATCTGTATACAACCAGATTAATCGTAAGTAATCCATATTACTGACAATGTGATAACATTGTCTCTTTCTTAGAGATAAACAGCTGGACTAAAACATTTTAGAATATGCCACATCTGTTTCTTCAGATAATCACTTGATTATTATTTTACTTATCTTATGTGATTTGATATATGCCACAGCCGTGGTATTGTTCACCTTGATATGACATGGACACTTCCATAATAGAACAATCAATATTTAATCCATAACTCCTTATACTTCAATAATTAATACAAATGTTTGGAGAATTTCTTAGGACAATCCATTTGCAATTATCTGGTATTATTGTCCGTAGTCCCAACAAGAGACATATCAATTATCTTTATAAGAATAGATATTAATTCTTATCTTAACCCAAATATTCACAGAAGCTGTCCATCATCTGTTAATACTTGCTTCAGCTTGCAACAGCTGCTAAGCTTATAGTTGAAGCAGCTTGTGAACCGTTTTTATCCATTACTTTAATAATGATAATGTATCATTTGGTATTTGCATAGGCCTCTCACAAAGGCATACATACTCTTATAAGCTTCTGTATTCCTTCTTTTGGAGCTTTATTTACTCTTTACCTAGGCTCCTTTTCTGATGGAGGGACAAAGTATGTCAACAAAGCAATGAGACATATTTGCATCATGGAAACAATTTTCCCCCTCTTATGGTGCTGAATTACTCCTAAATCCAGAATAGTAATTTATGAATGCCTAAACATAGGCTTTATGTGATGGGTCAGGTCCTTGCCTTTCAACAGGTTTGTAATTGCAGCATTAATTTGCAGCTGACTCTTTATAACCTTCCAATTTAAATGTGATCAAGATAAACGATGATCATGTCCTCGTTAGTGCAAGTGCTGATCTTTTTATCAGTACAATTGTTCTTCCAGTATTCTGTTTAACAGCCTAGAACTGGTTTTAATCCTTTAGACCATGTTTTAACTTGCACAGCTGACCCATTTTAATTAATTTCAAGCACCTGTAATATTTGATTAACAATTTGTTAATACCAACTGTATTTCAATGTTGAAGATGTTTCCATTTTAATAAAATGTTTTTACACTGTGAAAGTGTATATAAAATGATGTTTTGTATGGTTTATACCATCACATCTTTACACTGAGGTAAATTTTTATAATATATATATGTACGTACCCCTTCTTTATTGGAGTTACTTTGGGTGCAAACCTAAAATCAATTTTTTAGGTTTTCTTATACAGGTGAACCAATTCCTTCTACAATTTTTTGTAGTCCTTAGTTATATTAAATCAATGATCATAATACACCTGTAATCCCCCACAATCGGAGATTTCATCAACTTATTTTGTAACAAGTTGTTTGCACCTCTTCAACGTACTTCAAGCCTTCTTTCCCCAATTATATGGTTCAGATAAGGCTATGTTGGATAATATTTATTTATCATACTTCTGCCTTTGTTTTGATCCATTATCAAATCTTTATATTGGATCATAATTTCCCCCCCCAAAGTTTAAAGACCAATAGTCTGGTCTTTTGTAATCAATGTTTTGATTTATCATAAGGCAGGTTTTATTCCATAATAATCAGGAATTTAACATAACCTGATTTGTATTGATCTGCAAATCTAGAGTGCAAATTTGGTCCCTATACATTTACATATATATAACTAAAATTAATATTATATATTTCTTCCCATTGAGCTCCACAAACTGATGGCAATTTATTTTTATTTAAATGTATTGGTTATTTGCACAGTTTTACTTGTTTTCCATTGAATAGTGATGCCATGCACCAGTTTGAAATACTTTGAAATCGTATTTCCTTATATTTCATATAATTGAGACATGGATATCATAAACAGATTCACCGTTGATATCTTTATAAAACATAAAAGTTTTATCATATTCTACTGTTTCAACCATAACAGCTTTGGTGAGACCAATTAATTTTTGGTTTTCATGTTTACTTTCCATGGCCTCACTCATTCATTCGGGTATCGTACCTAGTACACCTCTATATATATTTTGTGCTGTGGTGTACCTGAATAAAACATAAAAGTGTTATTATTATTCTGCTGCTTTAACCATAACAGCTTTAGTGAGAGACCAACTAATTTTGGTTTCCATGTTTTTTCCCCATGGTCTCACTCCTTATTCAGGTATTGTACCAAGTGTACACACACACACACACACACACACACACACACACACACACACACACACACACACACACATATATATATATTTGTGCTATGGTGGGTACTTTATGACCAGCCACCACTATCAGTGCACTTTTAGGGTCAGTTTTCCATTTTGTTTTACTGCCCTTGTTACTCCTGAGCTATTCCCTCCAGGAGACTACCTCCAAACAATCTGAGTTAGATATTCCCACAATATTTCATCATATATATTAATATATGAAACCCACTTAGGGTAGGTTAGGGAATGTTTTTGGGCCTTATAACCCTTTTTTGGTTGAATTTTTTTAATTTATTTTATTTTTATTTTTGGAATCTTTTTCCATTATTTTTTTAAGCCATAAAGCTTTTTTTTTTAGTCTGAAGGCCTTTTATTAAACTTTTAAATTATGGCCTTTCTGACTTTTTAAAATTCCCCCCCCTGCCAAAAGTTTGTGGAGCAACTAAAACGTCTCCCTAACGTAATTTTAACGGCCACCAGTATCGGAACCGGCTCAGTAATTAATCTCCCCTCCCGATCGCTGGGTATTCCCCTGGGACGTTCTTTTTAAACTCCGTTGTTTTTATACAGAGTATTTTGTTTCTATTTTAACTTTTATTTATTTTTTGCTTTTAAATTCGTTTTAAATCCTGGTTCAATACACCAGCCACGGAGTTTTTAGACCCTGAAAGTTTTTTCAACTGCACTTACCTGCGGGCCCGTACCTACTGCTGCCGAGGAGCTGCCTCTGCAGCTCATGCTCTGCCGCCAGCGTCAACGTAATGCCGTTCCAGCGCCAGGCGGGACTTCTTCACGTAGTCACTCACGTGACTCCGAAGCAAAATACATATATAGTAATTCCTCAGTTTATCAACATACCATTTATGATTTTTTGCTGGAGGGGATTCTGAGAGACAGAATCAGTTTGCATTTGGAAAGGCAGGGAGTGTTGGAAATGGACAGCATGGCTTTGTGTTTGGGAAATCAGGTCTCATGAATTTTATTGTGTTTTTTTGAAGAAGTTTTGTTCTCCCCTTGGGGAGAACAAGGGTGGATTTGTGGACTTGGGGGACCGTGTGGATTTTTTTCTGGGTGTTCCGGTTTTCCTCATACTCCAAGATGTGCACATTTGTAGGTTTCTGTAAATTGTCCCTCGTGTGTAATATAGAATTAGTATAAGGGGGATCGGTGGTCAGCATGGACTTGGTGGGCTGAAAGGCCTGATTCCATGCCGTATCTTTAAACTAAACTAAACAAAGACCCTGAGGTACAAGTACATAAAAGTGGCAACACAGTTAGGCAAGGCAGTGAAGAAGGTGTTTGACATGATGGCCTATATCAGATGGGGCCTTGGATAGAAAAGCAGGGATGCCATGTTACAGTTATTTAGCATGTTGGTGAGATTGCATCTGAAATAATGTGTCCATTTCTGTAGACCATTGCTACACTATAGGAAAGATGTAATTAAATTAGAAAGGGTGCAGGAAAGAATCCCAAGAATGTCTGGGGCTATTCTTTCTGGAGTGAAAGAGACTGAGGGGTGACATTGTGAAAGCTTTGGATAAATTATGAGGCTCAAGAGTCAATAGAGTTTAATTGAATGGAACAATGAAATTCTTACTTGTTGCAACTTTAAGGGGCTGTCCCACAGCAACGACCTAATCTGCGAGTTTAGACAAGTTTGCCCTCAACACAAACTCGCAGCATGGTTGACACGTGGTTCTAGGAGGTGCTATGAGGTCACTGGAACTCTCCCTCATGCTCGAGGGAAGTTCCTGAATACTCACGGCCTCAGCTAGGTCGCGGAAAATTTTCAGCATGTTGAAAAATTTTCCGCGAGTAAAATTTGGGTCACTATTTAGTTACAGGCAGCCGTAGGCAATCTCCTTCGCTGACCGGGCATTTATTTATTTTTATTTATTTATTTATTTTTAAATTAGAAGTAAATACATAATAAAAAGCAATTTGTTTGTTATAATCATACATTATTAATATTATTTATATTAACAATTGTATAGTAATTGTACTTCTATATTTTTTTAATTTTTATATAGATAGAAAATAGTAGAGAGGGGAAAAAACAAAAACAAAAAAAAACAAAAGAAGAATGGAGTATTCAACTGATTATGCATCATTGGAGATATATCCGCGTGTTATAAAATGTAATTCTTCATCTATTCCTTAATTCAGGTTTCAGTCAGGTTCTCGTGCCGAACCAATTCAAATA
The DNA here is from genome assembly GCA_035221665.1 of Okamejei kenojei. Classification (NCBI taxonomy): domain Eukaryota; kingdom Metazoa; phylum Chordata; class Chondrichthyes; order Rajiformes; family Rajidae; genus Okamejei; species Okamejei kenojei. The sequence goes on from CM069137.1 coordinate 55,546,244, forward strand.
TTCAATGAATGGGGACCATATTCTAGTGAATAGTTCTTGTTTGTCCATTAAGACAAATCTTAATCTTTCCAAATGTAGGGTCTCCAACATTTCCATAGTCCACATTTTAATTGTGGGGGTTATAGGGCCTTTCCAGAATTTTAATATTAATTGTTTCCCAATTATTAAACTATAATCAATAAAATTTCTTTGGTTCATTGTGAATAATTGATTTGGTTCTAGTATTCCTAATATTATTAATTTTGAATCAGGGACCAATTTGGTATTGACAACTTCCGAAATTATCTTAAAAATTTCCGTCCAAAAATTATTAATTTTTATACAGCTTACCAATGTGTGCATTAGATTAGCCTCTAAGTGTTGACATTTATCACAAATAGGGGATACACATGGGATAATTCTGTTTAATTTGGTTTTTGAGTAGTGCAATCTATGTAAAACTTTAAATTGTATTAAAAAATGTCTAGCATTTAACGAATAGTGATGTATATGTTGTAAGCTGTCATCCCATATTTCTGGGCTTATTATTTGACCTAGTTCGTTTTCCCATGATTGCCTATATATTTCCGTCATGGGTGCATCATTATCTAATAAAATATTATAAATATAAGATATCAATTTTTCTGTGTTCGGGTGTTTATTCAAACATTCATCAAGAATTTCTATCTTTCTATTTCTATAGTCTTGTGTATTTGACTTAGCATAGTCACTAATTTGTAGATATCTAAAGTAGTCTTTTGAATGAAGCCCATAAATTTGTTGTAGTTCCTGAAATGAAAGAAAGGAACTTTTCCTATAGAGATCGCCCATCTTAGTAATGCCGTGATTTTTCCATTGTAAAAAACCTTTATCCATCATTGAGGGTTTAAATATAGCATTGTTTACAATGGGGAAAGGTAGTGGTAAACAATCTAATTTTAGCGTCTTCTTTAGTTGTTTCCAGGGTTTTCTTTATAGATTTTTTTGCTTAATTTAGTAATAGCAAATAGAATCGACCCAATTTCAAAGGGTAAGCAATCTTCCTTTTCCATTTTTAACCAATCTGGTTGTTTGTCCAGTTCCTCCAACCAAAAATTCATATTTTTAATATTAACTGCCCGGTAATAAAACATAAAATTCGGTAGTGCTAAACCTCCATTTATTTTAGATTTACATAAATGTTTTTTATTTATTCTGTGGTTCTTATAATCCCAGATAAATTTGGTGACTATAGAGTCAACCATCTTAAAAAAAAAATTTGAGAGATATATCGGGATTAATTGAAAGAGGTACAATAATTGCGGGAGAAAAATCATTTTTATCGCATTAATTCTACCCAACATCAAAATAGTAATGTTTTCCAATATAAAATATTATTTTGTAATTTGTTCAATAAAGGCGGAAAATTAGATTTAAATAAAGAAGTATATCTCTTTGTTACATAAATTCCAAGATATTTGAGTTTTTCATTTGCTATTTTAAAAGGGAATTGTTGTAATATATGTGGATTACTTTCCATTATTGGCATGATTTCACTTTTATGCCGATTAATTCTGTATCCTGAAAACGAGCCATATTGAGTTATTAAATTTAATAAGTTAGGGATACTAACTTCAGGTTTTGTGATGTAAATTAATACATCGTCTGCGTATAAGGAGATTTTATTTTCAGTATCTTTAGTTTTGTACCCATATATTTCAGGATGTGACCTCACACTTTGTGCTAACGGTTCTATTACAAGTGCAAATAATAGCGGGGATAACGGACACCCTTGTCTACACCCTCGAGATAAGATAAATTTAGTTGATACTACATGTACTAAAATTCCCGCCCAATTGAAAAATTTCCATAACCGAAAATAAATAGGGCCATTCCACCTGGTCAAAAGTTTTCTCAGCATCTAACAAAATAATGGCTAGATCTTTGTTAATACTTGTTTTTGAGTATATAATATTGAATAATCGTCTCAGGTTATATGAGGAATACCGTTTTGGTATAAATCCTGTTTGATCCGGGTGTATTAGTTTATTAATCACTGTACTTAATCTTTGTGCTAGGATTTTAGTTAATATTTTTTGGTCAGTATTTAGAAGAGCTATAGCTCTATATGATCCTGGGTCATCCAGATCCTTATCTACTTTTGGTATAAGTGTTATAATAGATTCATTTAGCGTTTCTGGTAATTTCTGTTGGGTATAGATATGTTTGTACAGTGTCTTTAAACACGGAACAATCAGATCATAGAATGTTTTATAAAATTCCGAGCCGGTCCCGGGGATTTACCATTTTTTAGCGATCTGATAGTCTCTTCAATATCTTTTACTGTTATTTCAGTGTCTAATAATTCTCTATCTTTCAAATCTAACCCTTTAAGATTGCATTTTTGTAAGAAAGCTTCTATTCCTGTCCGGTGATCTATCATTTTGGCTGAATAAAGGTTTTGATAATATTGCAGAAATCTCTCGTTAATATCCTTAGGTTGTACTAGTGGTTCTCCTTTGTCTGATTTAATCCTATGAATTGTTTTTTTCCCGTCCAATTTCCGTAATTGACGAGCCAATAATTTTTGAGGTTTATCTCCAAATTCAAAGTGTAATTGCTTAGTATATTGATCAAATTTTACAACTTGGTCTGAATATATTTTATTTAATTTATATTTCAATACTGCAATTTTATTGTTTTTTATCATGGATGGTGTAGCCGCATTCCCTATATCTAATTGTTTAATTTCCCTTTCCAATGCCTGTTGTATCACCCGATTCTCTTTATTATGAAATGCTTGGGAGGAGATCATGGCTCCACGAGTAAATGCTTTAAATGTTTCCCATAGTAAGGAGGCAGATGTTTCAGGGTTATCATTTATTTCAAAGAACGTATTAATCTGTTTAGTAAGATATTCCCGAGATACTTTTTCCTTTAAAATTTGTGGGTCAAGTCTCCATTGTACCTGTTTCTCCGTCCTTCCATTTATTTTAATCATAAATGTTAAAGGGGCATGATCCGAGATTATAATATTGTGGTATTTCAAATTATAAGTAAATGGAATAAGCTTAGAATCCACCAAAAAATAATCTATTCTTGAATATGTTTCATGTACCAGTGAATAAAATGAATATTCTCGTCCAGTTGGATTTTCTATTCTCCAAACATCTTTGATATTACTAGTATCTATATATGCATTTAATAAATCACTGGAGTGAGATTTTGTTTTCCGTTGTCTTGATAATCTATCTAAATAGGGATTAATGTACAATTTAAGTCTCCTCCAATTATTAAATTGTGTTGTGCTAATTCCGGAATTGTATTAAATATTTTTTTAAAAAACAAAGGACTATCAAAATTTGGTCCATAAACATTTATCAATTTTTGTGCATATAATTCACCTATTAATATAATGTATCTACCATCACTGTCCTATATAGTTGATATATGTTTAAAAGGTATCCCTTTATGGATTAATATTGCAACACCTCTGGATTTGTGTGTAAATGAAGAGTGATATGCTTTATCAATCCATTTAGCTTTCAATCTATGCTCTGCATCCTTTTTTAGGTGAGTTTCTTGGAGGAATATTACATCTGTTTTAAGTGCTTTTAAATGTGCTAATACTTTACCTCTCTTAATTGGTTCGTTAATACCCTTAACGTTCCAGCTACAAAATGTTATTCCTTCACCCCAGTCTTCATTTTTGAGTCTTGCATCTTTTGTTTAGGGAGGTCTATAATAGAGCGAATGGTTCAGTTCGACAAACCCGACATTACACCCGAACTTCAGATAGATGAATTTTATATTCCGTTGATCTTTCTCGCATATATATCTCCTTTGATATAACATAACTCCATTCAAACTTAAAATTATAATAGAATATTATATAAAAAAGGGATAGATTAAGAGGTTAGTGGAGTGCAAAAAGAAGGAAAAAACTACATCTATTAGTAGTGTAGTTAGTGATAGCCATGGCTAACCATCTACCGACTTCCGTAGTCGATGTAAAAAAAAACCTAACTAGCTCCATGCTTTCTTTAAATTGTCATTTCCATAACAGTATTTTACCGGGGTGGCAGGGGGGTGGGGGGTGGGGGGTTAGATTCAAATGTATTCAAATTCCATTAATCAAATATATATATTTAATATATATATATATATAAAACATATTAAAAAAGTAAAAAATGAAAAATAAATAAAGGAAGAGAAGTGAAATCAAACTTTAAATCCAACCGTACTCATAATTACCGTTTAGCTAATTCTAAGTAATTCAATTGTAAGTAATTAGTGACCATTAGTAATAATTATTAAAAATACCGTTCAGTGATATTAGTATTTGTTAGTTGTTTATATTAAAAGTATTATAATAGTAGCTATGAATGTAACGTCCATGGGAAAGGCTCCATTCAGCATCCTTCTTCAGTTTTGATTATCCTTAGGTATAACAGGTCCTTAGTTCCATCCGATCTTACAAAGTTACATTGTTCGTTGGTGTCATTCATTTTGTAGATAATATTCAGTCAGCAGGCAGGTTCTTAATCTTCTGGGCGTACTCCAATGCATTCGCTGGGTTGGTGAAGATATGTTCATTCTTATTGTAGGTAATCCTTAGTGTAGCCGGGTACATCAGACCATACTTCAGATCCTTCACATCCTTCAGTATTATTTTAGTCTCTTTAAACAACGCTCCCTTCCTGGAGACCTCCACAGGATAATCTTGGTAAATGCTGATCTTATCTCCCTCGTATGTGAGATTCCTGATGCGGACAATTTTTTTCATCATCTCCTCCAGTACATGGTCAATTTTGCACCTTTACTATCATTTGTCTTGGAGGGGCATCCGCCCGTGGGCGACGTCTCATCACTCTGTGTGCTCGAGCAAGCAGAGGTATTTGTTCCAGATTTTAGACATTTTGCAATACGCGAGGGTCTCATTTCCCCTCTCTCCCTTCTTGAATTCCAACGATTCTTAAGTTCTGACGCCTCTGACGTCCTTCCATTTCAGTGCATTTTTCAGTTATTTTGCTCAGTAGCTCTGATAAGCGTTGGTTTTCTCTGATAAGCTTTTTTGTTGCTTCAGCACTTGTTGCAGCAATCTCCTCTAGATTGGTTATGGCTTTAGCCTGTTGATTCAGTGATTCCTCGACAGGCTCCAGCCTTTCGTTAAAGCTAGACTCCACCAAGTTGAATTTAACATCCATCTCCGCACCCATCTCTGTGATTTGCTGGTTCAGCATTGTTTCTGTTTCATTCTTCCATCTTTCCGATAATTCAAGGACAGTTAATTTCTTCCATAATTTCCAAATTAAACTCCTTAAATTCATCCTTGAAATTTTGAATTTCTTCTTTAACATTCATTCTCTTTAGTTCATCCTTTAGTTCTTCCTTTATACTTTTAATTTCCTGAGATAGAAAAATCCGAAGATCTTCAATCTCAGATTTTTTAGCCTTTGGTTTCTTCAAAACATCTTCCTGGGATGACGTTTTACCTGAGCCCGAGGCTTCAGTCGGGCCTTGTTCTTCCAATGCCGTTTTCTGCCTGACAACCCGTTTCGGTAGCTGTTTGGGGGGGCTATGCTGCATAGACATACCGGAGTCGCAGGCCTGATGACGTCACTCACGCATTGCAGGCAGCCGGTGCAGAAACAACAGGTAGGTCCGTTTTTTTCCCCGCTTTTAGAGATTTTTTCATGGAGCTAACTGGCGCTGGTCTTTAACCCTCCATAGCGCCACCGGAAGTCCCCTTCTCACCGGGCATTTTGATTGGCTCATTGGAGTTTTCAGGACCCAGGAAAACTGACCGGTAGGTAAAATGCCCGCTAAACTTTTTTATAATTCTCAAAAGTCTCTCTCTCCCTCCCTCTCTCCCCCCCCCCCCCCCCGCGCTCTCTAAAGGACTTACAGTACACCGTGCAGTCGTCTTTCCTTCCACTTCATCGCGGGTGTGAATTTCAGACAGTGCTCCGACGCTTTCCCTTTGGGTGGGGGTGTGGGGGGGGGGGGTGTGTGTGTGTGTGTGTGTGTGTGTGTGTGTGTGTGTGTGTGTGTGTGTGTGTGCGTTCGATCCAGCGCGCGGTTTGGTCATGTATTTTGATTGATGGGAAGAAGCTGTTCTTGAAGAGAGCATTTTGATTGATGGGAAGAAGCTGTTCTTGAAGCTGGAGATAATGGTAATCGGGCTCCTGAACTCCCTACCCGACGGAGCAGCGAGATGAGAGCATGACCTTGGTGGTTTGGGTCATTGATGATGTTAGCTGCCTTCTTGAAGCTGTGTTTCCTTTAGATCCCTTCAATAGGAGGAAGGTGAGTACCCATGATGGACTGGAGAATGTCCACAACTTTTTGCAGGCTCCTTTGTTCTTGGGCATTTGAGTACCAAAGCAGGCTGTGATGCAACCAGTCAGTAAACTCTGCCATGCTCCTGCAGAAGTTTGATAGTATTCTCAACATCAAATCTCCTCACACCTCTGAGGAGAGGCACTGATGAGCTTTCTTTATGATTGCATCAATGTGCTGAGTCCACGATAGATCTTCAGAGGTATGCATGCCCAGGTACTCAAAGCTGTTGATACAGTTATTTCTTTAAACCCCTCAGAATAGACTTGTCTCAGCTTTATATGGCAGGATGTTGGATCTAAGGAGCACCCCCATGGACAAGCTCAAGGCAGCATGGGAGGAAGACTTGGGCTTCCCTCAATCGGAAGATACATGGAGTTCCATTCTTAAACTGGTTAATTCCACCTCTCTATGTGCTCGTCACTGCCTGATCCAATTCAAAATGATACATAGGGCTCATATCTCAAAAGCCAAATTATCTACTATGTACCCTGAGGTTAGTCCATTCTGTATTAAATGTAAAATTTCTGAAGCCTCTCTTATCCATATGTATTGGTCATGCCCCAGCCTTAACAAGTTCTGGCTAGAGGTCTTTCATACATTATCCCAGGTGTTAAACATCAAATTGGAACCAAAGCCTCTAATCGCTCTTTTTGGGATCACTGGTGAAGAGGTTAGATTAACTGCAGATAAACGCCTCACTATATCTTTTGCTTCTGGCTCGGTGAACAATCCTGCTCAGGTGGACGGAACCTACCCCACCCACTCATACACAATGGCTGACAGATATTATGTCCTGCCTAAAGCTCGAGAAAATCAGGTACTCACTTCAACATTCAAATGGAAGGTTTCAGAAAGCGTGGGGGCCTTTTTTAAATGCATTCCAGGTTTTGTAAATGCTTGATCATCAAGTACAGCTTAACATTCTATCCATTCACGTATCGTGGATTATTGTTGTGACAGGCTGATATTTGCATATGCTTACTAGCAGTGACTGGGGAGGGATTATTTTTGGTATCTCGTTTTTCTTTCATTGTTGTTGTCTCGTTATATGTTGGCATAAGTTGTTTTTTATTTATTCTTTTCGTACACTGTCTGTAACAAATGGACAACTTTGCACTTTGTTATGTCTTGAAAACGAAATAAAAAGATATTGATTTTTTTTTAAACTGTTGCCTCTCTCCATCACCATCCAGCTAAAGAAGACAGGTTCAGTGATCTCAGTTTTCCCTTCCTGAAATTAACAATCATCTCCTTGGTCTTGCTAATGTTAAGAGCAAGTTCTGGGATCATTCAATCAGATTATTGATTTCCCTTCTGTACTCTGACTTCATTATCCGTTATTTGTCCACCAATGCCGGTATTGTCAGCGAATGTAAAGGTGGCACTGAAGAGCCGTGTCTGGCCATAGTCTGACTCAGTACAGAGAAACACGTTGTGCCAATAATTATGCCATCGCCTAGACTTATCGTTGCATGAAACTAAACTTGAAATATTTTCCAGGAAATGTAGTTTTATGGGTCTAAAAATGACTTGGGCTATACTATATATAAATACTTGTGTCTGCGTGTGTGTATGTGTGTGTCTGTATGTGTGTATCAGGCCTGGTAGTGATGTGGGTGCAAGAGCGCAGTTACCTTACTTTGCCACCTGGTGACAATAGTCTATATTAGTAAGATTAAATGAGAACTTACCAGTTTGAAGTTTGATCATTATTTTATAAGGAGTTACGATGAGGGATTATGTGAAGAAAGCCGTCTCCACGCATGCGCGTCAATCTTCAAAGCAGCAGTGTAAAATCGCAGATAACAGTTGTTGAACTAACATAGTAAGATTATAGATGAGTAGAACTACCAGATGATCGTTATGTTACGAGGGTAGGGAGCGGAGGGCACGTAATCCCGCATCGTAACCCTTCATAAAATAACGATCAAACTTCAAACTGGTAAGTTCTCGTTTAATCTTACTATTTTACTTCGGAGTCACGTGAGTGACTACGTGAAGATTTTGAAGGTCTGTGATTTCATGCCGAGGAATGAGTCCACGCGTCACAACTGCATCAATTGACCAGGACGAGTGAGAAATTAATGCATTCAGCCTAGACATTGTTTGTTAAAAAGCTGATGCTTTAATCATCAAAGGAAAAATAATAGTGACTCCTCCCATCCTGGGGAAAACTATGAAACAAAACATAAATGGAATTTGGCAAATTCGGTCCGGCAATGGGTTTTATAAATATACGAAAGTTCGTTCGTTTGACCATCCTGCAGCCGCTAGGTGTGGTCCAGTGGAACGTACATGACCCTTGCTGCTAATGTAGTAGCAGCCCTAGTGGAATGAGATAGAAAATATTAGTATCTACTCCTGCATAAGCCAAAGCCCGTTTGACCATCTAGAGATGGCCTGGATGGATACCTTTTATGAGGTTGTTAGTAACTAACAAACATTGCTAGTGTAGAGCATCTAAGGCTTCTTGGTAACCTTGACGTACTGCTGTAAATGAGTGACTACAGACAACCAAATGTCCATGGGGTATGCCATGAGAATAGTTTTGGGACCTGACGCCCCTTGTCTGCTCTGCTTAACTGCAGCATAAACATAAAATATTAAATTATTAGCAGATGTAACCATCCGGTCCAGTCGCAATAAGTAGTAGCTGGACCTGTTGCGCCTAGACGAGTGCCACGAGCATAACCACTTTGTAAGTGAGTTTGACCAGGGATAGAGATGTAGCTGGGCCCTACTGGCGAAGCAGTTTAAGAACAATGCTAACATCTCATATCTCCGAGTACCTGGGCCTGGGAGAATTAGTGTTAAAGATATCTTTATAAATCTGAATATCAAAGAGTGAGACCCAACAGAGTGGGTCCTGATCGCTGGAGCAACTATAAGGAGAAAGCACATTGGCACTGTTAATGGTACTATAACTTAAATAATTGTCAAGACTCATCTGAAATGAACTCCGATACATTAGTTATCTGTGCCGTATATATGGAACATTGGCTTAAAACAATACACTTCCCCTCTTCTGATGAGGGGAAAAAAATGTGCTGCTTTTTCGGTACTATCCCTGCACTCTGCAGTGGGCACGTACATAGATCGGCTTCTCAGAGACTTCAACTCTATAGCTGATTTAATCATGCAGAGAATGGTTTCCTCAGTCATAGGGTGAACCACCAAATTTTTGTGTTAGGATCACCATATCAGGTCCTATAATCATTCCCAACATTTAGCAGGAACCATGGCTGCATAGACCATTCAGGCATTATGACATGCCTGAGGCGAGATCTTGCTGAATTTTGTGCAAGACCCAACTGATGAGGCAAAATGGAGGAACAACATAAAGAACATTCCTCCTCAGAGTAGCGAGAATACATCTATTGCCACTGTGCCACATATTTTTGCAACTGGTGATTGAGCCAGGATGCAAACATATTGATATTTGGTGTTCCATCGAACCACAATGTCATTAAAAACGTTGTGATACAACATCCATAATGTGTTGTCATAGATTCTTACGTGATGATAAACCATCGTCAAATGAGTTTAGGTAAATTATCACAGGACATTTAACTTGACTGCACCCATGTAATTAACATGCCACCACCATAGTGTATCATCTTGGAGTTGAGCATGCAGATTATGCATATTCGCACAGACTTTCAACTCATAGAATACAGCTAGTGTCTTATAGGTAGTTGATACCATGTAACTGAAAATAGTTAACTCATGCAAAACCCATCTGCCTCCGTAACTAGAGATGGTATTGATAATTTTTTAATCTTTTAGTACTAGTATCAGTTTGTAATATAAGTAAAGGGTTACTGAGCAAAGGTACAGGAGCAATGTGGAATATAGTTTGTCCACCATTGTGACTTTGATAGCTTCAGCTGGTAATAGGATAGGTCATGATGCTAATAACGACCTATATGGCACTGAAAAGGTTACTCCTTTGCTCGTTATAGGTCCTAAATAATGCAAAGCCCAAACATACAGCTGAAACACAGCTGTTATATTGCCAATTATACTTAATGAATAGAAGACTGATTGATAACAAGGTTGTTACAGGCTTCTATTGATTCCAATCTCTTGCAGCAGGGCGGAGACGCAGATGAATTTATAGTTAAAGGTAAACCGGAATAATCAATAACTATAGTTGGTATCAACTTAAAGTAACTGGATGAATGAGGACCTCAATTTATCAAATATACTTGCTGCTGAAATAGTTGATTTTAGCAACACAGCCTTTAGAATATCATCCAGATAAGCCATAACAAGTGTTTTTTGAGCTCTGAGCAGTCCCAGCACTGGTTTAGTAATTTTGTAGATGACCTGGGAGCTGAAGTAGCCCATTTACAACGCATTAACTGTTATCATTGCCCCATCCAGATGAATTCCAAATGTCTCCTAGTATCCCTGTGACTGTGACCTGAATGGAATTCATCTTCGAAATCGATGCATGTCATAAGAATTCACACAGAGAGTGGTGAGTCTCTGGAATTCTCTGCTACAGAAGGCAGTCGTGGCCAGTCCACTGGCTATACCCATGATCACACTGAACGGCAGCACAGGCTCGAAGGGCCAAATGGGCCTCCCGCACCCACTTCTCTATGTTTCCATGTTTCTATAAAGATCCTAAAGAAATAAGTTTGTTAGTCAGGAACGAAGTCCCATACTGCAAATCTATGGTGTACATGCAAGTTAAATCAAGTATAAACCGACATCCGGCATCTTTCACAATGAACAGGCCACGCCTGCCATAATTCCGTGTCTGCCTTGAATGACAACTCTGGCCAGATTCCAGTAGCTTGTCTTGAAAGGTGATCCTGGCCATAATACTGAGCATGCCTTGAAAAAACAAATCTAGCAATAATATCTGACTCTCACATGTTAGCAATAAATCTGAATCTTATCATTGTCATTTGTACAGAAAACAAGTGTAAATATTACCAACTTGTAATTGGTCCACATACCGCGTGTTTTGGAAGAACCAGACCCACCTACCTCCATGGCTACCGGTGGTCTTATGGTAAGCCCAAAGACCCCTGATGTGGGTTCTATTCCCGTCCTTGAGTGAAGAGTAGGACTGGTCGGGTATGTGGTTTCCATATTTTCTGAGACCGGATTGGACTTTGGCCAGCTTTCAAGCTACCACAAGCTTCAGTAAACTGCTTACTTGCCAATGAGGCATGGGGTGTGTTGTCGCCGAAAAGAGGAAGCTTTATTCATCGCCTGGATTAGTCCAACAGCTTTCGCTTCCTCATACAGGTATACCTGTTGGATAAGTCTTACCTGAAGAGAAGCTTCGGCGGCTGGTTTCTTTCCGCCAACGTCACCACTGATACTGCCAGCTGTGAGGGGAACTCTGGCCCCTTCCGGGTTTTTTGCCCACGGCAGTAACCCTTTTGTTTGCGAGAATTTCCTTGGAGCCATATGCATGTGCTCTAGTATGTTCCACGGACATACCTTGAATTTGAAGTCAGTTACGTACATACTGACCACTCGCACTCCCCTCCACAGAGAGGGAGATTCATAGGCAGCCCTGAAAACAGCCCACACGCCCCTGAGGATACCTGCGCTGACATGGTCCCTCCAGCGGACCTATATCAGGCTTATTGCCCTGGGTCAGACTGAAAACTGACCCGGAATGCTCCCCTTCCTCAGAGAGGGAGACATTGTGCAGCCCTGAAACAGGTGCCACTGCCTGTGGGTTCTCCATAATACCCTAGCTGATAACTCCCTCCTTTGGAGTATATCATTGTGGAGCACCTCTCCATCAGGTGCTCCATGTGAGTTTGAACGTTTAAAACGTCACCCATGAAGGAGGTGATCCTCTCCTCCTCCTGGTCCGACTCGTTTGAGTTAAAGGGCCTCTTCCATATGCTCCCCTCCTCAGAGAGGGAGATATAATTTTGTGGCTAACCCTCCAAGCGGGTTGCCTAGGTGCTCTTGGCCCGAGTTGTTTGAATGAACGGGCCTCTTCCCTACGCTCCCCTCTGCAGAGTGTAGTCTGAAGCCGCTGGTTCCACCGCCAGCGGCTCAAAAGGTGAATTCGACCACCGCCCGCTACCCGCACTTCCGTGGTCTCCGTAGCGGGTTCCTCGCGGTCCGTCCAGACATCGCCGCGAATCCAGCAGGCAAACTCTGTGAAGAGCTTCCTGCAATACAAAAAACAGCCCTAGAAATAAGTTTAAACTTACCTTCCAGGTTCAAAACTTACCGCTGGCAGGAGCAGCGTGCCCACCAGTCAGTCAGTGCGCAATGCGACAGATGTAATGATGTATCACGTGACTCCGAAGTAAAATACATCTCAATACCTGATATAACAATATTGAATGTGTGATATTGACAGAGAATCACAGAGACAGAGAATTATTTGGAATAATCAAACATTGACCACCAACAGGAAATAATATCTATTTTTTATATAATGCAGTTATATGTATGAGAAATGATTAATTCTGGTAATAATGTCACAACCAGTAACATAAGGTTTGTTGAGCACAGAAGTGTTTAACCTAACATATTGTTTTCTTGATTAGTATGGGTGTCAGAGGTTATAGGGAGAAGGCAGGAGAATGAGGTAGAGATGTCTGATTATTCCAATTATTAGTTAAATCTAACTGATGCAAATAATGGTGAGTTGTTACTTGCAATTAAAATTATTATTTTTTGACATTGAGGCTTTGTCTAAGTAATCTAACAATGTATTTAACAATGTGATAAACATTTCAGAAAAGTTTGCAAACAATTCCTATATTTAAACTGTAAATTGGAAATATCACTGAAAGAACAAGGTGATAAGAATCTAAGAACACGAGAATGCAAGAAAGTAGGAGCACAAATTGGTCACTGGGTCAATTTCATGTTATTTGTTGAATTTGGTTTAATTCAATTGCTTAAAACCTTATTTTTTGACTATATATCTATGATGTCTGAAAAATCCTTAAATTGTCATATCCATGAGAGTAATTATTGTGTGGATTTACTCATTTGTCTAACCATTTAGAACTTGGATAATCTTGTGCAGGTTTTTAAATGAGAGTTTGGTCAGCAGGATTAAGCATCGGACTGAAGAGCAGTGAGAAAGAAATCAGTCTGGCACAGGCACGTGCCATCAGGGTAGGCAAGGTAGGCACTGCCTACCTGACTAAAATTATGAAATGGCAATTCTTAAATATAAATAGTAAAGGCATGGGAGAATTATGCCTATGTAAGAGATCGATCGCTTAGGTAGGCATAATTCTCCGTGCCTTTCATCCGCAGCACTTGTAACACGGGAAGGGCTGTGCAACCCATGTGCCGTCAGTGCTGCCTGAGCCATCAGTTTCAAGGGGAGCTGAAGGCAGCAGAAATTCTGCCTTTGCAGCACTGCGCATGCGCAGCAGCCTGATGCGCATGCGTAGCGCGAGTTTCTTGGCGGGATTTTCAAATATGGATTGCCATTATTTTAATAGTATCTCACGAAACACAGAGTGAAGAATGGATTTAATGTACCAATAACGTGGTAAATGCATTTCTTGGTGCTTTATGTTTTTAAATGCTGTATTTCCCGGGGTGGGGGGAGAGCTCCGTTCACAGTGTTTGGGGAGTCTGGCGTTGTGAAGGAGGGGATTGGGGTCAGTAACCCACTTGCCCCGCTCCGGTCTGAGTGCAGGTAGATGGGACTAGGTGAGAGTAAGTGTTCAGCACGGAGTAAAAGGGCCGAGATAGCCTGTTTCCGTGCTGTAATTGCTAGGGTACACACAAGGCTGGAGAAACTCAGTGGCTGCAGCAGCATCTAAGGAGCGAAGGAGATAGGTGACGTTTCGGGTCAAGACCCTTCTTCAGACTGCTATATGGTTTTATTGCGGCCGGGGAGTGAATTAGCTTGGGTGGCTGCCCCAGCGCTCCGGGCACGAACAGCAGAACTGGCCGCCACGTCCGAGGAAGGAAGCAGCTCGGGTGACTGACTTTGAGCGGCCGCCGGGACCCTGCCACTTCAGCCCCTTCTGCTAGTCCCCGTCACCTCTGGCAGTGTCTCCGTCTGAACATCTCTCACCTGCCGCTCGCCGGCCGGCTTCCCACAAATCTTTAAATTCCGACAGCGCGCTCACGGGACCAGTTGAGGTTACTCTGCTGTGGGAATGTAAGGATTTGCGGGATGCAGTTGACATGAGCGAAGCCGGCGAGTGGCAGGTGAGAGATGTTCAGACGAAGAGCAATGCCAGAGGTGAGCGGGCCGGCAGAAGGCGCTGAAGTGGCAGCCGGTTCTGTTGTCGGGTCCCGGCGGCCGCTCGCACCCTAGCTGCTTCTATCCCCGGAAGTGGCGGGCAGTTCTGCTGTCCGTGCCCGGAGCGCTGCGGCAGCGGTGAGTGAGTCTGACATGATCTCTGACCCTCCTCCTTTTCAACACTCCCGCCCTCCCCGCATCTTTAACCCCTGGCACAGACTCTCCACACGCTGTGAAAGGAACTCTCCCTCCAATGGGACCCTTGAATTAGTATTGTCATTCAATAAGATGACAACTGATTCAACGTCCCGGTGTGCTCCCATTTTTCCCACCATCTCTCCACCTGCCTTCATCCTCCGTCCCCCGCCCATTCAGTGATTAAAAAATGAAGGAGATTGAGAAGCCTTGGTAAAATTGAATTGTTACTTATTTTTTATTTTTTACGAAGAGAACCATCTGCGCATGCACGGTTTAAGATTTTTTTTTAAAGCCGGCTGACTGCCTACCCTGAGTAATTACTCACGGCAAGTGCCTGGTCTGGCAATACCCTCACTAATAACTGTACAGCATGCCATAGCAATATTTTCTATTGCACTTGCACATAATTACCCACAGAGGTACCATCTGTCCTCACAGAGCCTGACCTACCCAAAAAAAGAACATGCCAACCACTCATTCTGCCCTCCCTTGGGAATGAATGGCAAGCAAGCTGGGCCCCTATTCCCTTTAGATATAACCAGGTCACCCAAATTTTCCACCTGGTGCCAGTTGAATAAGATGGCACTGCCCTGAATTGCCAGTCCTTTCACATGGAATAGATCAATGGTGTCACATATCCTTGGCAATCCCAGCATGGAAACACATCAATAAGATTTTTTTTCTTCCTTGCTGCCTTGTGTTCCAGTGGATCCTTAATGAGCGCTAATCTTTCTCTGGTGGGGAAATTACTTCCAATTTGAAGTCTCATACTGGGATTAACCATCTCTTCACATGTTAATTCATCTGTACAACTTTAAAACCACAGCCTCACCATCTGACATTCTGTATACCTGTAACGTCTCCCTGTCTGGCACACATCCCTTACCTCGTTCACTCTTAACTTCTTTCAGGACAAATTGAGATAGTGTCATCAGCACAGTTCGGGACTAGAGGTTGGCAGTGAGAGGGGAATCCTGCTCCAACTCCATCAACAAGTGTGTAGACATCATATAGCAGGCCAACTCTCGAATGAAGACAAGGTGGAGCATAGGAAGGAGAGATAGCTTAGTAATATAGTGTCAAGACAATATGCTCTCCCACAATGTTAGTAAGTTAAGGCGAGAGTCGTTAACTTTCAAGAAGTGAGGTGGAGCACAGTTCCCAGTCTGAATCAATAGTACTGAAGTGGAGATGGTCAGGAGCTTCATATACCTGGGCACAAATATTACCAAGAATTTGTCCTGATCAACAAAGCACACCAATACCTCTACTTCATTCCGAAGACTAACGAAATTTGGCATGTCTCTAACGACTCTTACCAACTTCTAAAGATCCATTGAGAAGGCAATATATATAGATGCATCACAACTTGTTTGGCAAATGCTCCACTCAAGTGCACAAGAAATGCAAAGTTATGGATACAGCCCAGTCCCTCACACCAGCCAGCTTCTTCCTCCCCAACTCTTTGCATTCTCCCTTCTCCCATCTCCTCTCAGGCACAAGACACAAAGATTGAAAGGCAGTACCATCGGGTTCAGAAAGAGCTTCTTCCTTACTGTGGGTTACACAAAAAGCTGGAGAAACTCAGCGGGTGCAGCAGCATCTAAGGAGCGAAGGAGATAGGCGACGTTTCAGGTCGAGACCCTTCTTCAGACTGGTCAGGGATCAGGGAAACGAGAGATATAGACGGTGATGTGGAGAGATAAGGAACAATGAGTGAAAGATATGCAAAAAAGTATCGATGATAAAGGGAACAAGCCATTGTAAGCTGTTTGTGGTGTGCAAATGAGAAGCTGGTGTGACTGGGGTGGGGGAGGGAGATAGAGATAGAGGGAATGCCAGGGCCCCGAGGGCTGAGGGAGAGGTGGGAAGGGGAGGAGACAGCAAGGGTTAACAGAATTGAGAAAATTCAATGTTCAAGCCCAAAGGATGCAGACTCCCCAAGCCGAATATGAGGTGCTGTTCCTCCAGCTTGCGGTGTTGCTCACTCTGGCCGTGGAGGAGGCCCAGGACCGAGAGGTCGGATGTGGAATGGGAGGGGGAGTTGAAGTGCTGAGCCACCGGGAGGTCGGGTTGGTTATTGCGGACCGAGCGGAGGTGTTCGGCGAAGCGATCGCCAAGCCTCCGCTTGGTCTCACCCTTACTGTTATTAGTTTACTGAATGGATCTGTGAAAAACTAAGGGTGTAATTCATATCTCCCAATCTACCTCATTGCACCTCTTGAGTGTTACGTACTGTGTGTGGCTGAGCAGTAAATGTGTGGGCACCCTGATGAAGTAAGACATTAAGAAACAATCCAGTCTTGCGTGCTTTATCTTGGCACATTTTTAGAAATGTACGGAATTTGCGGATTGTCCATCCACACCTGGACTACCTGCAGTTCTCTTGTGTCTATGTTTGAGTTGTGGTGAGCTTTCTGTGCGGAGTTAGTGGTACTTGTTTCAGTATCTTCATATCTGCTTCCATCAAGCAGACCTGTTCCCAAGATGTTACCTATTCCTCCAATATGGGACCCTCTCTTCCGCCATGATCTCATGAGTTCTAGAATATGGTGCTTGTTGCCTTTAGCCACATTGGGCTGACAAAAGCTTCACTCTCATTAGTGCAGTACCTGCCTGCTTTTGGTCGCTCCAGTTGTCCTCACTTATGCACTTGGTACTAGCAATTTTTGGGGAATTGAGGTATTGCTGGAATGAGCATAGGTCTCTGCATAACCTTCACAGTGCCTGCCTGTCCCTTACACTGCTGAGTTTTCCTGTGATCAAACTACAGATCCTCTAGGAACTCACAAAGATTCCCGCTGTGAACTGTTGCCCATGATTTGGAATCAACATCTCAGGGATGCTACATCTAGAAAACTGTTCTTTGAGTCTGGGAATGATTTCAATGAGTGGGAGTACCTTCAAAAGGTTTGTTGCCCCAAAATTTGAACTACTTTTATTTGACTGCAGATACATTTTCCCATCCAGAGTGAAAGCAATCTGTGCCAGCATTGGCCCAGGATCACTCTGAGACCTGTGTAGAAAGGAAGTGCAGAAGCTGGTTTAGAGAAGATGCGGGTCTGAAGAACGGTTCTGACCCGAAACATCAGTCATCCTTTTTCTCCATAGATGCTGCCTGGCCTGCTGAGTTACTCCAGCACTTTGTGTCCCTCTGAGACCTGGTGAGAGTGACCTACTGTAAATGCTTAATTTTTCTTCACATGGTCCCTGATCTCCCTATTCATCCCTGGTTCCAGATGTGAGCGATGAACATATTTGATCCTATTGTACTGTCATAGCTTGGGAAGAGTTATTATTCTGCCTCTGATGATCAGCTCTCTCACTGTTCTATTCATCTCCCACTAAAGGGACAAGGTTCAACCTCACTTTGTGTCTTTTTCCATCCTGTCTGAAAAACCGACTTTAGCAATAGCATTATATCATCTTGATTTATAGCTTCTTAATCTCCTGCGTCAATGGATGAAAGAATTAATATATCACCCCATTTTATTGTCTCAAGTTCAATATTCTTGGCAACTCAGTCCCTGGAGAAAAGGTAGGTGGCGGGGGAAGGGGGGGGAGGGTGTGTGTGTGTGTGTGGTGTGTGTGTGTTGTGTGTGTGTGTGTGTGTGTGTTGCATGTCTTCTGTTCAATAATTCTTTGTTGCTTATATCCGGCAGCAATCTCTGCAACATCATTGCTGCCCGGTGGAGGAGATTGCCAGATGATCATAAAGCATGTGTTTCATTTTCCTGATATTTGCCAATGAAACATCTCCCACACCAAAGATCACACAAGGTGCTCGGTCATGATTTGTGGGTAATACATTTTGCATCTGATAAACCTCTGCTTGTGACATTGGCAGATTATTCAGCAAGATCATCGCTCCAAGACATTCTCTGATATTCTTGCATGACCCTGAGCAAGCCGGACGTCTAGAGTGAGGTGGACTGCTGAGAACAATGGAGGTGAGAAAGTTTAAAGATTTAAAAGTTATAATATGGATCCAGCTGTAGATTTAGAAGTAATAAAATGAATGTTTTCACCTTTCTCCTATTACACTAGCAAGGCTAACATAAATGTGTTTGCCCTTCTGCCATAATACTAGTGAGATAACAGCACAAATACATGAATGTTTATAACAGAGAGAAAAACAATCAAGGAAATTTTCAGACTCTCGGCTCCTACTCTTTGCTCTATAAAAGGCCCGTCCCACTTACGTGTCCTTGGCACGCAAATTACGTGACATCGTATGGCCGCGCGGGGCCGGTCACACTGAGAAACGCGGAGGGGTATGTAGTGGTGCATGACATCGCGCGGGGCTCCGATATTTTTGTAGCAAACAAAATCTTTGCATGCCAACGGCCTTTTGCGGAACTGACAGCCAAAGTGGGACAGTCCCAAGACCCTGGTGTGATGTAATGTCTCACCTCCAACTGCAGCAGAAACAGGCAAACGATCGCCGAACTCTGCCTGGGGCTCACGGCCGTTGCGGTCTGGATCCGCCCCCACTTCTACTCCCAGATCGGGGCCAAGAAAATTGAAGATAGAAACAAAATGCAGGTGTAACTCAGCGGGACCGGCAGCATCTCTGGAGAGAAGCAATGGATGGCGTTTCAGGTCAAGACCCTTCTTTTCAGACTGAAGAAGAGTCTCAACACGAAACCTCACCCATTGCTTCTCTCCAGAGATGCTGCCGGTCTCGCTGAGTTACTCCAGCTTTGTGTCCATCTTCAAATGATGTCACGCGCTCCGGACGGCTGCGCAGTCGTATGAAGTCACACGCGACCTTCGTGGGACCGTCGATGCTCAACGCGACCACGAGGTCGAGTAATTTGCATGCCAAGGTCACGTAAGTGGGACAGGCCCTTAAGATTATAATGTACATCAATTAGGTTAAAAAAAAAACCAAATGCTTGATCTGCAGAAAAATAGCTTCTTCAGCATGACCATATATGGACTAACCTTTCCTATCTCGGAAGAACCTGTCAATCTTAACAGGAAAGAGGCTGTACAATGCTCTGTAAGATAAAGTATTGCTGAATCGCTGATTATTGGGGTATAAATATATCTAATTGAACATTACCTCTTTGTGTGGGATAGAGTGACTCTGTATAGTCTGTATTTTACATACTGTAAGAGTGACGGCCACCCCACCTGGGCAAAATAAAGATTTTACTACTTGATTACTAATTTTATTACATTTTTGTCTGTTTGAAGTGAAATGAACCTTAACAGGGGGACCCCATGTGGGAGCTCCGAGCATGATGGGAGACCCAGTGGACAGGGGGAAATGCCGAGAGGTAGTGGGAACCAGGGAAGGGGTTTGGGTGCCTGCTGCCATGTGCGGAGGCAGGCAATATAGATAGGATCTGGCTGGTGTCCGGATTGCTCCCGTTGAGTCCATCTAGGACACCGACTGCCTGCTAAACAAATTCCGACAGTTATGTGAGTTACGTACTAATCTAGTAATGGAGAGACATATGTTTTTTTTGCGAAGCCAAAGACATGGCGAACCTGTTGAAATATACGTTAGTGCTTTGAAACACATTGCCAGTGCCTTTGGAAATTTATGTGACAGCCTAGTTCATGACCATCTGGTCTATGGTATTCTCAATGATAGATTATGTGATGAGCTGCTACGCAACTCACTCTGGAGACGGCTGAAAACCATGGTCGCATTGCTGAAATGGTTGATGTTCATGCTAAAATCTTGGGACATGGCCCCCACTCTGCCCACGATGTTAATGTTGCCGGCACACTTTATCAAGCTTCTTGCTAATTTCCTCAAGTGCCCTACAGGTCTGCCATTAAACTTATATACAATTGTTTTAATTGTGGGGGTTTGCATGTTGCTGTCCATGACCGTTGCCCGACTTATGGAAAGCTTTGTCACGTCTCTAAAAAAATAAACTATTTTTTCGATACTGCCGCTCGCGTCAAACAAGACAATCTGTTAATTCACTCAACCATGGGAACATGGACTCTGAGCACTCTCAAATGGCCCCCGTCGTTGACCCCTCAGATTGGGTCTCGCCCATGTCGTGGCAACAAAGAAGAACGAGGATGAAATACGGATTTACATAAATCCCAAGGATTTAAACACAACCATTAAGAGACCACCCCATGTGCACAGTAGACGAGATTGCAGCGCAGCTGGCTGAAGCAACTGTATTCACAGTACTAGATGCCAAGAGTCCTCTGGAACGCAACTCCTCCAAGTTAACTACCTTCAGCACATCCTTCAGGCGATAGATTCCTGCACATGCCTTTTGGCATAAGCTCTGCTAGTGAAGTATTTCAACGATCTATGGAACAATTGTTTGCAGATTACCCGTGCTCCATTGTAGTAGATGATATCCTCGTTGCTGGACGAACTACCCATGAACACGATGGTAATCTAACAAAGGTCCTGGACCGCGCCAATGCAATTAACCTCAATAAACCTTCAAAAATGCAAATTCAGAGTAAGTGAGGTGAACTACAGTATGTAGGCCATGTGTTCACTAAATACGGCCTAAAAACTGATCCGGCAAAAACCATTGATATCAACGAGTTACCAGCACCCACAGACATGCTTAGCTGCAGAGATTAGACATGAGAATTAAGGGACAGAAGTTTAGGGGTAACGCGAGGGGGAACTTCTTTACTCAGAGGGTGGTGGCTGTGTGGAATGAGCTTTCAGCAGAGGTGGTGGAGGCAGGATCGATTTTAACATTTAAAAGTAAAGTGGATAGGTATATGGACGTGAAGGGAATGGAGGGGTATGGGCTGAGTGCAGGCAGATGGGACTAGGGGAAAACAAATGGTCGGCACGGACTGGAAGGGCCGAGAGGGCCTGTCTCCGTGCTGTAATTGTTATATGGTTATATGTTATATGGTTATATTCCTTGGCATGGTAAACTACCTGAGTAAATTTATTCTGAACTTCAGTGAAATATCAGCCTCGCAGCGCCAGCTTGCCCACAAAGACACTGTTTGGGCCTGGCACGAGCAACAGTAGAAGGAATTTCACACTCTTCAGCAGCAAATGTTTTGTGCCCCTACTCCTGCTTATTTTGATCCTAAAGACCGGTCACACTGACTTGTGACACTTCACAACATGGAGTAGGCACAGCATGTCTTCAAGATGACGGTAGCGGCAGCAAGCCTGTGGTTTATGCCTCGCGCACCATGACTGACACACAACAACGCTACGCCCAAATTCAAAAGAAGCTGCTAGCAGTAGTTTTCGCCTGCAAGATAACGACTTTATCTTCGGACATACGGTCACGATTGAAACTGACCACCAACCCCGGTTCAGCATCTTTAACAAACCGATTCATGCCTCTCCAGGACGCCTTCAATGGATGTTGCTTCAACTTCAAAAGTTTGACATTATTCTGACCTACAAACGTGATAAGGATATGCACCTGGCTGGCACCCTCTCGCGTGCTCCCCGACAGACCTGCGAGGGTCCGCCCTCACCAGATGTTGGCATCTTGTAATAATGACTGTGTCTTTTATTCGCTCATCCTATGTGGAGGACCTGGTTGCCCGTACTGCTGCTGACAGTACCATATGGTCACTCACCTCTGTCATTAAGAGCAGCTGGCCTGACAAGCATTACAATGTACCACTTCCAGTTTGGCCTTTCTTTGCCATCCGTGATGAACTAGTACTACAAGATGGTATTATCGT
This sequence comes from Okamejei kenojei, assembly GCA_035221665.1. Lineage (NCBI taxonomy): Eukaryota > Metazoa > Chordata > Chondrichthyes > Rajiformes > Rajidae > Okamejei > Okamejei kenojei. The sequence goes on from CM069137.1 coordinate 55,568,616, forward strand.
AAAAGACCACAAGGCTGTAGTCCCTGCTTCTTTACACAGCAAGTATTTTAACGCTGTCCATGCAGGGCATCCAGGCACTGAAGCAACTGTCCTATGAGCAAAAATCATGTTTTACTGGCCTGGTATAGCTGAATACATTCTCGAGAATGTGGCATCCTGTGCAATGCGTAACAGTTTGGCACTTCATCAACAAAAGCAACCACTTCTCTCACACCCGGCTCCTGCCCTCTCATGTACTACAGTGGCAACTGATATATTTGAGTGGCATGGCAAGCTTTACCTGGTTCTTGTCGACTTGTATTCCGGCTGGTTTGACATCGATCTTTTCATTAGCCCCACTTCTCACGGGGTAGTTCTAAAACTCGCTTGCCATTTTGCAAGCCACGGAGCTTCTTGTCAACAGCTATCTGATAACGGCAGTCAATTTATCAGCCAGCACTTCAAAGAATTTGCTGCACGCTGGGGTTTTCGCCACATCACCAGCAGCCCTCAATATCCTCAGTTGAATGGACTGGCTGAACGGACTGTCAGGAGTGCCAAACAATTAATGGAATGATCCTACAGAGCTAATTCCGATGTGTACCTGGACCTGCTCAACCTGCGCAACATCTCCCGCGACCCCATCTTGGGTTCACATGCTCAACGTTTATTGTCAAGACAGACCCAAGCCACAGTGTCTGTAGCAGATCAGGCATTAATCCCACAGGTGGTCCCACCATCGGAAGTCCAGTCCAGGCTGCAACAAAAGCGTGACATTCAAAAACAGTGGTATGACAAAACAAGCAGACTGCTGCCACCATTAACCGAGGGGCAGGTGGTTCGTTTGCAAACCGACAAAGATCGTGACCATATCGGTGTGCCTCTGAGCCACACTTATATTTGGTCAATGCTGATGGAGGCACCTACAGACGTAATAAGCAACATATCCTGCCTGTGAATGAGCCAGCTCCACCTCTGTATTATCCTGACCGTACAAGTGTACTTCCATCCACGTCCAGCATCATCGGTCCGCCTGTACCAGCACAACAACCTGTTTCTGAAACGGTTACTTTGCCATTGGTAACGCCTCCTCCGCCTGTACGACATTCCTCTGTTTCATCACCAGGAATGCCGTTTCAATCTCCGCCACCAATTATACCACTGACTCCATCTCCAGTAGCGAAGAACGGAAATGGTTTATATCGCACACGTGCTGGTCGTGTTTGCAAGCCCACGTTAAGGACCCGGGGTACACTTGACTTTCCTCCAGCTTATTATCATTTACTATGCATGCCTTATTTAGTCAATAGTTTTGTATTTACATCTAATTCTTTAAGAGTGAGGGTGTAGATCAGTGTCACTCATGCTATGAGTCATACCCACAGGTTTAATAGAAAGCCTTTTTCCCTTTCTCTCTCAGTCTTAAGATGTAGGCTATGATGAAGTTACCTATACTGAATTGCTAATAAACGTCTTTGGATCCTAATCACTGTGTGTGAGCTATGTCAATCCAACAGTACTTTTGTAACTTTGTCTGCGCCAAAACATGAAGACACTTGTGTAGTGCCTAGGTTGTATGCAAAACAAAGCATTTCACTGTACTTAAGTACATGTGGTAATAAAGTGCCATCCATTCATTCATTTTACTACGGAGTCACGTGAGTGACTATGTGAAGAACCCCGATCGCCCGCAGTGCGCGTCATTACGACGCACACATTTGTGAAGCACCGGTCTGGCAGGCACGTCACTCCTGCCAGTGGTAAGTTTAAACTCCAGGTAAGTATTTCTTACCTGTTTTATCATGTCCTGCAGGAACCCTTTCTTCCACAGAGGTTCCTGATGGGTGCTTCGCGGGTGCCGATGAGGGAACCAGTTGCGGACTGTGGGGAAACCCCGGTCCTACCGCGGAAGCGGGTAGCTGGGGACTGTCGGGCTCGCGGAGTTCAGTCACTGACAAAACGGTCAGTGTATTCTGAATGCTGGGTTCCCGGGGAGGGGAATTGCAGCAGAAGTGTGGTTTTTAGACAGCAGTAGCCCACGATATGGGGTTGAAGCTGACCAGAACGGTCAGTGACTTCTCAACGCTGGGTTCCCTGGGGAGGGGAACTTTAGCAGAAGTGTGGTTTTTAGACCGCAGTGGCCCACGATATGGGGCTGAAGCTGACCAGAATGGTCCCCTTGGTAAGGCACACAGAAGCTAGGTTTCGCCGGTGAGGGGAAACGCAGCAGCAATGCAGTGTCCAGACCGCAGCAGTTTTAGGATAGGAGGGGAACTGACCAATATGGTCAGCCCTGATGCCGGGAGGGTTCCCCTCTGGGTAATGTAAAACATTTTAGGTTGACCAAGATGGAGCCCTTGTGGAGAGGAGGTTCCATCTAGATACACTCCAACTACAGGAGTTGTGACAGTGCTGGGCATATGGGTGAGCCTGAGCCAGCAGCACCTATTCCACAGGGCTGCTTTTGTGGGATGCCGAATCTATGGCAATGCCAGGCATATGGATGAGCCCGAGTCAGCAGCACCTATTGCACAGGGCTGCTTGATGGGATGCCAAGTTTATGACAATACCGGGCATACGTCAGCAGCACCTATTGCACAGGGCTGCTTGACGGGAAGCTGGGCATAAGGATGAGCCCGAGCCAGCAGCACCTATTGCACAGGGCTGCTTTATGGGATGCCGAGTTTATGGCAATGTCGGGCATATGGGTGAGCCCAAGCCAGCAGCACCTATTCCACAGGGCTGTTTTATGAGATACTGAGTGATGGCAGCGCCGGCCAATGGGAGAGGCCACACCAGCAGCACCATGTACCAGGGCTGCTTTATATTGAGGCTGAGGCTATGGCACCTGCATATGGGAGAGCCACGCTAGCAGCACCTTGTAGCAGGGCTGCTTAATGTAGGCACCAACATCTCTAGAAGGGCTGCATAATGTTTCCCTCATGGGAGAGGTGAGCTTCCCGGGGCAGTTTGTTCTTACACTGAAGTTCTACAGGATCAAGACATCCTCATCGACTTAGAGGCATCTAACCATGCAAAATTGGACAATAGCAGAATTTGCAGACAGGTTCATTATTATGGTCAGGTTGTCTTACAAGGCAGGCTCGGGAATCGCCAGAGTTGCCGTCAAGGCAGACGTGAAGGATGACAGGCGTGGCCTGTTCATTATGAAAGATGGCTGATTAACAACTGGATTCATAGGGGTGTCCATTTACAGTATCATTGGAGATATTTGGTGGAGGCATTGCTGTGATGAGGCAATATAATAGTATAATCCACAGTGAACATACCCAAAGGGATGACGGTCACGTGTCAGAGATCATTACTGACAGCAAGATTTGCCATCACAACACATATGCAGTGAACACGCCTATCAGGGGGACATTAGACCCAGCCGCCGAATCTGTTCGTCAGGTAAGACCTATTCAAGAGGCAAATCCTGCAGGATGAAGGTAAGCGGTTCACTGAAGCTCGTAGCAGCATGAAAGCTGGCCAGAGGTTCCACGCACTCTATCAGTTCATTACGATTTACATTGAGTTATCAATTGGCTTATGACGCCGTCCTAGGCAACAGATTGGAGTCAATAGAAGTCTGTTACAGCTTTGTTGTTATAAGCAGCACTCTAGTCATTACGTGAAGAAGACTAATTGGCAATATAATAGATGTGGTTCAGCTGTGCATGTGAGAGAATTGAAATCATCCTAAATGGAGAACTCTAAAGTACCATGTAGGTCATGGTCGACACACTTTGCTATTATCAGCTGAAGCTGCCAAAGTCGCAATGATGGATAGACATTGTTCAGCATTGTTCCAGTAGGTTAATCAGCAAATGTCTCATGATATTGCAAAATGATGATAATGGCCTAAGAATGGGAAATTGCGAATATCATCTCTGGTTTGGAGCTGGAGGAGATTTGCATGAGTTGCCAATTCTTCATTTATTGGTGTCAAATATCTATAGACCCTACGGGCATTTTGTGGGTTAAGAGTAATTGAGCGGATATGTATATCTGCATGCTCAACTTCATGTTGACACGTTATGATGGTGGCATATGTTAGTCATGTGGGTGCAATCAAGTAAAGAATCCTGTTATGGTTACATAATCTCGTTGGCCACTGGAGTAACATCAGGTATAGGTCAATGACAACACAGAATGGGTGCTGAATCACACCGTATTTATGAAATTCTGCTTCAATGGAACACCGAATATACATATGTTTGTTTCATGCTTATTCACAGGTTGTAAAATATGTGGCATAACAGTGGCGAAAGATACATTCTCGCTGCGAGGAGAAGGATGGTCTTTTGTGTCTTCCTCCATTTTGCTTCATTAATCGGGGCGTCAAATGAAGTCATTAAGAGCCATTTAGGTTCTTATTGTGTGATTGAACTATGCAACTTTGATTCATGGTTGTCGGGAATAATAATATAACCTTATATGGTTATTTTGCTGGTTCAGTCTGTGGCTTGTGAAATCAGCCATTGCATGTTAAAATCAAATTATGTTCTGCAGATTCAATAGACTGCTCTACGGCTTGGGTTGTTACATCAGTCCTTGTATATGTTCAGTGTGCTGCGATAACACCAAAAAAGCAGGACTTTCTTTTTCGGGAGATGGAAAGCGTTTGTTGAATATTCATGTTGCATTGAAGAAGGTACAAATTACTGCTGTTTTAAATGATCTTTGTCAATAATTAAGTTGTACAGCCATTAACTGTGCCAACGTGCTTTCTCGTTGTATTGGCTGCAGCAAACAAGACCCGATCTGTCGGGTTCACCCTGGAAATCAAGTTTATAAGCATATCTTTAACACAATGTTTCCTAGGACAAGTACAATGCAGTATGGGATGTCAACATTGTGTAAACACTATTTCACCAGGGTGGTCCAGCTACATCCTTAGTTTCGCCGGATCTCATAAGGTGGTTATCCTCCTAGCGCTGGTTAGCGCAACAGGTTTAGTCGCTACATAGTTGCGACGGAACAAGATGGTTACATCAGTAAACAATAATATATAATATTTATGCTTATAATTCACTTAAGCAGGGCAGAAGGGGTGTCGGATCTCAAAATAGTTAAAGGCATACCCAGGGACCTTTGGTAAAGTGAGGACACACATACATAACAATACGTTAAGGTCACTGAGCGTCTTCAAGGCTCTGAACTAGCTATGTTGTTAGTCACAAAAACTTATAAGAATGTATCCGTTCAGGTCACTTCCAGAGGATAAAATGGACTTTGATTATGTAGGAGTATATACTGACTCTAGTTATCACTCCATCAGGGCTGCTATAACATCAGCAGCAAGGGTCTTACGTGCCGTTGGACCACGTCCTAATGCTTGCAGCATGGTCAACCGAACGAATTTCAAACATTTATAATAACCCATTACTAGACCAGGGGTATTTGTCAATCCTATTTTCATTTGATTATAGTTTCCATCCGAGTGAAAGGTGGGACTATTATTATTACTTCATTAATAACATCAGCATGTTTAAATCTACGTCATGACTGTATGTATTATGAATATTATTTCTTCATTTGTCAATGAAGTAGTTGTGGCTGTGTAGACTCGTTTCTCATGGCATGAAATCACAGAGCTTTGAAATCTTCACGTAGTCACTCACGTGACTCTAAAGTAAAACAGTAACAGTAATGAGAACTTACCAGTTTGAAGTTTGATCTTTATTTTATGAGGAGTTACGATGAGGGACTACGTGCCCTCCGCTCCCAACCCTCATAAATGTCGTCTGGTTGTTCTAGTCTTCTGTTATCTTACTATTATACTTCAGTCACTATTACCTGTGATTTCACACCGCTGCTTTGAAGATTCACGCGCACTGCTGGCGATCAGGGTTCTTCACGTAGTCCTTCATCGTAACTCCTCATAAAATAAAGATCAAACTTCAAACTGGTAAGTTCTCATTTAATCTTACTATTATAGTGCAGATCCTAGTCAAGTCAAGTTTGATTACTGTCATATGCACAAGTACAATGAAAATCTTTGTATCACAGCACAGGTTCTGCTTCCTTGACTAATTTGGGCTGGTTACCCATGCTCCTCGACACCTCTATTCCAAGTTCTTCTTCATCAGCTCTTCAAGTGGCTCACACATCTTGTGGGCAGGACACTGCTCAGTGTGGGCAAACCCCCCAAAATATCATGTCCCTGTAGAGTGATACAGTGTGGAACCACTTGCTCACACCGGTAATATCATAAGACTCAGAATCTCCTTTACAAACTTACATTTTGCTGGATTTGGCATCAGACCATGTTTAGTGATCAAATGACCACAATGAGACTTCATTTTGAACTACAACATTTGATTCTTCAACTTCTGTTGCTTCTCCCTCCATCCTATCATTCAAATGGATTAACTCTGTCTCTTTTACTGTTTCATCTTCTCAGAGGATCTACTATAGTCTTTACCACATTGATTCCTTCCAACATCCAATCTTCAGTGCCGTGCTGATTCCAAATGTCATTCTTCAGTGGTATCTATAGTATGGTGTGATGAAAACATTAAATGCAAGCTCTCCTCATCAAGTTCCACGTAACAAAACCGATTAATTGCATCCAGCACTCTAATAACATGTATTCTGCACAAATCTGACAAGCCATATTCTGCTATCCTCAAAACATAATGGTTCCTTTTCAGACCTTTATTAAGATCTTTTAGTTATAGTAAATGATCATCTGCTATCTTAGACTTGCAGCACCCACAATGCTGGATGCCTGGGTATAGGATCATTTAGTGTCTCAAATCTTTTGTTATTGCATCTAAAGAACATGATTTGGGTGAAAAGAACAGAGATTGTCTGAGGATACAGGCATCATGAAGATTTGGTGGAACAGGAGACATGCATGTAGTCACTACACCCAGCCTAGCTTTTGTCCAGGACACAAGGGATACTGAGGAGATTGAGCTTGAAATGATCAAAATGCAGAGATACATCAATTCTGGTATGACCACCAGGTGGCACTTTGATGGCGGCCTCGCCTACAGTCTGTCTGTCCTTTTCGCCTTTTATTTGGTTATTTCTACTGTTTAAAAAGTTTGTGTTAATGTTCTCCGGTTTGTTTTATGTGGGGGGTGGGCAGGGGCAGGGAAAACTTAAAAAAAAAATACCTTACCTTGCCAGAGATGTGATTATTTTCCTGGTCATATCTCCAGTCGCTTGGCGGCCTAACAACCGTGGAGCTGGAGGCCTTGGTCAGGACTGACTTTGAGCCCCTTTGAGGGCATGGGCTTACCATCGGAGTCTGTTCCTTGCATGGGATCAACGCTCCAACGTGGCCTGCGGACTTTAACATCAAGGAGCTCACAGTCGCGGGAGAGACCGTCGGGAAGCTCCAAAATTTCACGACGTTCGACTCACCCCGACCCAAGGTAGATCGCCCGGCGAGGGGGAGCTGAGATTCCCCCCCCAAGGCAGGAGCTTGATCGCCCCGACGAGGAGCCCCTCCGTCAGCTAAGTGTGTAGGATTGTCCCGTCAACGGAAGGTTAGAGGCCCCCGATCGCTGGAGGACGAAGAGGGGAAGAAATTGAACTTTTTATCGCCTTCAATCACAGTGAGGAATTTGGAGGGGTTACTGTGGTGGATGTTTATGTTAAAATGTATTTTGTGTGTTCTGTTGCTTTTTATTAGTATGACTGTACGGCAAGTCAAATTCCTCATATGTTGCAAAACATACTTGGCTAATAAAGTATGATTATGATGATTATATTTCTTACATCAACTGGTGCAGAAGATTAAGAGGCTACAAATCAAGAAAATAGAATACTATACCTCAAGTCAATTCAGTCAGAATGAAAAAAGACATGACAGGTTGAACCTGACATGCGCTACCATAACTTGATGATATTTGCCTTTTAATTCCCTTTTTCAGAAGAAAAACACCTGTGCATACATATGTCAGTTGCATGGCTGAAGTGATCGCTTGCATTGAAGTAATCTTTATGATCCATCTGCTGTCTTTCATGATTTAAGCCACCTCCCAGCTTGTTTCAATATTGCCTCAACAGCACCTGACTTGTCAATTTAAATGCATTGCCTCAAGATTGATAATCTGTTAGGAAGGTAGTACATGTTGTTCCTGAGTCAAGTTGAAGCATCACAAGTTGCCCTTAGACTAACATTTTGCCCGAGGTACATCTCCTGGTGTTCCTGCCATGGAAGTGAATGCATTTGGCAGCAATTACATTGTGTTCCACTGGTAGTTTAAAACGACTCTTTCTCTGTAACTGTCCATTCACTCCGTGGACTTCCAGTGTCCTGTCAGAGTATGCTGATTGTAGAATTAATTTTTCCCAACCATTTTTTCCTGAATGCAGGGTTTTTCTTCTTTAACTACTCATGTTGTCATCTTCCATAACACTTCAAGGTTTCAAGGTCAGTTTATTGTCACATGTACCAGTTAAGGTACAATGGAATTTGAATTACCATACAGCCATACTAAGTGAAAGCAACAAGACACCCACATAAAATAAAAGTTTACATAAACATCCATTACAGTGGAGTCCATTTTCCTCACTGTGATGGAAGGCAATAAAGTTTAATCTTCTTCCTCTTGTTCTCCCATGGTCAGGGGGGCAGTCAAACTATCCGCAGTCAGGCCGACCAAAGCCCCAGCAGCCGACGATAGAAGCCCCCGTTGGGGCGGTGAAACTCTCTCTGCGGCTATTCTTCACCTGCTCGTGTTTTGCTGTTGATCTTTCAATGTTTCCATGTGTTTTACTGAATTAGTTCTCTTCTTGTGTAGCCACTCAATTGGTTCAGGATTTCACAAACAATACAACCTTTAATGAGCGAGTCCTTGTGATGTATTTTACACTGAAATGAGAGCTTTATGAAATGGTTCAATTTTTTCCCTGTAATAAAGCTCTCACTTCAGTGTAAAATACAAGGACTCATTAAAGGTTGTATTGTTTGTGAAATCCTGAACCAATTTTGAGTGGCTACACAAGAAGAGAACTAATTCAGTAAAACACATGGAAACATTGAAAGATGAGATTGAGTTGAGAAAAAACTTTTTACCCAGAGAGTTGTGAATTTGTGGAATTCCCTGCCACAGAGGCAGTGGAGGCCAAAATCACTGGATGGATTTAAGAGAGAGTTAGATAGAGGTCTAGGGGCTAGTGGAATCAAGGGATATGGGGAGAAGGCAGGCACGGGTTATTGATTGGGGATGATCAGCCATGATCGCAATGAATGGTGGTGCTGGCTCAAAGGGCCAAATGGCCTCCTCCTGCACCTATTTTCTATGTTTCTATTTTCAAAGAGACACAATTATATCTTTACTTTCATCTGCTCTTTGATATGTCAAAATCATTTCTAGATTTGGTTATTGCTCTTCCTTCCATTCCTTCCATTTTTGACAACTTGCCTGGAGATCCTGTGGCTTGGATGCTCTTATTTGTACCAAGCCTGAACCTCACAGCTTGCATTTTTATGAGCTCCCCCTCAATAACTTTTCTTTTGACTCCTCCCACTTCCTCCAAATACAAGGCGTAGCTATGGGCCCCAGCTACGCCTGCCTCTTTGTTCGGGTACGTCGAACAATCCTTGTTCTTGGCGTACAGGGCCCCATCCCCGACCTCTACCTCTGTTACATCGACGACTGCTTTGGTGTCACCTCCTGCACCCACACACAACTGACTGACTTCACCCGTTTCACCACCAACTTCCATCCGGCACTCAAATACACCTGGACCATTTCCGACACTTCCCTACCATTCCTTGACCTCACCATCTCCATTGCAGGGGATTACACTCCTGACCGACATCCACTATAAACCCACTGACTCCCACGGCTACCTGGACTACTCTGGCAACTCCCTTGTCAATTCTTCCCTTCCCTCCCACTCCACCCCTTCCCCGGGCACTTTCCCTTGCAACCGCAAGAGATGCTACACTTGTCCCTTTACCTCCCCCCTCCACGGACCCAAGCAGTCCTTCCAGGTCCGACAGAGGTTCACCTGCACCTCCTCAACCTCATCTACTGCATCCGCTGCCCTAGATGCCAGATGATCTATATCGGTGAGACCAAGCGGAAGCTTGGCAATCGTTTCGCCGAACACCTCCGCTCGGTCCGCAATAACCAACCCGACCTCCCGGTGGCTCAGCACTTCAACTCCCCCTCCCATTTCATATCCGACCTCTCTGTCCTGGGCCTCCTCCACGGCCAGAGTGAGCAAGACCGCAAATTGGAGGAACAGCACCTCATATTCCGCTTGGGGAGTCTGCATCCTCTTGGCTTGAACATTAAATTTTCTCAATTCTGTTAACCCTTGCTGTCTCCCCCCTTCCCACCTCTCCTCAGCCCTCGGGCTCCTCCTCCTTTTTCCTTTCTTCTCCCCGCCCCCCCACCTCCCATCAGTCTGAAGAAGGGTTTCGGCCCGGAACGTTGCACCTCCTCCAACCTCATCTATGCATCCGCTGCCCTAGATGCCAGATGATCTATATCGGTGAGACCAAGCGGAAAGCTTGGCGATCGTTTCGCCGAACACCTCCGCTCGGTCCGCAATAACCAACCTGACCTCCCGGTGGTCAGCACTTCAAACTCCCCCTCCCCATTTCATATCCGACCTCTCTGTCCTGGGCCTCCTCCACGGCCAGAGTGAGCAAGACCGCAAATTGGAGGAACAGCACCTCATATTCCGCTTGGGGAGTCTGCATCCTCTTGGCTTGAACATTAAATTTTCTCAATTCTGTTAACCCTTGCTGTCTCCTCCCCTTCCCACCTCTCCCTCAGCCCTCGGGCTCCTCCGCCTTTTTCCTTTCTTCTCCCCGCCCCCCCCCCACCTCCCATCAGTCTGAAGAAGGGTTTCGGCCCGGAACGTTGCCTATCTCCTTCGCTCCTTAGATGCTGCTGCACCCGCTGAGTTTCTCCAGCTTTTTGTGTACCCTTGCATTTCTTCAAGACATGTGCATGTGTTCTATCAATTTAAATGGATCACATTGGCCATTTAGTATTCTCCTTTGAACAAGGATCAAAATGTCATAGCTTTTTTCACAAGCATTTCAACTCCACTTGGCCACTGAAGTGTAAGATAACACTGGGATATTGGCAAGAGGAGTGATAGATGAGAAATCGATCTGATTGGCGCCTCCACCTCTATGTTAGCTGTCATTATATGGCCTGGCCCTTCTGCACCTGTCCCAGAGATCTGCAAAGCATTTTATCAATCAGTGGGGTACTAACCAACATATGGGATCATGCAAGGATTACAGTGGCACAGCCATAGAGCTTCCTCCTATCAGACCTAGTGACATGGGTTTGATCTTGATCTCTGGTATTGTCCCAGTGGAGTTTGCATATTCTTCCTGTGCCCACATGAGTTTCATCTAGGGGTGTTCTCTTTCTCCCTGCATCGCAAAAGTACGCAGGTTATCAGGTTAATTGTCCACTGTAAATTGACTGTACTTTATGTATGTTTGTGGTAAGACAATTAATAGTTCTTATTGCGCATATGTAAAAGTATTTTACTGGGACTAAATGCGTAGCAGCACAAATTACATTGTTCAGAAAAGGGATGAGGTTCAGCAGAGTGAATATAGGAAATTAGCCGAAAGGATAAAAAGCAGGATCTAAAAGCAAGTCATCTCTAGCGTACTCTAGGTGCCACGTGCCAGTGTATGCAGGAATGGAAAGATGCACAGGTGAGGAGTTGCTGCAGTGGTTAGGGATTCAGATTTTTGGACCAATCGAATCTCTTCTGGGCTGAGCTGGAATGATGATAGGTTTTGCTAGTGCTACTTGAGAGGGCTTAAACATGAATGACTGGGGAACATGATCCAATTGGAAGGCAGGTGGAAGGCTGGAAGGCTGTGACAGCAAATTCAGTGGACAGGAGAGACAGGATCATGGCAGGGGAACGAGGAAAATGGGTTGGAATAAATTGCATTTATTTCAATGCAAGAGGCCTGACACATAAGGTGGATGCACTCGGGGACATCACCGGGTCCACCATAATTCTGCCTTCAACACTATAATTGTAACACAATTCATCACAAAACCTCTGGATCTAGGATGAAGCACACTCCCCATGCCTCCCCCCACCGTGTCCCATGTCCTCTGCAAATGGATCCATGACGTCCTGACCCATAGACAAATCACAAAGGATAGATGACAAAACGTCCTTCACAATAATTCTCGTCATTGCTGCTCCACAAGACAATGTTCTCAGCTCCTTACGGTACTTTGTATACACTCACGCCCATGGTCTGTGCAGTCTAATTCTGTTGTAATAACATTTATAAATATGCAGAAAATATCACCCACCATACTGGGCCGGATCTGAAATGACAATGAGGAAGGAGATAGTAAGTTGAGTGGCATGGTGTCAAGACAACAACTGTTTCCTCAGTGTCATAAAAACGAAAGAGCTGGGCATCGACTTCAGGAAGCGTGGATGGAGTACATGCCCCAGTTGGCATCAATGGTGTTGAAGAGGAGATGTTTGATAGCTTAGGGTTCCTAGGTGCAAATATCACCAACAATTTGTCCTGGTACAACCACATTGATGCAATTGCCAAGAAAGCACAGCTACAACTTACTCAGAAGACTCAGGAATTCGGCATATGTCCAATGTCGCTAATCGATTTCTACAGATGCGCCAACGAAAACATCTATTGGGATGCATCACAGCTTTGTATGGAACTGCTCTGTCTAATACTACAAAAATAATGGAGAATTGTGAATACAGCTCAGTTTATCGCACAAATCGCAGCCACACCATTCCTCTCAAATTCCCTACAACATCCCACACCCAACCACCCACCCCACTGACCCCCTCACCCCCCATTGACTCCATCTATACTTCATGCTGCCTCATAAAAGCATATTCAAGGACCACTTAGGTCGACAAAAAATGCTGGAGAAACTCAGCGGGTGAGGCTGCATCTATGGCGAGAAGGAATTGACGACGTTTCTGGTTGAGACCCTTCTTCAGACTGATGTCAGGGGAGGGGGGGGCGGGAAAAAGAAAGGAAGTAGATTGAGACTGTAGGATTTGTGGGAGAACTGGTAAGGGGGAGGGTATGGAGGGAGAAAGCAAGGGCTATCTAAAAGAACAATCTATCAAGGACCATTTATTCTCCGGTCATTCTCCCTTCTCCCCTGCCCTATTGGGCAGAAGATATAAAGGCTTGAAAGCACATACCACCAAATTCAAGAACTGCTTTTTTTTCCTGCTGTTATCAATCTCTTGAACTGAACTCCCATACAAAAAAAATACAAAGTTCACGGAGTAACTAAAACAGGTCAAGGACTTGTCCCGCAGGTGGCGCGCGAGGATTTTGAGAATTCCAAAATCCTGGGGCGCCGGGCATACACCACCACGTCTCACCACTCACCATGCGCGCATAATACGCATCACGACACGCGCATTGTGGGTCGTGACGCGTAAATGATGTCGCGTAAATGACGCGCAAATAACACCCAAGTGGGACAGGCCCTTTAGGCAACACCCCTGAAAAAAGTTTATAGGTGATGTTTCCGTTTTGAACCCTTCTTCAGATTGATTGTGGGGTGGGGAAGGAAAGCTGGTAGAGAGGGGCAGGACAATATGTATCAGGTAATAGGTGAACACAGGAGAGGTGGTTGATAAGCAGAAACCCTTCCTAGCCTGTGTTCACCTATTATCTGCCATGCTTTGCCCTGCCCCTCCTCTCTTCCAGATTTCTTCCCCCTCCTCCCCCAACAATCAGTCCAAAAATGGGTCCCGATCCGAAACGTCACCTATCAACTCTGTCCAGGGATGCTGTTTGACTCGCTGAGTTACACAAGCACTTTGTCTTTTTTGTAAACCATCATCTGCAGTTCCTTGTTTCTATATTTTCACATATGCTGAGGATGACTTCTCGATCTCCTAATCTACCTTCATATGGCCCTTTCACTTTTCTTTACCTGCCCTATCTCTGTAACTGCAACCTTTTATTCTGCACTCAAAACAATTCTAAATAATTTATCTTTTACTTAATCTGTTGTACCTGTGACATGATTTGCACGGACAACATTAAAATTAAGATTTTCACTGTATCTTGGTAAACATGACCATAATAAACCAAAACCGAAACATCGACCTTCCATCCACAGATCCTGCTGATATCCTCCAGTTGATTGTTGATGCTATAAACAGACACAGATAAATCTCTCTGAATTTTTATAGTATGACTGGAAAGCCTGCCAGAATGTTGACTTATTTTGTTGCTATTCCATCAATCTGTTTTATCAATGGCCACTGACGTGCAGTATTTGCATCCAGCTGAGCAGTCTGGACAATAAAGAGCCCTTTGACAGGCTATTCCGACTGCTGAAGTACAGAGAACTGGAAACACTCGGAGACAGAGTTCACAGTTCAGCCCATAGATCTTTATGACAGGGGAGAAGACCAGTTTACTGACTTTGAAACTTTCTAATGGACTCCCTGCCTCCAGCTAAAAACCCATTTCCCTGACTTCTCATGCCCCTCTGAAGTGTGATTACTAATTATTGTACTACACATTCTCTGATGCTGTAGCATCAGAATGTGTTGCCCCCTGTGATGAAGAAACCGCCAGTGATCATTTATTGTAGGAATGCAAGATTAACATTTTAATTGTTAAAAAGTTAACTTTTTGCCTGTCAGTGATGCCTTAAAATGAGAGGCAATGTGGCTACAGGAAATCAAATTCTGTTAGCCGGTGACACCCACATCCCAGCCTCCCATGGGTATGAATCATTACAGGGCCCTACATCCTGCATCGGGATGAGTGCTATGGAGAAGAGAGGGTTGCCCACTACTTCGCAGAGTGCAGATTTTTTCAAAGGAAAGTCTGGAGTAGGTTCCAAGGGTCACGGTTTATCCCAAACACCTGTGTAACAGAGGACTCACTGATTTACAGTGTGTTCCCAGGGAAACATTCAGAGACAGACGTTGAGTGCTGCTGGAAGGTCATCAACTTGGTGAAAGATGCTTTTTGGTCTGCCCGAGGTTTGTTAACCTCCCAGCAGAGTAAGATGTCCATCAGGGAATGTTGCCAACTGGCCCGCTCCAGACCTCAGGGGTACGTGGTGAGCTTGGTGCAGCCAATGCCAAGGCTCTGTCGGGGCGAACCACAGTCTTTCTGCTGATGGACATTGGGGGGCAGGGTGTGGTGGAGACGTCCCTCACATAAGGGATATCACCACAGGGGGCCACATTAGTGGCAAAGGTGCTGGGTAAAATTTGTAAATACTACATTATGACACAATGAATGTATGTGCAGCCTCCGAGAATGTCGGAAGAATGTTTGCATAGTACCCGATTTCTATATATTCTTCACTCTGAATAAAGTTTACTTTAAATGATTTTAAAAAAGGGGCCTCCTTGCATGACGTTCCATCTCATTTTCTGCCTCTCTCCAGTTCTCTTCTACAAGTAAAGAAAAAGAGAGATCTTGGCAAGTATTTCGGGGTAAATGTGAGGGAAGGGCTTGATGCTGCATTAAGGTAAATGGGGGAAATGAGGAACTCCCCAGACTAAGTGAGCTGGGTGCTTCTCACGGATGAGTTGAGATGATAATTTACTATTTGAACAATGTGAGGCTTTTGAGAGTTGGACTACATATATCGAGGGCGGCACGGTGACGCAGTGGTAAAGTTGCTGTTTTATAGCGCCAGAGACCCGGGTTTGATCCTGACTGTCTGTATGCAATTTGTCCGTTCTTCACATGACCCGAGTGGGTTTTCTCCAAGATCTTTGGTTTCTTCCACTCTCCAAAGAAGTACTGGTTTGTTGGTTAATTGGCTTGGTATAAATGTAATGTCCCTAAAGTGTGTAGGATAGTGTTAATGTGTGGGGATCACTGGTCAGTGCAGACTCGGTGGATCAAAGGGCCTGTTTCCATGTTGTATCTATCTATATACCTATAAAAGTCTCATCCTGTATGTATGTCTGTATGCATGTTTTGTATCTTTCACAAAACGCTACGCCCTAACGCTTCAATATTTACATATTTGCCCTGCACACCGTAATCAGGTTCACTTAAGATTTGATGCTGTATTTCACGTTATTGATGATTAAAGTCTTAAAAAGCCAAATTTAACGATTTTTACTGTTAAAATCCTTCCTGCCAGCTTCCAACACACTTTGATACAATGTTGCAAGACAGGAACACTCTGAACTTTTCACCCGAATGGGATATCACAGCAAGTGCTTCAACAAGAGGAGGAAGGCCAATTGGTATTGCAATTGGAACTGCTGCGGCAGACAGGGGAAGTGCAATTGGGATTTTTTTATAAAGTCCACTGCTAAGGGAGGCAGGGGAGTGGT
This sequence comes from Okamejei kenojei, assembly GCA_035221665.1. Taxonomy (NCBI): domain Eukaryota; kingdom Metazoa; phylum Chordata; class Chondrichthyes; order Rajiformes; family Rajidae; genus Okamejei; species Okamejei kenojei. Next base: position 55,584,894 of record CM069137.1, read on the forward strand.
GGAATCTTACGTTCAGGAATGGGTTGAGTTGGGGGACCATGCTTCCCGTGGGTGCTATGGGTTAGTGGTGCAATATTGCGTTGTGGAACGGGTTGCGTTGGGGGACCCAGGCCTCCCATGTGACAGGACCAATGGGTCCCAGTTGGTTTAGTATACCTATAAAAAGTCTGATCTTGCATGTATGTATGTATGTATGTATCTTCCTCAAAATGCTAGCGTTAGCACTTAAAGTTTTACATATTCTAACTCACATTTTTCCTGACCACGCCATACTCAGCTTCATCCTATATTTCTCTATTTATTCATGATTAAAGTTTTAAAAATAGCCAAAAACCGCTTCTCACAGAACCTTTTTCCAGCTGCTTCCAATGATGATATTGCAATGCCATCTCATGGACATCCAATCACGATGGATCTCATTTACAAATGATATCACAATGGGACGTTGCCAACGATAACCACAGCTGCTCACAGAGAGCCTTCTTCCCAGTAGCTTTAAGTGATGATATCACAATGCCACTCAGTGCACCAATCACAATGGGCTCTCAAGCTGCCAAGTGCCACAATGACATCACAATGGGACGTTGCCAACGGTAACCTCAGATTCTCACAGAGATCCTTTTTCCAGCAGCTTCCAGTGATGATGCAATATTTTAAAACTTTGAAAATGCCAACTTTAACAAGATTGTTACTGTTAAAATCCTTTCTGCCAGCTTCCAACATACTTGGATACAAAGTTGCAAGGCAGGAACACCCTGAACTTTTCACCTCAATGGGATATCACAGCAAGTGCTTCAACAGGAGGGGGAGGTCAATTGGTATTGCAATTGGAACTGCTGCGGCAGGCAGGGGAAGTGCAATTGGAATTTAAAGTCCAATGCTGAGGGAGGCAGGGGAGCGCTGGAATCTTACATTCGGGAACAGGTTCAGTTGCGGGACCACGCCTCCCATGGGGGCTATGGGTTAGTGGTGCAATATTGCGTTGGGGAATGGGTTGCGTTGGGGAACCAGGCCTCTCATGTGACAGGCACCCAACTGGTCCCACTTGATCTAGTCTCTAAACTAAAAACCAATCCTTAGGATGTAGGGCAATGTACCTCAGCACAGAAAAGTGGTACAGCATGGAGATGGATTATTTGGCACATCAGGCTGGACATTGAGTAGCCATCTACACGAATCCCATTTTATTGTCCCTACATTCCTATTAACTGCCCTCAGTTTTTACCACTCACCAACATATTATTTCACAGTGACCAGCCCACATGTCTTTAGAGATGTTAGAGGAAACCCAAATGATCACAGGCAGAATGTGCCATCCCCACACAGCACCTGAGGTCAGGATTGTACCCAGCCACTCTACTGTGTGTCCATTATTCGATGTCCCATTCATTTTTCCTTACCGAATGATTGCTAAATCATTCAGTGTACTGAATCTCGGAACAAGAAATTGCACCTTTTTTGCTCACTGCTGTGGCAAATTCTAGCTACTTTTCGGTGTGACGAGCAGTTCTCTCCCCTTCTCTCTGGATCTTCATGGCCACCAGCGTGACCTCCATGAGGAGTTACTGAATTTTGGAGCATTGAGGAAATCCCCCCACCATGGGTACCATGTAATAGTAAGATTAAATGAGAACTTACCAGTTTTAAGTTTGATCTTGATTTTATGAGGCGTTACGATGAATGTTTACGCAAAGAAGGCCGTCAGTCCACTGAGTGCGTCAATGTTCAAAGCAGTGGTGTGAAATCACAGATAACAGTAGTTGAAACTGAACATAGTAAGATTAGAGAAGAATAGAACTACCAGATTACTTAATAATATGAGGGTTGGGAGCGGTAGGCAAATAAAGACTCATCGTAACTCCTCATAAACTTCAAACTGGTAAGTTCTCATTTAATCTTACTATTTTACTTCGGAGTCACGTGAGTGACTTGCGTGAAGATTTCAAAGCTCTGTGGTTTCATGCCGGAAACGAATCCTTGTGTTACTCGCTGCATGAAGTGACCATGGATGAATGAAAAATAATTAATGCATTCAGACATGACTTAACTTGTTAAAATGCTGATGCTTTAATCATCCAAAGAAAATAATTGTGACTCTTTCATCAAGAGGGAAGCTATAAAACAGTCTTAAACGAAGTTGGCAAATACCCCCGCTTAGCCAATGGGTTATTTAAAATGTTGGTAAAGTATGTTCGTTTGACCATCCTGCAGCTGCTTAGGCTGTGGTCCTGTGGAACCGTACATTACCCTTGGAGCTGATGTAGTAGCAGCCCTGGTGGAGTGTGTGTAGTAAATATTAGTCAATACATACATTAGCCAAAAATCACGGTTTTACCTCCTGAGGATGGTGGAACTAATACTTCTATGAAATTTTTTGTACCCAACAAACATAGCTAGTTAGGAACCTTGGAGGCTCTAGGTGACCTAGACGTATTAGTGTAAAGGTGTGACCACACATTACCGAAGGTCCATAGGGTAGCTTTGAAACTTGTTGAGACCCAAGCCCTGGTTAGTTCTGGTTAATAAAATCAAAAAACATAAAATGTTATGTATTAGCAGATATACCATCCTGTCCAGTTGCAATTTACGTTATGACCTGGCCCGGTGCACTGAGGCCAGTGCCATGAGCATAAGAACCTTTGAGAGCCAGCTAAAGCTTAGGATGTAGCCAGAACCTCCTGATGAAGTAATGTTAAATTACATCTATGTCCCATACTTCCGTGCTACCGGGCCTAGGAGAACTTGTATCAAAGATATCCTTATATTCTGGAGATCGGAGCGTGAGGCCGACATTGTGGGTCCCACTGCTGCAGCAAATATGATGAGAAAAGCAGGTTGGCATAGTGAATGACACTTTCCTTAATTATTGTCATAGATCTATGTGAAAATGAACTGCAAGACATCAGTTTCCGTGCTGTGTTGTACGTAACATGTATACAAGAACAAAATGGTTCCCATTTCCTGAAGTGGAATAGTACTGCCTTATGGTGCCTCCCCTGCACTCTGCACTACATGAGCCATAGGCTTAGTCGCCTCAGAGTCTGCAAGTCAATTAATTGATTTTCTTGCAGTGGCTGGTTTCCCATGTCACAGGCAGAAAACCAGCAAGCGTTATGTTTAGAATGACCATATTAGGTTCTATACAATTTCCAACATTAGCGGGCACCCGTGGCTGCGTATGCCTGAAAGCGGTGTCTTGCTGGATTAATTGCAAGACCCGACTGAATTGGCAGTATGGAGGAAGACATGCAAGAAACATTCCCCCCAGTGTGGCGATAGTGTATTCTCGCCACTGTATGCCATGTATTAACAACTGGAAAAAAGAGCCTGGGTGTAAACATATCAATATTCGGTGTTCTATCGAGTCATGATGACATTAAACACTTAGTGATCCAACATTCCATTCTGTGTTGTCATTGATTTCACTTAATGACACAATAGCCTCAAACGAGGTTAGCTAAAAATCATGGGATAGTTTAACTTTTTTGCACCCCATGTGACTTAACATTTGCCACCACCATGGTGTATCAACTTGGAGTTGAGCATGCAGATTATGCATATTCGCACAATAACCTTTAACCTATAGGATGCACCTAGTGTTATAGGTAGTAGAAACCAAATTGAAAATTGATGCAAACCGTATCCACCTCCATAACTGGAGAGGGCAGTCATAATTTCTCATCTTTGAGGACTATCATCAGTTTGTAATTACTGAGGATAACTGACCAAACTTACTGGAGCAATGCTGAATACTGCCACCATGTGACTTTGGTAGCTTCAGCTGGGGTAAGCCTGGGTCTATTAACAAAGACTTACATGCTACTGAGGGGTTAATTCTTACTTATAATACAAAGGCACAATTTGCATGTCTGGAACACAGCTGCTCTATTGCCAATTACACTTAATGAGTAGATTGCTGCTTATAACAACGAGGTTGTTACAGGCTTCTGATAATTCCACCTCCTGCTCCAGGCGGAGTAAAGTCCCTGTTAAGTTGATAGTAAAATGTAATCCAATAGTCAATTGTTCTGATTGGTATCAACATAAATTTAACTGGATGGATTAAAGGACCCAATCCTCAAATATAATTTGGGCTGCAACAGTTAATTTAGTAAAATACAGCATTTAAAAAAACATTATCCAGATAGGTGATAACAATGTTCTAGAGCCGCGAAGCAGCCAAGTTTAACTAATTTGGTAAATAATCCTGGAGCTGAAGTAGCCCATTTGCAATGATTTTTACTGTTGCATTGACCCATCCAGATAAATTTCAAATATCTCGGTGATCCCTGTGAATGGGAATTGAATAGCAAGCAACTTTGAGATCGATGCCTGCCATATAGCTCCTATGGAATCAATAATTGGACAGTAACGATGTATCCCATTTTGAAAGTCTATACTGCACATAGGAGTTAAATCTGGAAGAAGTGACATCCTGCATCTTTCACAATTATCCTGAAAGGCAATCCAGCCCATAATACTGGGCCCATCTCGAAAGACAACTCCGGCCCCAATTCCAAGCCTGCTTGGAACCTAGTATGTTGTGCAGTATAAAGTAATCATATGTTATCATCAGTTTATTAAACCCAGATCTAAATCTCATGAAAAAATGGTCACTTGTAGAAAAACAACAAGTGTAAATATTAACAACATGTCCACAAACCCAAGTGACGCGCTCAGCGGACTGACGGCCTACTTCACGCAAGTCACTCACGTGACTCTGAAGTAAAATCCGTGCTACCTGCTCCATGGTCGGATAGTCGGTGACTAAACTCTCTCCCCCACCTGGTTTGCCAAGTGAGGAGGGGGCTGTGGACTCCCAGCAGGACCAAAAACAAGACCTGTCAAAGGGCGGATGAGCTTCTAGCAAGCCAACGGCCATCCACACTTCAATCGAAGTTACGATCACTGTCATACACAGCATTATAAGGAATGATAATAAAGCGCACACACACACCAAAATCCGATACTTCCAGCGGCAGAAGTCCGCAGAAACTGGAGGACAGAGATGTGTGGTGCGCCCGTCACCATTCCCGTTGAAAACCAATAATGTTTTTCAACGATGCATTGCTAATGTTTTCAACGATGATGATGAATGTTACCAGCCTGTCCAAGTAACAAACTGCACATGCTGAGCTAAGCCCTTGAGTCTGCCAAAATTGGGCCTTTCCAGGTTGAGAAGCTGCTTGAGATTGTTATAGAATAGAGATGAACCCCCTCATCCCAGTCTTTTTCAAACTCCAGGCAGTAAGTCCTCAACATGGATTTCAAAGTCTGGTGAAACCGCTCGAGAGCTCCCTGGCTCTCTGGATGATACGCACTGGAGTAACAATGCTCAATATCCAACAACTTCATTAACTGACCAAAAACATTTGACATGAAGTTGGAACCTTGGGCAAACCGAACAACGAAAAAAACTTAGTGAGAGACTTCACAATGGCAGGGGCAGTAATGTTATGCAAAGGGACCACCTCCGGAAAAAGCGGGTAACGCACACAATGGGCTTGCTGTCACCTCAGGGAGACAGTTCTTAAAGTCTTCCATAATAATCAAGGCCCGCAGCAGCTCAAAATCCTATCACTCCTTGAGAAGCGCACTACCTGTCAAAAAGTGCCTCCTTCTCCCAAGAAAACTCCCACATAAGTCTGACTATCAAACTTCCTAAAGCGCCGGAACTTCTGCCAGTACGCCTCTGGAACTAATTCATAAGCCCTTAAACACCGTAGACTTCAACACACTCATAGTCCCGACTGTTGTCAACAGATAAAGACGAGTACACCCCTGTGCTTTACCCCCAAGGGACACTCTGCAAAATAGCAAGGACACATTTCCCTAGGCCACTTCAAGGACGAAGCCTGTCCGTTCAAACACAGCAAAATACTTGTCCACATCCTTCTCATTAAACGGGGGAAACCAGGCGGATGTTCTTGCTCATATCAAACTCCCGTTCCCTAGTAGAAACTCGGGTGAGGCATCCAACTCCTTCTCCTGCAGCTCAAGGCGTTTCATTTCAAGCTCTAATTGGAGCATGAGCTCTTTCTCTCTTAAGGCCCTCACCTTTTTCATTTCAAGCTCTAACTCCTTCAATCGAATGGGGTCCCCCATTTCCTGACTAGGTTTTGTAGAAGATAGAGGACTGTCTGCACCAGCAGGCAATACCCCACTCCTCACCAACGCAGACCATAACTCCGACTTTATAGCCCCTTTCTTCAAATGCTTATCAATAGGCACCTTATAGGTCTCTGTCAGCATACACAAATGCTCCTTGGTACATTTATCAAACAATCCCGACTAGGAGCTTCAGTAAATTCCTGTACTTTAAAACTCCATATCAAATGTAGGACCAAACTACCAGCCAAACCCTGGTCACAAATGTTACCCAAATGGAAGAGGAAAAAAATCTCCTCACAAACACAGAATTCCTCAAGTCACCTCACAACACAGACTTCCTCAGTCACCAGAAGCCTACCAAAAAAAAACCCAAAACTGTCTAGGGTCCTCAAAGCTTAGGACGAGCCCCCATTTTGCACGACTCCTGAATGCAGGTACTTCAGAGTCGCGTAACATAGTCAAAAACCAGGCTCAAGTTCAAGAAAATTGTCTTTTATTTAATTAAAACACAAACCTGATTCAAACAACCCAGACAAGGACAAGAATACACTAATAAACAAAGATAACAGTGCTCCAGCCAGCCTCGCAATGGGCCGTCGAACTAGAGTCTCTAACCTGCCTAAATGGAAATATCCCTTGAACAAAATACACGAAAACCCTCAGGTCAGCCCTTATCTGTCCCAATTCAATATTAATTGACAAATGTAGCTAATAATACACAAAGTTCTATGCCATGTGGCCAGCCTCCTGCAGCTCAGGCCAGCAACCTGCTCCGAGCCAGGTTCGATGAAGAGAGAGAGAATTCTGGGAGATTCTGGTATTTAAGCTTCCGATTGAGTCACTGTCACCTGACGTAGCTTTGGCCAATCGCGTACAGGAGCCCTTAACCCTTGATTCCTGACTCCCAGCCACGGGGGTCTGCACTCAGAAGAGAAACACAAGAGTTAAGTACATAGCCTTCACCAGAGGAGGGGGGGGGGGGGAGTACCTAACAAGGTTGTCTATAGAATTGCAAGACCCTTAACAGCATTGAAGTGCAGAGGGATCTTGTTCAAGTTCATAGCTCACTAAAGGTGGCAGCACAAGAAGATAGTATGGTAAAGAAGGCATATGGTATGCTTGCCTTCATTGTTAAAGGGCATTGAATATAACAAATCAGGAAGTCATGATGCAGCTCGATCGGACTTTGATTCGGCTGCTTTTGGAGTATTGTGTGCCATTCTGGACGGCCCATTACAGGATAGATACAGGGGCTGCAGAGTGTGCAGATGAGGTTTACCAGAAAGCTGCCTGGTTTAGAGTGTTGCAGCTACAGGGAGAGGTCGATAAACTTAGATTGTTTTCTCTAGAATGTCAGAGGATGAGGAGAGACTTGAGAGAAGTATATAAAATTAAGAGAGGCATAGATAAGGTAGACAGTCAGAACCTTTTTCCCAGGGTGGAAATGTCCAACACTAGAGTGCACAGCTGTAAGGTGAGAGGGAAAATGTTTAACAGATATGTGAGCGCAAGTTTTCTTTACATGAAGTGTGCTGGGGGTCTGGAATGCATTGCCTGGGGTGCTGGTGGTGGTGGCAAATGCGATTGTGGCATTTAAGAGGCTTGTAGATCGGCACGGAAGTGTAGGGAATAGAGGGATATGGATCATATACAAGCAGATGAGATCAGTTTAACTAAGCATCATGTTCGGCACAAACGTAGGCTGAAAAGTCCATTCCTGTGCTGTAGTGTTCGAGGTTCTATTAGAGTCATAAAAAAATACATAGTTTTTGCCTGCCAAGTCTGCACCAGCCACCAATCACCCGTTAACACGAATTCTCTATGAATCCAATTTTCCCGATGTTGTACATGTTCTATCAATTTCCCAAATCCTACCACTCACCTATACACTGGGGGCAATTTTTAGTTATCAATTAACATAGTCATACAGCACAGAAACAAGCCTTTCTGCCCAACTTGCCCATCCAAGATGCCCCATCTAATCTAGTCCATTTGCCTATGTTAGGCCCATATCCCTGTAAGCCTTTCCATGTATCTGTCCAACTACCTTTTAAATGCTGTTATAGTACCTGCCACAACTACCTCCTCTGGCAGTTCATTCCGTATACCCACTGCTCTCTGAGTGAAAAAGTTGCCCCTCGTATTTCGTAGTTTTCGTATTTAATCTTGCCCCCTCGCACCTTAAAAACAAGTCCTCTTGTCCTTGGGAAGAAGGGTCTCGACCCGAAACGTCGCCTATCTCCTTCGCTCCTTAGATGCTGCTGCACCCGCTGAGTTTTCCAGATTTTTGGTGTACCCTCCTCTTGTTTTTAACTCTCCTATCCTGGGTAAAAGACCTCAGCCTATCTATTCCCCTCATGAACTTATACACATCTATAAGATAACCTCTCATTCTCCTACGCACCAAGGAATACAGTCCTAGCCTGCCCAACCTCTCCTTATTGCGCAAGCCCTCAAGTCCTGGCAACATCCTTGTAAACCTTCACTGCATCCTTTGCAGCTTAACAACATATTTCCTGTAGCAGGATGACCAAAACTAAAACAAATACTCCAACTGTGGCTTCATCAGAACTGTGTACAGTGGTAACATAACATCCCAACTTCTATACTCAATGCCCTGACTGATGAAGACCAATGTGCTGAAAGCCTTCTTGACCACCTTATCTACCCATGACTCTACTTTCATGGAACTATCTGCTTGCATGCTTAGATCCCTCTGCTCTAAAAAACACTCCCCAGAGTGAAGGTCCTGCCCTGGTTTAGACATATCAAAACACAACACCTCACATTTATCTGTATTAAACTCCATTAATGTCCACTTAGCCAACTGATCAAGATCCTGCTGTAACTGATAACCATCTTCGCTATCTACAATACCCAATGGACCCAGCAATGATCCTGAAGCACACAACTGGTCACAGGCCTCCATTCCAAAAGCACCCTTCCATCACTACCATCTGTTTCCTTCCACAAAGTAGTTCTGTATCCAGTCAGCTAGCTCTCCCTGGATCCCATGCAATCTAACCTTCTAGTGAAGCTTACCATACGAAAGCTTATCAAAGGCCTGCTGGTCCATGTAGGCAATAAGTATGGCCTTTAGTTCAACAACCTTTATAAATTACCTCTTCAAAAAAACGCAATCAAATTCATAGGACACAATCTCCCATGCACAAAATCATGTTGACTATCCACTATCAACCCCTGTCTATCCAAATACATACATATCTTATCCCCCAGAGTCCTCTCCAGTAACTTGCCTACCACAGATGTTAGTCTCACTGGTTTATAGTTCCCAGGCTTTTCCTTGCAGCACTTCTTAAATAGAGGTAAAACATTAGCCACCCTCTAGTCGTTCGGCACCTCACCTGTGTCTAACGATAATTCATATATTGTAGCCGGCGCTCCATAATCTCTTCTCTAGCTTCCACAGTGACCTTGGACACAGCTGATCAGACCCGGTAGATTTATCTACCTTCATATGGCTGTTATAATATCTTGTCGACCGTAATGCAGATTGCTCTCAAGACATCTCCGTTAACTGTCCTAGTCTCCATGTCACACAGCACTGGGTGCACAGGGCAAGGGCTGGTGTTCTGTCATCCATATCATCATCAGGTATTTGTTGTCTGTTTTGGCTGGAGGCATAAAATTCACGGGTATAGTGGATTGTCGTAGAATCAAGAAATCATGATTGCGGCCAGATCACTAAACAGTTGCTTGTGTGATTTGCTGTATTTGGGAATTGAAAAGAATGGAATTCCTTTTGTTTGCAGAGACAGGTTGGAGTGTGCATAAACAAAGGCACCCTGCACTAGAGGGAGCATTGACATCCAGATGCAACCACATATTCTTTCTGCCTGTTGGCAAGCAACGGTAAACAGGGATCTGAAAAAAATATATCTATGCTAGAGACACTCAGTAAGTCAGGCAGCATCTGTGGACAGAGACCTTGTTGTTCTAATGAAATATAATTGAAAATATACATAACTGATTATCATTCCAGTCTGATCTGCTTGGTATTTCCAGCAACTTCTGTTTTATCAAATAATAAAAATAATTGAATTGAGAGCCTCTGTGACTTTCCTGTCCAAAAAAAAAGTGATCAGCAATATCTGATAAATTCCAGCCTCTAAGGAGATAACGCATAAACATTCATTGCTATGGTTGTCTTAATAGCTACTGCCACTGCGGCTCCTTACCATTTCCAAATGTTGCAATCTAGGTGGGATATTTAGCAGATTGCTTGAAAACATCTTTTTTGAAATGGAGGTATCTAAAGGACCTGTCCTACCAGCATCCGACTCCATGCGGTGAGCGCGACCAAACTGGAAGCGGGGGCCGCGCGGAGGTCGAGTGATCCCTGTACAGGGCCGATCCCACCAGCATGCGCCTGCATGCGGCGAGCGCGACCAAACCGGCAGCGGGGGCCGCGCGGAGGTCGGGTAAGTGGCGTGACGCGGCGCGAAGTGGCGCTAATTTGGACCGAATTCCGCAAGGTAAGTTCTCAAGGACAGAGAGGGACACACAGAGAGGGGCACGGAGGCACACAGAGAGAGGGCCACGGAGGCACACACAGAGAGGGTCACGGAGGCACATATAGAGAGGGTCACGGAGGCACGACGTCGAGGCGGTGCGTAATGCTTCGAGGCGACTGCGGGCTGACAGGCCGTTGCCGCGCGGAAATTTTGAACACGGTCAGTTTTTCGGAGCCCCGCGCGAATTTTGGGACCAGCTCCGCACAACTCCGCATGGCTCCGGCGATCGAAGTGGGACCGGCCCCGCGAGGCCGTTTAGGTCGCGCTCACCACATGGAGTCGCATGCTGGTAGGACAGGCCCTTTACACAGTTCTGTTCATGAGGTTCAGATAGAATAATTGATCCCAAAACAGACTGTGTGGACTTGGCTACATTCTTTCCTTTTCCTTTTCCTCATTGTATGATGGCTTTTCCTGCTCTGCATGCATCCCATCATTCTTCCAGTCTTTATTGCAGGGGTAATGTCTACTAATGCACCCATATCAGAGAGCAATTCGTTTATGTAGAAGCATTGCAGAAAGCAAAACATTCTTCAACATCTGCCGCGCTGTTCCCTATGGACTTCTCTGAAATTGAAACAACTATAACAAGTAATAAAAACTTAGAGGGGCAAAACAATGGCCCAGAAGAAATTAGAGCAACAAACTTGTAAGCATTAAATCTTTGCATATTGTTTTGCTGCGCAACCATTCTGCTGCTGGATATTTGTACAGCGGTGCAAGGTTAAGGAAGAACTTTTATGGTCTGGAATAGTGAACTTTGTTTGAAAAGCAAAATATCACAGATGTTGGAAATCTGGAATAAAATCAAAATTGTGAGAATACTTAGCAGATCAGTTAGCGTTGATAAGCAGCGTTGATGCAGTATAATGAAGGTTTGCGGACCTGTTTCTTGCTCCATAGATGTTATGTTTGAGCTATCTGACATCAGGGCATTCCTACTCTATATATTTCTAATGGCCTTTCACAATACTTCGTCAATACTGTTTCCAATATGTGGTTTGGCAAGATTCAGGTCCTAAACCAAAGTTTATTACTACCTTTATTATAAAGATTTAATTTATCATTCACAGAATTTCAGTGCCCCCCATATGTTTGGAGAACCCATCATTTTTTTTTTTATTTAATTTGCCTCTGTGCTCCACAATTTGAGATTTGTAATAGAAAAAAAAACCCCACGTGGTTTTAAAGTGCACATTATTCCGATTTTTACTAAAGGCCATTTTTATATATTTTGGTTTCACAAATGTAGAAATTACAGCAGTGTTTATACATAGTCCCCCAATTTCAGGGGGCACCATAATGTTTGGGACACAACAATGTCATGTAAATGAAAGTAGTTATATTTAGTTATTTTGATATATCCTTTGCAGACCATGACTCTGCTTCAAGTCTGCGATTCATGGACATCACCAGTTGCTGGGTGTCTTCTCTGGTGATGCTCCTGCCAGGCCTATATTAAAGCCAAATTTAGCTTATGCTTGTTTTTTCCCCTTCAGTTATCTCTTCAGCATAGAAAAGACATGCTCAATTGGGTTCAGATCGGGTGATTGACTTGGCCACTCAGGATTGACCATTTTTTAGCTTTGAAAAACTCCTTTGTTGCTTTACAGTATGTTTGGGATCATTGTATTGCTGTAGAATGAACGCCGGCCAATGAGTTTTGAGGCATTTGTTTGACTTGAGCAGATAGGATTCTCACACTTCAGAATTAATTATGCTACTACAATCAGTAGTTGTATCATCAATGAAGATAAGTGAGCCAGTACCTTCACAGCATTACCTGCCGAGGCCAGAAACACTCCCACCACCGTGTTTCACAGATGAGGTGGTATCTTTGGATTTTGGGCAGCTCCTGCTCTCCTCCATAGTTTGCTCTTGGCCATCACTCTGATGTAAGTTAATCTTGCGTCTCATCTGTCCACAAGACCTTTTTCCAGAATTGTGGTTTCTCTTTTAAGTACTGTCTTGGCAAACTGTAACCCAGCCATCCTATTTTTGGTCAGCTAATTCAGCGGTTTGCATCTTACAGTGTAGCCTCTGTATTTCTGTTCATGAAGTCTTCTGCAGACAGTGGTCATTGCCAAATCTACAACCTGATTCCTGAACATGTTTCTGATTTGTCGGACAGGTGTTTGTGGGGCTTTCTAATTATTATAGAGAGAAATCTTCTGTCATCAGCTGTGCAGGTCTTCCTTGGACTGCCAGTCCCGCTTTGCGATTAGTAAGCTCACCAGTGCTCTCTTTCTTCGTAATGATGTTCAAACAGTTGATTATGGTAAGCCTAAGGTTTGGCAGATGTCTCCAACAGTTTTACTCTTGTTTCTCAGTCTCATAGTGACTTATTTGACTTTCTTGGCACAACCTTGGTCCTCATGTTGATAAACAGCAATAAAGTTTCCAAAGGTGATGGAAAGACTGGAGGAAGGACTTGGGGAGGTGCTGAGCGCTCTCTTATACCTGCATGAAGAGACAATTAAACACACCTGAGCAATTTAAAAATTGCCTGTGATGCCATGTGTCCCAAACATTAATGGTGCCACTGAAATGGGGGGGGGACTATGTATAAACACAGTAGTAATTTCTACATGGTGAAACCAAGATGTATTAAAAATCGCCTTTGCTAAAATCTGACAATATGCACTTTAACCACGTGATTTTTTTTTTCCTATTACAAATCTCAGATTGTGGAGTACAGAAGCAATAAATAAATGATGGATCTTTGTCCCCAAACTTATGGAGGGCACTGGTATATCTCTACAAAATATAGTAATGCTCTGGAAATAACAGGATCATGGATTTCATTGCAAACCTTCATATTCTCTTGTCCCACTCATAAACTTAGCATTACTTTTAAAAGGAAAAATAGAAGTAAAAGTAAATGATCTCAACACTGACAACTACCGCAATAAGAAACATTGATGAGGCAGAAATGGTTTTGTAAAAGTGCAATATTAGTATGTTACAAAAGTTACCTGAGCAACGCTGCAGTTTTCTGCCGCTCCCCGTGTGCGTGACTTTGGCACCTTTCAGAGGGGGGCAGGTTTAATTCATGAAGGTATTTTTAAATTACGCTAGATTATTTATTAGCTAGAGTAATTAAAAATCATCTTCTAAAGCCGTGAGCGCCGACAACGGGAAGGATTTTACATAGGGGAGAGAAATAAAGTGCACAGTTTATTTTTACATTAAAACTTGGTTTTTTTAGAAGCCTTTAATCACATTTTCATGTTGCAAAATGGGGAATCAAAAAAAATGTATGAACCGGCGGTGTTTTTCCTGGCCGACTTCACTGCAAACCGCAATGTTCCAATCCACCGCATTCCACTAAAACCCACTCGCAAGTTGATTTAAAATGGCCATTAATTTACAGGAATTAAACACTAAATTCTTCTATTTGGCCTATAAATTCATGAAAATGAGATTTAAAAATCTGTATATTTGTGAATTATTGTGTGAATGTTATTGGACACTTAGGCAATTTAAAAAATTTATCTTTTTCTTAAGAAATGGATAGAGGTTTAGATCTAGTAACTTTAATTTTGTAATATTACTACAATTAGGTAACTATCTAATATATGCTTTAATTTCAGGACATCCAAGTAATATTGTTTCATATTTTTTTCAGAATGCTTCAATCTATAATAACTGAAAATTTCTTTGAGCTCTTAATATTTTTAAGAAAGTTATGGGCTTTTGACTGTCCAAGATCACAGCTTTTGAGTGTTAAAGTCAATGGAAAGGCAATGGGAACAAGATGCTAATTCCTCCGAGTATGAAAATGGGGCCATAAACTTTTTTAATACAATGAAGATATGAAAGTGAATTAGCGTCAAATTAAACTTATTTTTATGCTTTATCTGATGGGCTCCCATAAATTGCAGACTTGATTTTTTAAAAACCCACTCAACAATTTTGTAACATTGCTACAATATTACCAAAATTGTGATTTGTAAAAAATCAAATCCAGCTGCTCACCTCATTAATCTGAGGGAGGAACCAGGCTGACAACCCTACCTATCTGGAATTTGTTCCGATAAGATATCATTACTTGGGGTTTCTAAAGTAATCAGCTAGATATATTACTGTTTTAGCAGCAGATCAAACCCCCCATTTGAAGAAAATTTGAAAGTACTGTAATCAGTTTTGGTAAACAACCTATGCGACCCCTTGTACAGGTTATTCGGAGCCCAGGAACTTTGCAAATCAAATTGTCACAGCGTTGCAGTTTTCAAAGGCCCAGAATCTGCTTATACCCCTTTTGTTTGCAGCAATATATTGTCAATTCGAGACTTTAAGCAATGTTAACACCAACTAAACCGTTCATATTCTGTTGCACTATTGATCATTTTGGTTGTTGCTGGACTGCTTACCAGTACCTTGATCTGGAGATACAAGGTTCATATTCTAATCGCAGCAGCTAGAAAACTTAAACTCATTCATTAAATGTGACGTGACCAAGAAACTACCAGAATGTAATAGACCCATCGTGTTCACTAATGTCTTGAGGGAAGGTAATCTGTTGTCATTTTTAATGTAGCCAGCATGAGACCCCAGCCCCACAGCAATGTAGTTAACTCTTAGCGGCTGTCTGATATAGCTTCGCAAAACACTGGGTTAGGAAAATCTGCAATGGGGATTATTTCTACCTAGGTGGAGTGCATTGTATTAAGGGGCACAATGGGAACTCTCCAGAATGACAATGACAAAGGTGTAACTGAGTATTGTAGTAGCAAAGCTGTGGTGGGGTAGAACTGAACACTATAGTCCGTTGGCATTACCCAAGAATGAAAGCCACACAAAGCTATCTTAGATGAGTTGGACGGTACCTGGACGTGGCGCTGACGGACGAGAAGCCGAAGCAAAGAAGTCGAAGCGACAGAACCGAATGGAAACGAGGCCGAAACGCCAATAAACCAAAAGAGTACGAAGACAAAAAACACCTAATCCAAAAAAAGGATAAGAAGCCTAAATGCAAACTAACCGAAGAAGGGCAGGACGCCTAAAAGCCAACGAACCGAAAAGCTGCGTCCGCCTAAAAGCAAACTTTCCCGAATGGCCGCTCTGTCGAAATGCCACTACCCGATGGCCGAAGGCGGCGTCGCCTACAAGCCAACGGGAATCACCCGGGTATGGGGGAATGGGGTCCGACTGTGGCCGCCCAACAGAAAAGTCCAATAAACGGACATGAACGTTGCCGGGAGGCGGGACTTGTCAGCGATGGTCCAGCCACCTGGGTCCATCCACATCACTGTGAAGGCATGAACATTGTCCCAACCTTTCCGCTCCACCCAGCCCGGCAGCCCGCGGAGGGTGGCCGTGGGAGAGTGGGGGCTCTGTTTTTCTCGCATTGCCCAGTCACCATGTGGCTTTTGGGAAATGGACTCCCACACTCCCTGTCTGACCCCTGCTCGCTCCACTCTTCTCTCTCTCGTTTGATATTGGTGTAGCCCCTCTCTCTCTCTCCCTTCTCTCTCCCTCTCTCTGGCCCCCCTATCTCCTCTCTCTCTCTCTCTCTCCCCTCTTCTCTCTCTCCTCCTCTCTTCTCTTCTCTCTCCAGAGATGCTGCCTGTTTTGTGCGTGAGAGCATGTGTTGTGTCCGCACAATGAGACGGTGATAAATAAACGTGCTTCTTGTTGTCAATGGGGGGGGGATGGAGGGGATGGGGGTGGGGGAGGGGATAAAATTGTTCATTATCAATGCAGACTTGTCATCGACCCGCTAGATAATGTGAATGCCCCCCATGTTTTTAGAGCTATTTACTGTGACCCTGAGCCGTCTGTCCCCCGTGGTCGGGGTGAAATCACAGGGTGTCAGGGTTCCGGGGGTCAGGTGGGGGGGATCCAATGTCAGTGCATCATGGTCAGTGGAGACGGAGAGAGAGAAGGGGGAGACAAGGGAGAGAGTGGGGAAGAGAGAAAAGAGAGAGGGGGCGGGAGAGAGAAGAGACAAGAGGGGAGTACAGGAGAGAGAGACATGAGAAAGAGAGAGAAGGAGAGAGAGAATAGCAGAGAGAGAGAAGGTAGAGAGAGGGAGGGAGTGGAGAGAGAGAGAGAGAGAGAGAGGAAGAAGGGAGAGAGCGAATAGGGGAGAGGAGGAGGAATGATAGGAGAGAGAGAAGAGGGGAGAAGAGAGGTGGAAAGAGAGAGGTGAGAGGGGGAGGAGAGGAGGGGAGGGAAGATAGAGAGAGAGAGAGAGGAGGGGAGTAGGAGGGGAGAGAGAAAGGAGAGAGAGAAGGATGGGAGAGGAGGATGGGAGAGAGAGAAGAGAGAGAAGGTGAGGGAGAGAGAGAGAGAGAGGAGGAGAGATTGAGAGGAGAGAGCGGGATGAGAAGACGGAGGGGAGAGGGGGAGAGAGAAGGGGGATAGAGGGGGAGGAGCGAGGGGGGTCCGATCGCGAGCGGAGGATGAATGGGAATGAGAGTAAGGGAGAGAGAGCGATGATGGGATCTAAGAGAGAAGCGAAGAGGAAGATGGGAGAGGAGAGGAGGAAGAGAGAGATAGGAGAGAAAAGGCAGGAGAGAGAGAGAAGAGAGGGCGGAGAAGATTCCGTAGCTATCGTTTGCGCTCCTGCCGTTTCTGTCTCTCCTGTTCTTGTTCCTCTTCCTTCCATTCTTGCTTCTCTCTCTCCTTTCTGTTGTCTCTACTCTTGGCCGTTCTCTCTCTTTCACTTTTCTTTCCCTTTATTTCTACTCTCTTCTCTCTCCATTTTCTCTTCTATGTCTCTTTTTTGTCTCCTCTCTCCTTTTTCTTTCTCTTTTCTTTCTCTTCTCTCTTTTCTGTGTCCTCCACTCTTCGCTCTCTCCCCTTTTTCCATCTCTCCTTTCTCTCTCCCTTGCTCTTCTCTCTTCCTATCTCTCTTTTCTCTCTCCTGTCCTATCTTTCTCTATTCTCTCTTCTCTCTCTTGTTGTCTGTAGAGTTGTCTATTTTCGCTCTACTCCCTGTCTTTCGCTGGTTTTTCTCTTGAGCTGTCTGGCTCCGCTTGTCTTTCTCTCTTCTCTTTCTTCTCTGCTCTCCTCCTCTCTCTCTGCCCTGCTCATTGCTCTCTTAGACCTTCGCTTCTCGTACTGCTTTAGATCTTTGATCCTATAATTTTGTTTCTTCTCCTCCTTTTCTCGCTCATTAATCTCTCTCTTTTTTCTTCTTTCTCTCTTTCTATTTCTCCTCTCTTTACTGTGCCGCTCCTAGGCGCTCCCTTCTCTCCTTTGCTCGTCTTTGTTTTCTTTTCCCGCTTTCTTTTCTTTACCTCACTCTTGTTCTCTTGACCTCTCTTCCTTATGGGTTTATTCCATCTGCTCCCGTTTCTGATAGTCGAGCCATCTTACTTATCTCTGTTTGTTTTGATTTTGACGTTTCTCTATCTGGGCGTCTCTGCTTTCGTTCCTTCTTCTTTTTTCCCCTTCACTTCTCTCTCTTCTCCTCTTTTTCTTGATTATTGCTCTTGCTATTACTCTTTAGTTACATGCGGTACTGTTGAATTCATTATGACGCTATTCAGCAGTCTGTGCTTTTACTTCTGGTCTTTCTTCCCTCCTTTCTTGTTCATGTCTCTTGTCATTTTCCCTGCTTCTCTTCCCTGGCTTTTCTCCTCTTTTCTCCTTTTTTTTTCTCTTTCTCTTTCTTTCTCTTCTCTCCTCCTTTTTCTCTTTTGTAGTATCTCTTTGGCTCTTCTCTCCTCCTCTCTTTTTCTCTCCTTTCTGGCTCTCACTTTCCTTCTCTTCTATATAAGGTATTTGTGTCCAATTTACCATATTCTGTCTGTCTCGGCCCTTAGTGCTTCACAACTTTTCTCTCCCTCGCCCGAGTCCTTTTTCTCATTTTTCTATATTTTTACCGAAAACCCCCGGCCACCCCTACCTACTCCAATCTCATTTCCACACATCCCCCAAGGCCCCCAGCCCTACGTAGAAATGCGGCCGAGAGATGTGCAATATATAAAAGGCCATTGGGGATGTGCTCTTTAAAAACCCTTGGGACAGGTGCCCCCACTCTACCCATGGCCCCCTCCGTGTGCTGGTTGTGTCGGGTCGGTCGGTCGGTGTCGGGGTGGGACTGGAGGTGTGGACTATGTTTCATGTTAGAGGGTCCATACACCATGTGAATGTGATGGTGAAGGTGATAGGGCGCGTGGGTCTGGGAGACCCAAACCACCCAGCCCGACTAGGTTGTGACCCCCCTCCCCCATGCCCCCCTCATACATGACCTAAACAATGTCCAAATTACTGTTGAAGCGTACATAGGACCGTTTGCTTGTAGGCTACGGCCCAGTCTTTCGGGTAGTGGAGTTTTTTTTGTTTGTCGACGGCGGCCAGTTTCGGTAATTTTTACTTTTAGGCGACGCAAAAAGCTTTTTCTCAGTTCGAGGTTGTGGCTTTTTAGCACCCGCCCTCACATTTTTTTGTTTGCAATGATAGGCGACCCATACGCATACCTTTCCGTAGTAGCGTTTTGTCTTATGTACTCTTTCGGTTTATTGGCGTTTCGGCCTTGTTGTCCATTCAGTTTCTTCGGCCTCTCGCCCGTCCAGCGCCATATCCGCATACCGGAATTGAACACCAGAGGATACTTACATAATGGGGAGGCCCTAACTGTCCTCCAAGTCGTCCTCCTTTTTCCCGTATGACCCCAGCCGTCAAATCCCCCCTCCTCTCCGATCCCCCCATCTGCCTTTCCATCCCTGAATCTTTTCAAATGAATTAATAGAACCCAATAACCCTCAAAAACCTCAACCCCCCGATAACCCACCCAGTCTCCCTCAGGAACCCCCCGCCTCCAGCCCCCTCACCCCCCCCGCTCCGCCCGTCGGGCACTCGACCGAGCCCCCCCCCTCCCAATCTCGAACCCCCCCCGCACCAGCCCTACACACCCACAACTCAAAAAAAATTACACACCTCACCCAATGCGTGGCAAACCAATCCAAGACAGGAGCTGGCCACAAGAGATGACGTTCCACAGTCTGGGTTAAACATTTCCAGAGATTTTACTTATCTCCTCAAAAAACATGTCTATGTACTCATTTATAAATAACCTACCCGTATTAACCGTGAAACTATGCTCCATGACAATATCTTCATGAGTGAAAACATCTTGACAGTCAACTGTTTATTGGCTCCCTTTTGCAATTCTACCACCTTATCCGCATGATTTTCCATATCAATCTGTCAACTCCATTTCTCAAACTGAGATCTCCCCTCATTTTTTTTCTGCAAGGAATACAGATCCAACTCATCTGTCCGTCCTCCCTAATAGAACAGCACAAAGGCTGATGATGGAAGGTTTGAAATTTTCAGACTGTAGAAGCTGACTGTACGTAGTGGGGGCCTCAGAATTGAATCTAGGTGTGCTGAGTCCCATTGCTGTTGTGGATTCTATCAAAGAATTTCTAGGATGAGAGCGTTACAAGGCATGTAAGCAAGCTTCTGCAGTATTTATTACATTAAAGTGGAGGTGGTATTTAAGAAACACTACAGCGACGATGGTTATCAGATACACAGCAGGATCTTGATCAGCCGTGCAAATGGGCAGAGGAATGGTTTGATGGTGTTTAAATGAAGATAAGTGCGAGTTTATGCATTTTAAGAAATCAATAGTATGTCCAAGCTCAGGAAACAAGCTCATTAGTCCAAAGAACAACGGTCAACCATGAACCCCCTATGTATTCCGTTTACTCTCATCTCCTAGCACTTGAATCAATTATTCGCCGCCTTTTGACTAGATGACTATGCCTCAAAACAACCACTCAGAACCAATAGCACTAATAAGGCTGATGGAATTTCAAATTCACACCAATGAATGTTTTGTTGAACATTTTTCCCACCTAAAAAGTATATTGATTCAACAGGGGAGAAAGTACCGTTGAATCACGAATCCATAGTATCGGTTCCGAATGCAACTAATTCTCGGTATCTACGCCATAGAAAAAAAAAAAAGGCCTCCTCAGATCCCCCTCTTTTCCACTTAATCTTAAGTCAATGTTCTCTACTTTTAATCTCTACTTATCTACAAAAACAACACTACAAAACACTATACTAACAAAACCAATCTCATAATAAATCTACATAATATAATAAAATTCTATCCTCATCTACAAAAACAAAAAATACAACAATCTGTTATTAGATAGAGTATCAGGAATGAAATAATTAAAAATATAGTGATATCTAACAAAATAAAAACAATTAGCAGTGTGCTGCCCAAGACCAGACACCCCACTCACTACATAGCCACCACCACATCAACATCAGACCCCGGACAAACAATCCCCCTCAAATTACCACACGTCTACTATCAACACCAGCGGAGAAATCGCTCTAACATACTCCGTTCTCCCCTCAACCTGAAAAAAAAATTAACTGGTGCATCTCCTCTGCACCATCACATACTTCCTAACACCATTGGTGATCAGAACTGCATGCACTGAGGTCTGAACAAAGGGTTGATAAAGTTGGAGCATCGACCTTCCTACTTCTGTTCATTTTATGAGTTTAAGGTAGGTTTTAGTAGCAGAGGGGGCGGGGGGGGTCTCCAAACTAGATGGACCAGTGTGGGGTGGTGGGGCCACAATCTTCAGCTGTCCCCGCCACGATATTTTAATTCCGGCCCACATCAACTCTTAACACGCTCATGTTCTTCGGGCTATTTAAGCGGTTCTGTGGAAACCGCAGAAATACACAACAGTTTGCCGGTAGTCTATTAAAGTTGAGTTTGATGTGGCAGGCAGCTGCTAACAGGTTACTGTTAGTTGTACACGACTAATACCGCAGGGGGGTGGAGGCAACAGCAAAAAAGCTATCAAGAAGCAAAGACATAAAAGGAGCACGCACCTGAAAACGCAAGCAATTGTGGCTGTGTAACCAAAGATACAACAATTTCTCATACCAAACAAACTGACACGATCCCCCAGAGCAACCCCCCGACCACAACA